>LR738712.1:241012744-241093450 GCA_902687465.1 Secale cereale
GCCTTTGGCCACACCAACGGCCAGTGCCTGGGCACGCACCATTGGCCGCTCGATGCTGTGCCCGCATGCCCGACCCGCTAGGTCCTTTGGCCCATTGACAGCCGGCGCCTGTGGCCCAGAAAGTAAAAAAAAGAATAAAAATATGTTAAGATAAATAAATTAGTAATTAATTAATTAATGAGTGAATGAAGTTAATTAATCATGTTTAACTAATCCAATTAATCATGTTAATTAACACTAATAATCTGTTAGTGAAACCGAGACACTGACGAACGGGCCCTACTTGCCAGGGTTGACTAGGGTTGACCTAGTAAACTTGTGGACTTGCTGACACAGTAATTGCATTTTCTAAATTAAATTAGTTTTGTTAATTCAAAAAATGAATTAAAAACTTTAAAAATTAATAGAAAATAATTGGTAACTCGGATGAAAATAATTTACATATGAAAGTTGATCAGAATTTCGAGACGAATCCGTATACGCAGTCTGTTCGTTCACCGCACACCCCTACCATGGTGAACCTGCAACCGTACCCCTCCGGTCCATCGATGCGAAAATGCGAAACACCGGGAGTACGTTCTCGGATGTTTTCCCTCTTCGCCAATACTGCCTAGTACTGCGTTAGGTCTCTTATTCTTGCATTAGGTTTGCTACTGTTGTTGATTCAATAGCTCCTATTCTGTTGCATAGCCTGTCATTGTTGCTACAATTGTTGATACCTTTGCCTGCTATCCTAATGCTTAGTATAGGATGCTGGTATTCCATTAGTGGCCCCACATCCTTTTCCGTCTTCCATGTTATTCTATTGGGCCGTGATCACTTCGGGAGGTGATCACAGGTATATACTATATTATTACATACTCATGTTGATGATTCTGAGATGGGGGCTGAAGGGGAAGGTGGTTCCACGCAGGTAGTGGTGGTCCTAGGTTCCCGACAGCCCCTTCATGGTTACTTTGTGGTAGAGCGATAGGGCAGGTCACGACCACCTAGGAGACAGGTGGGCCCGGCCCCATTCATTGTCCGTGGTTATTTCATAATAACATGCTTAACGAGATCTTGGTATTTGATCTGATTCTGGCCATTGGCCTATACGCACTAACCACCTACGCGGGAATAGTTATGGGCACTCGACGTCGTGGTATCAGCCGAAGCCTTCTTGACATCAGGGACTGAGCGGCGCGCGCCAGATTGGACTGGAATGCCTACTCTGGTGTTAAGAGAGGCTACATCTGCTTACCGGCAGCCCACGCAATGTGTAGGTGTGCAATGGGCAATGGGCCCAAACCCCTGCACGCTTAGGACTTAGACCAGCGGGCTGACCTCTCTATTGTGCTTAGGTAGGGCTACGACGTGTTGATCTTCCGAGGCCGGGCATGACCCAGGAAAGTGTGTTCGGCCAAATGGGATCGAGCGTGCTGGGTAATGTGGTGCACCCCTGCAGGGAAGTTAATCTATTCGAATAGCCGTGTCCCTGGGTAAAAGGACGACCCGGAGTTGTACTCCGACCTCATGACAACTAGAACCAGATACTTAATAAAACACACCCCTTTCAAGTGCCAGATACAACCCGGTGATTGCTTTCCCACTTGGCGACGAGGGGAGGATCGCCGTTAGGGTTATGCTATACGATGTTACTTGGTGAACTTACCACCTAATCCCTTCTACTGCTGCAAGATTGTGGCTGCCAGAAGCGAGGATACTTGTTACTTTCCAGCTACTGTCTTCTATTGCTGCAAAATGGAGGTTGCCAGAAGCATAGTCTTTGATTGGATTAGCTATCCCCCTCTTATTCTGGCATTCTGAGTTTAGCCCACAGATATTACCCCTTTACACAGATATCATTGCATATGTAGCGTAGATCCTTGCTTGCGAGTACTTTCGATGAGTACTCATGGTAGCTTTGCTCCCCCTTTTCCCCCTCTTCTCGGATGATGCAACCAGATCGGTGGAGTCCAGGAGCCAGAGGATCACGAGGATGTTTCTACCTAGAGTTCGGCTTCGAGGAGTAGTTAGGAGGTCCTAGGCAGGAGGCCTTGCCTTTTCGATCATTGCTACATTTGTGCTAGCCTTCTTAAGGAAAACTTGTTTTAACTTATGTCTGTACTCACATATTATTGCTTCCACCGACTCTTGTGTATTCGACCTTATGTATTCGAGCCCTCGAGGCCCCTGGCTTGTAATATAAAGCTTGTATTATTTTAATTTGTGTCTAGAGTTGTGTTGTGATATCTTCCAGTGAGTCCCTGATCTTGGTCGTACACATTTGTGTGCATGATTAGTGTACGGTCAAATTGTGGGCATCTTTCCCGGAAAACTTTACCGCTGCCCACGCAATGTGCAGGTGTGCAATGGGCGATGGGCCTAGACCCCTGCATGCTTAGGGCTAAGACCGGCGGGCTAACCTCTCTGTTGTGCTTAAGTAGGGTTGCGACATGTTTATATTCTGAGGCCGGGCATGACCTAGGAAAGTGTGTCGGGCCAAATGGGATCGAGCATGCTGGGTAATGTGGTGCACCCCTATAGGGAAGTTAATCTATTTGAATAGTTGTGTCCCTCGGTAAAAGGACGACCCAGAGTTGTACTCCGACCTCATGACAACTAGAACCAGATACTTAATAAAACACACCCTTTCAAGTGCCACATACAACCCGGTGAT
Organism: Secale cereale; assembly: GCA_902687465.1. Classification (NCBI taxonomy): domain Eukaryota; kingdom Viridiplantae; phylum Streptophyta; class Magnoliopsida; order Poales; family Poaceae; genus Secale; species Secale cereale. The sequence continues at coordinate 241,015,404 of LR738712.1, forward strand.
CGCTTTCCCATATGGCGACGAGGTGAGGATTTCCGGGTAGGATTATGCTACACGATGTTACTTGGTGAACTTACCATCTACTCCCTTCTACCACTACAAGACGAGGCTGCCAGAAGCGAGGATACTTGTTACTTTCCGTCTACTCTCTTCTACTGCTGCAAGATGGAGGTTGCTAGAAGCGTAGTCTTTGATTGGATTAGCTATCCCCCTCTTATTCTGGCATTCTGCAGCTTAGCCCACAGATATTACCCCTTTACACAAATAACATTGCATATGTAGTGTAGATCCTTGCTTGTGAGTACTTTCAATGAGTACTCACGGTTGCCTTGCTCCCCCTTTCCCCCCTTTTTCCTCTCTTCTCGGATGATGCAACCAGATCGGTGGAGTCCAGGAGCCAGAGGATCTAGAGGATGTTTCTACGTGGAGTTCGTCTTCGAGGAGTAGTTAGGAGGTCCCAGGCATGAGGCCTTGCCTTTTCGATCGTTGCTACATTTGTGCTAGCCTTCCTAAGGTAATCTTGTTTAACTTATGTCGGTACTCAGATATTAGTGCTTTTGCCGACTCTTGTGTATTCGACGTTATGTATTCCAGCCCTCGAGGCCCCTGGCTTGTAATATAAAGCTTGTATTTTTTTTTGTGTCTAGGGTTGTGTTGTGTTATCTTCCAGTGAGTCCTTGATCTTGGTCATACACATTTGCGTGCATGATTAGTGTACGGTCAAATCGGAGGCGTCACAACATGTTAGAATGGTCGAAAGAACCCTCATGAATATCAAGTAGATTGCCATTCCTGATGTTGCACCTTCGCACGTTAAGTAAGTTAAGTAGTGGGCTCATAAAATTGGGGTGCTACTAGGTGTCCTTGAACTGAAGGGTTCGTGTGACGTATCGGACATGGACATGCATTGCATCAGGTTAACTTGACAAGGCTATCAAAATGGTTTTGGTCCTTGTGGCAAAAGAGGTCGGGAGCCGGGGTATGAGATACCTACTCGACCGATAGGAGTCCTATAGAGATACGATTTGCCAAGAGTTGCTTACTAGATAATCATGTTGGCTAGAAGTGATCCTAAAGCTGACTAGTCACATGTGCTAGTTGGATCCCGAATCACTCGGATTTGCGGAGGGATGCTAACTTCAGTGGGAGTATTTCTATTTAAGGCTTGAATTACTCTACATAAACACATTGCTTAGTGATTGCATATTATCTATTGTAGATCAATGGCACCACCTGCTCAACTGAACTTTGCATTGAAATCAATCTGGGAAAATGATAAATTTAATGGAACAAACTTTACCACCTGGTATAGAAATTTGTAAATTGTTCTCAAGCATGATAAGAAGGAACATGTTCTACAGGATCCACTTCCAGACGAACCTGCCGATACTGCTAATGCCACAACCAGGAATGGCTACCAAAAACTCGTTGATGAATCGAACGAGATCAGCTGCCTCTTGCTGACTTGTATGGAGCCAGATTTGCAACAACGTTTGAAAGATGTTGGGGCTTTTGATATGATTGAGAGTCTCAAGAGCATGTTTTAGGTTCAGGCTAGGACTGAAAGGTTCAACGTCTAGCGATCCTTGATGGATTGTAAGCTGAAGGAAGGTTCTCCACTGAGCCCACATGTTATCAAGATGATCAGATATGTGCAAGCTTTGGATCGGCTATGCTTCCCGCTCTTAGATGAGCTGGCTACAGATGCAGTTCTGGGTTCTCTTCCGCCAAGCCATGGGACGTTCACCTCGAACTATCACATGCATGTCATGGATAAGAAGCTCACTAAATTGCATGATATGCTTAAGGCGGTAGAACATGATATAAAGAACTGTATGCATCAAGTGTTGATAGTGCATAATTCGGCTAAGTTCAATAATAGTTGGTCTAAGAAAAAGGCTAAGAAAAAGGCATGGAGAAGGCAATCTCTGCCGCGGCGCCAAAGTCTGGACCAAACTCAAAGACAGTTTGCTATCACTGCAAGGAAACCGGTCACTGCATGAGGAACTGTAGCAAGTGGCTTACATAGCATGGCAAGAAGGCCGGAAATGCTACTTCAGGCAAAGGTACACTTGTTGCATATGTTATTGACATTTACCTTGCTGACATACCTAGTAGCTCTTGGGTATTTGATACCGGATCGGTTGTTCATATTTGCAACTCGATGCAGGGGCTGATGAGAACTAGGCGTGTGGGACATGGGGATATTGACATCAGGGTCGACGACAAAGAAAGAGTTGCTGCTTTGGAGGACGACACGATGCAACTCCAGCTTCCTTCCATATTCATTGTGGAATTGAATAATTGTTATTACACTCCTGCACTTAGTCGGAACATTATTTTTGCCTCATGTTTTATGAGTCAAGGTTATGAATTCAATTTGAAGGACAATGGTTGTTTGATATTTTTGAAGGGTATGTTCCACGACTATGCACCCATTACTGATGGGATATTTATTTTGAATCTGGAAACAGAACCTGTCCATGATATGAATGTCAAGAGGCATAAGTCTAATGAGATAAATCTGACATACTTCTAGCATTGCAGGCTTGGACACATTAGTCTGAAACGCATGAAGAAGCTCCATAGTGATGGGCTCCTAACTTCGCCCGACATCGAGTCATTCGAGACATGTGAATCATGCTTGCTAGGCAAGATGACGAAGTCTCCTTTTCCAAAGAGTTGTGAGAGGGTGTCCAAGCTGTTGGAGCTTATACATAGTGATGTGTGTGGTCCAATGAGCACAACTGCTAGAGGTGGCTATGAGTACTTCGTGACTTTTACCGACGACTTGAGTAGATATGGCTATATCTATTTGATGAGCCACAAGTCGGAAACTTTCGAAAAGTTCAAAGAGTTTCAAAACAAGGTAGAGAATCACCTCTGCAAGAATATAAAGCTTCTATGATCTGATCATGGAGTTGAGTACATGAGCGAGGAGTTTGATGATCATGTGAAAAGTCGAGCTAGAATAACCTCAGCTCACACCTGCGGGTACGCCATAGAGAAATGGCGTGTCAGAATGGAGGAATCATACCTTGTTGGACATGGTTCGATCTATGATGAGCAAATCGGATTTACCCTTGTCATTCTGGATATATGCTGTAGAAACTGCAGCTTTTACACTCAACAGAGTACCATCTAAATCCGTAGATAAGACACCACATGAGATGTGGACTGGGAAGAGTCCCAGTTTGTCTTTTCTAAAGTTCAGGGGTTGTGACACATTTGTCAAATGACTTATGTCAGACAAGCTTACACCCAAGTTGGATAAATGCATATTCGTGGGATATCCAGGGGAAACCTTGGGATATAGCTTCTACAATCGTGAAGCTAACCAAATATTTGTTGCTCAAAATGGGGTCTTCCTTGAGAAAGAGTTTGTTGGGCGGGAAGCTAGTCGGAGGCAGGTGCAACTCGAAGAAGATCGAACACCACTTGGGGACAACTCAGCAGGTAATATGATAATACCGGAGTCTGTCAAGAAACCCGAGGTGGAAGCGGCACCGGAGCTGCGGAGGTCGGAATGATTTCACAGAGTGCGTGTTGTGTTGTTGCTAGAAAGCAAATAGCCAGCTACGTATGAAGAAGCGATGGTAAGCCAAGATTCCAAGGCATGGCTGGAGGACATGAGGTCCGAATTAAATTCCCTGGATGAAAATCAAGTTTGGGACTTGGTTGATCCGCCACCCGGCGTACAAGCCATAGGTTGCAAATGGGTCTTTAAGAAGAAAACCGATGTGGATGGAAATGTTCAGATCCACAGAGCTCGGATTCTCGCTAAGGGTTATGGACAAGTTCAAGGAATTGACTACGATGAGACTTACTCATAGTTAGCGATGCTCAAGTCGGTGAGGATCATACTAGTTATAGCTTCCTATTTCAGTTATGAGATATGGCAGATGGATGTCAAAACGGCTTTCCTTCACGGGAATTTAACTGAGGACATGTATATGATACAGCTCGAGGGTTTTTTCAATCCGACTAGCACTAGTAAGGTATGCAAGCTCAAGAGATCCATTTATGGGTTGAGACAAGCATCTCGGAGCTGGAACATTTGTTTTGATGAAGATGTCACTGGCCTCAGTTTTATCAAAATCGAAGTGGATGCTTTTTTATACAAGCAGTTGAGTGGGAGCTCGATAGTGATTTTGATACTATGTGTGGATGACATATTACTGATCGGAAATGGTGTTTCGATGCTGAACTCGGTCAAGAAATCATTGATTTGAAACTTTTCGATGAAGGACCTCGGTGAAGTGGTTTACATATTGGGAATTAAGATCTATAGAGATAGATCGAGGAGGCTGGTCCGCTTGATCCAATGCACCTACATAGATAAAGTGTTGAAGCGGTTCAACATGAGTGAGGCCAAGAAAGAGTTCTTGCCTCTATCACATGGTATAAGGCTAAGCGAGACTCGGAGTTCTTCGACTTCTGATGAGCGAAGTAGGATGAGTAGGATTCCGTATGCCTCGGCAATCGGATCCATCCTTTATGCCATGATATGTACACGACCTGATGTTGCTTTTGCAATAAGCATAACAAGTAGATACCATGCCGACCCAGGTGAGAGTCACTGGGCGGCGGTAAGGACTATTTTAAAGTACCTGAAAGGGACTAAAGAGATGTTCCTAGTTTATGGATGTGAGGATGAGCTCATCGTAAAGGGTTACGCCAATGCTAGTTTCCAAAACTATAGAGATGATTTTCGATCACAGTCTGGATCCATGTATGTCATGAACGGAGGAGCAATGAGCTGGATACGGTGGTCGATTCTATCATAGAAGCCGAATACATTGTGGCTTGTGAAGCTGCAAAGAAAGGTGTTTGGATCAGGAACTTCCTGGATGATCTTGGTATTTTCCCAGCCTCGGTGAAACCGTTGGACCTGTATTGTCATAATTTTGGTTCCATCGCACAAGCCAAGGAGCCGAGGAACCACCACAAGACCAGACAGATCGGAAAAATCACCTGATACGAAAGATCGTAAAGAGTGGTGATATAGAGTTATTCAAAATTCACATGGGTTAAAGTGGGAGACTGTTGGAGATATGCCCTAGAGGCAATCATGTATCATGTTATTTCCTATGTGTTTATGAATAAAGATAGTCCTTGGATGTAATCAATGATACTTGTTGGCAAGTACGTGACTTGTCTGTGAGATCTTTTGTTGTATGATACATCCTAAATTGTCCCTAGTCACTAGTGACGTGTGGGAACACGTCAGACTACACTAGCATATGACACGGTGGATGGCTCGGTCTCACTAGCCATGGAGCATTGGATGCTAACCGGATAATATGGACGTTGTCGGATCCGAGTCGAGATAAGGTCCGAGTCGGACATACCCAACTATGAGACGCACCGATATGTCATTCGTGAGTCTCTAGTACAACATACGTTCTATGTCCTAAGACCTGAGCTGATGCATGTACTCGGGATTGTAACAAACTTGCTTTAGGCCGACCAAACTCTACTCCGTGACTGGGTAGTTACAAAGGTAGGTTTCGGGCTTGTCAAAACCCATGCTGCGAGACGTTGTCGAGCAAGGTGGGATTTTCTCCTCCGACCAGGAGAGATATACTCTGGGCCCCTCGTGTGATCTGACCACGATAAGCATGGCCATGCGACAAGGATTATGAGATATCCGGATTTGGGTCGGCATCACCGGAACGCGAAAGAGATCGGGCAAGCACAAGGATAAAGACTAGCCTTGAGCCTGACGCCATATAATGTGTGGAAAAAGGAATGGAAGTATGATGTCCACGTTCTCCTAACCAGCTTCATAGTCTGCTTGGTGGTCGGCACGTCGTGCTAGAGGCCACTACCAATCGTGCAGGTCGGAGGTGATCTGACCTGCGACCAAGTCGACTTGAACCTAAGGGGTCATGCTCTTAAGGGAAGGAACCTCTGATGTTGGATCCGACTCCACGAGTCAGACTTGGTCCTACTCGCACTTGGATATAGACCGAACAGACTTTAGGCTTTAGGGTCCAAGCGAGGCCCAAGTGTAGAGCACGTGACGAATGCCTATATATAGTGGAGGTGCAGCACACTCATTTGATTCATCTCTTTGGATCCATCATTATGGCTTTGCATGTGTTGCAACTAGCCACCTCCACTTGCCGCCGGTTGTGTGATCGGACCTAGAAGTCTCCCGCACGACATTCCTCCCACACACGTGGATACCGTTAGAGGCGGTGCACCTGCGCTGCTCCGGCGAACCTGTTCGCATGACCCGATCGGCTACGTGGGAGATCGACGAGGAGGAGACGACTCCGGAGACGCGCTACCCCAACTCTACTTCCATTGCACGGCACTGAGCGTCTAGTGGTAACGATCTATGATCCATCTCCCTTAGCATGTTCCTGGATGTTCTGCGCGTAAGAAAATTTTAATTTCTAGTCGACGCACCCTATGGTAGAACCCAACACATAGCACAAGCACGGGGGTACCAACGGTTTGTCCGGTACCCTATAAAAACAGTCATGGGCGCCTATCCAGGTACGATACCACCCCGAGAGTGCCACACCACTCCCGTCACTAGTAATGCTTTATCCATGCTAGCGCGGACTAGGTAATCAGTAATGCCCTTTCGCATATAAGGGGAGAGTTGTTGCACATGTAAGGTGGGAGTAACGGTCGCAACTTAAACCAATCCATTTTTGAAAACAACACACTAACTTGCCTCAGTACGCCAGTTCATCATCAAGTGGTTTCTTAGCTCAACATCCCCCTTGGGCATTAGTGACACCCAATGGGGTTTTCAAAAAGTCTTTGAGCATATAATTTTTCTCGATTACCAGCATACATCCATCCCTTTTTGCATAGCAACTACTTTAGCATCCTATCTACTTTCACCTGCATATCCTTCAAAGGAAGGTAGGGTCATGCACAATGTAAGTGTCAACAAGGAACTAACAGAGGCAACCCATAGAAGTGGTTACCACATCATCATGATTCTGATGCAACAATAATAAAGTGCTATATGACATGCATAAAAAGGGTTTCAGAGACATGGTCAAAGGGCGGCTTGCCTTACGCCGCAAGGTCATCAATCCTTCTGGTCCATCTCCAAGTATTCCCTCTCCTTCGTCAAATGTGCGTTGGACATTTCTAGGATACCTCTGGTCATATGAAAAATGACCAAATTGGTCTCATTGGAAGTGGATAATTGAGGATTTTTGGAAATTTCTATATGGTGGAATGAAGGGATTTATTGGATCTGCTAGGAGTATATAGAATGCCTTTTTTATAAAAATGAGTAAAAGTACACAGTAAACCAGGCATGGTTTTAGAAGCATTTAGAAATTGATTTCACTTGATTTGGAGTTAAAATGTTCACAATATGCATTTTTAAGTTGACTTGTGTGAATAAATGGCATATTTAATAGTTAAAGTGGGAAGTTGGCAGAATAAAAATGTTCACTATAGTTCATTAAGTACACCACGGTTTTAGAATAATATAAGAATTTCAACCATCTCATTCGGATTTGAAATGAGCACTGTGGAAAAGTTTTTGTACCAGGAGAAAAAGAAAAGGAAAAGGAATTTACCTAAGCGGCTGTATAGACAGACAGAGGCAACTAGACCGGTCCAGTTGCTCGGTCGCGCACGCAGGGTAGGTGGTGTCGAAGGCGTACTCTAGGAATTACGTCTCCCGCGAGGGAGACAGCTTCGCTAGCCCCGCCTCCACTTCACCCGACATGCGGGCTAGCTCGGCCGCCTCTACCGCTTACAAGTGGGGACCTATGGGGGTCGGGCCCGCTGGCAGGTCCATCCCCAACCTCCGGCGCGGGCGCGATGAGAGATAGAGGAGGCGAGGCCGAATGGCTCGTGCGCTACCCCGATGGCACTGGCCACCTCCTGTGACGTCCGGCACATCGTCTAGTGCGACGAGGCGCGCCTATTCACGTGGTTCACACCTACAGAGGAGCCTGGGAAGGTGAGAGTCTTTGGGCGTGGCGGTCGGGTGCCGGCAAGGAGGGTTTTGATGCTACTGGCACTAGCAATGGGATTTGGAGCGCGGGGAAGCTCCATGTCAGCGGTGGAGATGTTCTGGAATGATGAGGTGGGGAGGAGGGTGCTCGGGCGACACGAATTTAGCCCGAGCACATCCTCGGCAATGACGAGCATGGAGTAGGAGGGCATGGGAGAGAGAGGGAGTCATTCAGGGGGGGTCCTTGACGGGATAGAGGGTGCAAAGGGCCTGTGGAGGGAGGCTTCAGGCGGCCTAAATGGCTAGGCCGAGGTGCACCGCAAACTGTGTCCACGGTCGTCACCTGGGGCAATGCTAGGGGTAGTCGTAGGCACGGTCCAGGGTGAGGGAGAAGGAATGGGGGAGCAGGGCATGCTCGAGGAGGGCCCAGAGCTCGTGCTCCCACTGGTCGAGCTAGGAGGTGTCGGGCGAGCTCAGTAGGGGGAGAAGGAGGGAAAGGGAGGAATAGCCCGGCTGTGTTGCGTGTCTTCGATGTTGATGCAACCTTAGGAGACACGGTCAGGACGCCCATGGTTGAAGGGAGCATCGGGCAGAGGGCAGCTATAGTTCTCCGGTGCACTCTAGCGCACCCCAAAGCCTGCCATTGGCATGTCATGGCATAGAATAGGCAAAGTGGGCTGCTACCTCTTGAGCTTGTGTTGTATTCCCTGGAAGAGGAAAGGGAGATGCAGCACAGTAGCATAAGTATTTCCCTCAATTTTTGAGAACCAAGGTATCAATCCAGTAGGAGACCACGCGCGAGTCCCTCGCACCTGCACAAACAAATAAGAACTTCGCAGCCAACGCGATAAGGGGTTGTCAATCCCTTTACGATCACTTACGAAAGTGAGATCTGATAGAGATGATAGTTTATATTTTTGGTATTTTTGATTTATAAGAACAACAAATAAAAGCAAGAAAAGTAAAGTAGATGTAGATTGACATGTTGAGAATAGACCCGGGGGCCATAGTTTTCTCTAGTGGCTTCTCTCATGATAGAGATATTCTATTGCGGGTAAACAAATTACTGTCGAGCAATTGATAGAAAAGAGAATAATTATGAGACTATCTAGGCATGATCATTGTATATAGGCATCACGTCCGAGACAAGTAGAACGACTCCTGCCTGCATCTACTACTATTACTCCACACATCGACCGCTATCCAGCATGCATCTAGTGTATTGAGTTCATAAGAACAGAGTAACGCCTTAAGCAAGATGACATGATGTTAGAGGGATAAACTCAAGCAATATGATATAAACCCCATCTTTTTATCCTCGATGGCAACAATAAAATACGCGCCTTGCTACCCCTACTGTCATTGGGAAAGGACACCGCAAGAGTGAACCCAAAGCCAAGCACTTCTCCCATTGCAAGAACTACAGATCTAGAAGGCCAAACCAAACCAATAATTCGAAGAGACTTGCAAGGATATTATGAGCACACATAAAAAGTTCAGACAAGAACCAAATATCTTTCATAGATAACCTTGATCATAAACTCACAATTCATCGGATCTCGACAAACACACCGCAGAAAGAGATTACATCGATAGATCTCCTCGAAGACCGAGGAGAACTTTGTATTGAGATCCAGAGAGAGAGACGAAGCCATCTAGATACTAGCTATGGATCCGAAGGTTTGTAGTAATCTACTCACAACTCATGGTGAGGGCGATGATGATGATGTTCAAGGCCTCCGAGATGGATCCCCTTCCGGTGGAGCTCCGGAACAGGCTCCAAGATGGGATCTCCACGGGAAAAGAAGGTACGGCGGTGGAATTAGGGTTTTCTCTCTGTTCACGGAGTTTCTGGGGTACGTGGACTTATATAGGAAGAAGGAGGGCACCGGGGGACGCTCGAGGGGGGCACAAGGCAGGGGGCGCGCCCTGGGAAGATGGGCGCGCCCCCCACCCTCATGGGCCAGCCCTCCATCCCCTGACGTGGTTCTCAAGCTCCGCATGCGTGATTTTCTCCAAAAATATCTCTCGCGAAGGTTTCATTCCGTTTGGACTCCGCTTGATATTCTTTTTCTGCAAAACCCTGAAACAAGCAAAAAACAACAATCTGGACTGGGCCTTTGGGTTAGTAGGTTAGTCCCAAAAATGATATAAAAGTGAATGATAAAGCCTATTAAACATCCAAGACTTCATAAATAATAGCATGGAACAATAAAAAATTATAGATACGTTGGAGACGTATCAAGCATCCCCAAGCTTAATTCCTGCCCGTCCTCGAGTAGGTAAATGATAAAGAAAGAATTTTTGATGTGGAATGCTATATTACAACTCCAATTAAAAATTATATTGAAAGAATTACATTGAAAAACTATATTGGTTAATTCCTGCCCGTCCCCAATATACGAAGGGGCTTTATAGATTTAGCCTTTCCTCCCATGGGACAATGCCCTAATAATTATGATCATCACACTTCCATTACAACTCGATATTACAACTCGATACTACAACAACAAAGTATGACTCTATATGAATGCCTGCGGAGGTGTACCGGTATGTGCAATGAAACAAGAGTTACATGTATAAACATTATGCATGGTGGCCTTGCCACAAATATGATGTCAACTACATGATCATGCAATGGCAATATGACAATATGATGCGTGTCATATGAACGGAACGGTGGAAAGTTGCATGGCAATATATCTCGGAATGGCTATGGAAATGCCATGATAGGTAGGTATGGTGGCTGTTTTGAGGAGCAATATTGTGGCTGTTTTGAGGAAGGATATATAGTGGGTTTATGGCACCGGTGAAAGTTGTGCAGTACAAGAGAGGCTAGCAATGGTGGAAGGGTGAGAGTGCGTATAATCCATGACTCAACATTAGTCATAAGAACTCATATACTTATTGCAAAAATCTACGAGTCATCAAAACAAACGAATCAACGCATGCTCCTAGGGGGGAGGTTGGTGGGAGTTAACCATCGCGCGCCCCCGACCTCCACACAAAGGTTGGCACTTTACAAATACCTCATGCTCTAACTTCGTCACATAGCGGTTCACCATACGTGCATGCTACAGGAATCACTAACCTTAACACAAGTATTTCTCAATTTCATAATAACTCCACTAGCATGACTCTAATATCACTATCCTCATATCTCAAAATAGTTATCAAGCATCCAACATCTCATCATATTCAATGCACTTAATGTGAAAGTTTTTACTACATTGATATTGGATGTCTATCATGTGACGATTTGTTTTTTTAGGCTAAGCACATTACCACACTGTTTTAATAGACTCTCAAATAGATATAAGTGAAGCATGAGAGTTCAACAATTTCTACAAAATATAATCACCACCGTGCTCTAAAAGATATAAGTGAAGCACTAGAGCAAAAACTATTCAACTCAGAAGATATAAGTGAAGCACATAGAGTGTTCTAATAATTTCTATGCCATATTTAAATCTCTCAAAAGGTTTGTCCAGCAAGGATGATTGTGTCAAACTAACAAGCAAAGACTCAAATTATACAAGATGCTCCAAGCAAAACATATAACATGTTGCGAATAAAAATATAGCTCCAAGTATAGTTATCGATGGATGAAGACGACAGAGGGGATGCCTTCCCGAGGCATCCCCAAGCTTAGGCTTTTGATTATCTTGAATTTACTTGTGGTGCAATGGTCAACCCCAAGCATAGGCCTTTGTTACTCCTTGTTCCATAGTCCATCAAAGCAATACTCAAAACTTGAAAACTTCACAACACAAAACTTAGACAAAAATTCTCATGAGCCCCGTTAGTATAAGAAAGCAAACCACTACTCAAAGGTGCAGCAATGAATTCATTCTTTGTTTTATATTGGTGTTAAAACTACTGTATTCCAACTTCTCTATGGTTCATATGCTCCAATACTACTCATAGATGCATCGGAATAAGCAAACAACACACGAAAAACAGAATATGTCAAAAATAGAACAGTCTGTAGTAATCTGCAGGTTTCGGTTACTTCTAGAACTCCAAAAATTTTAAACTAAATTGGTAAATTTGCCGAATTTGTCTACCAATCATCTGCAAAAATAATCAACTAAAAAGCACGCTCCAGTAAAATCTGAAGACCACTTTAGCTAGCGCTAACGATTCTGTTTTCATAGCAAGATCACATAAACTTCACACAAGTCTTCCCAAAGGTTGAATTTTTGTATAGTGTAAGTTTATCTTAGTAATGGATTCGGCATCGCCAATCTCCTATCGGCCAAAAGCAATGTAGGAGCCCGACAGACCATCATTGCTCGGGCCCATAATTCCAATTCGGCAAAAACAATGATGGGCCGTCCTCAGCATGTAGCCAACTTAAAATATCTGGGCCTAAATCAGTATAAGCTTTCTTATTTTTGATAGGCATGTGCCAGTAGTGGGCCATTAACAGGACTAACATAATTTGGGGCCTTAGTAACAACAGGCCTTTAACATGTTTAAATATCTCACATGCCTAATATGGCCCATAAATAAGAAGGGCCTTTAGTAGGCCGATAGTCAGATTAGGCTGTAACTGGGCCACATTATGCCCATGACTTTTAAAAGGACGAGAGATGATCGGGACAGATTATGCCCATGTATCTCAGCTCCTGGTGGCCCATTTTCAATTCAGATAGTGCATGGGCCGAATGTCATACATGTCGCAAATGCGCCGACCTACTAGACAGGCCATTAACAGGCCGGAAGTGTGGTTAGTCTTGATTTGTATGAGCGAGTATATGGGCCTTTAGTAGGCCCGATCTGACATTGGGCCACATATGGCCCATGGGCTTCAACCGATGTTAACAGGCCAAAATGCACAACAGGAAGGAAGTGGGCCAAATCTGCAATGGCCGCTAACAGGCCGAATGCCAGACCTGGCCGAATATGGCCCAATTTCATCCCAGTCTTTTATAAGCCAAAAGGTTCGTCAAGCAATAAATGAACCCGAATGTAGTAGGACCTTTAACAGGCCAGAAACACACTAGGTCGTAATTCGTCCTGAGTACTTAGCGGACTGTTAACGGGGCAGAACACACATGGACCGCAATGATGAGAAATCTAAAACGGGTCATTGACGAGTTGATTTGACACTATTCCTATGGGCCTTAACTGCGAATGGGCCGTCTACAAGCAGGCTGTTAATAGGCCAGCCCGATAATTTTGGTTGGGTCAGCCTTTTTAAAACTGAATGGGTCACTTTTGGGTTGTGCCATGTGTCGACATATCATAGGCACTTCCTGTCCATTGGTCGATTGACATCTATCCGCACGAGGAGCTGACACGTGGTCCTTTGGCCAATGAGAATTTTACACGTGGGAAATCCCCATTGGTCTTGGCTGTTAGCAGGTTATCGGATCCAAAACCGGACCCGATAGTTTAACGACAACCCGTAATGGTAAGTGCCACGTGTCGGTTACCCTTGACGAAAACACTTCCATGACGCGCCATTTATCGTCATGGAAGTGGACGGTTCCGTGATGATATTCTAGGTATTGTCATGGAACACTTCTACGACAGCACAAGTAAGACTATCTTGATTCTGTCATAAAATCGTCATGGATGTACATGCAAGACAAAAAACGTGACCTATTGTGACAAACATGTATTATCACGGAAATGTTTTTTTGTAGTGAGTTCACTTGCATCCTAGAATCCTTTAAACCCTTACGGCTTACCAAGCAACCGTATGGTCAGTTCATGACCATACGCTTTGGCTCTAGGTTGAGAAGGCCATGGGCAATACTCAACCGTGACCACTACCAATGCCCAGCCTACTTTATGTACCACGTGAACAAAGTCTTCATTGAGTACTTGGACAAGTTGGGTGTCATCTTTATTTGGTGACCTACTTGTCTACCCGAAGATGGAAGAATAGTGACATGCGCTAGAGATGCATCGGTATTTCCCCAAAGAGGAAGCGATGATGCAGCACAACGACAATAAGTATTTCCCTCAATTATGAAACCAAGGTTATCGAACCAGTAGGAGAACCACACAACACTATGTAAACAGTACCTGCAGACAAAGAACAAATACTTGCAGCCCGACGCGTTAAAGGGGTTGTCAATCCCTATCGGGTAACGAAGCCATAAGTTGACGTGTTGATGGGATAAAATTGTAGTAGATAGAAAGATGCAAATAAAAGCAAATAAAATGCAGCAAGGTATTTTTGTGTTTTTGATAATATAGATCTAAAAATAAAAGTTGCAAAAAAAGGAAAAAGAAAATGGCAATGATCTGAAAGTATATGATAGGAAAATAGACCTAGGGCCCGTAGATTTCACTAGTGGCTTCTCCATTGAAAATAGCATGCGGTGGGTAGACAAATTACTGTTGGGCAATTGATAGAAAAGCAAATAATTGTGATGATGTCCAAGATAATGATCATCTATATAGGCATCATGTCCAAGATTAGTAGACAGACTCATGCCTGCATCTACTACTATTACTCCACACATTGACCGCTATCCATCATGCATCTAGTGTGCCAAGTTCATGGAAAAATGGAGTAATGCAATAAGAACGAAGACATGATGTAGACAAGATCTATTCATGTAGGAATAAAACCCAGTCTTTTTATCCTTAACAGCAATGATATATGCATGCCTTGCTGCCCCTTCTGTTACTTTGATAGGACACCGCAAGATCGAACCCAATACAAAGCACCTCTTCCCATTGCAAGATAAATAGATCAAATTGGCCAAACAAAACCCAAATATCGGAGAACAAATACGATACTATAATCACTACTCGAATCAGAGTATTTTCCTATCGGATTCATGTCTCCGCAGACCCAAGAAGGTTCGAATTCTGGGGCGTGTGTGAAGAAATCAACCTCTTCGGCCTACCAACTCGTCGATCTAATGGCCTAGCTCGATGAACGAGAAGGGAAAGAGACTCAACAGTTTACCCAGGTTCGGGACACCTTGCGGTGTAAGACCCTACTCCTGATTTAGGGTGGATTAGCCTCTTGGTGGGCTATGGATGAACTAGTACAAGGGGAAGAACAACCTCAGGAGGTCTGTTCTTGGGTGAGTGTTGGCTAGTGCGAGTTCTGGGATCCGATCCCCTCCTATGGTGTTGTATAGTCTATATTTATAGTGGCTTGGGTCCTCTTCCTCCAAAAATAAAGGCGAGAAGGGAGCCCACAATGGCCAATTTGAAAGGGGACAAGAAGTACATCTTATCCCGATGAAAGGTGGCCTTCGCATGCGAAGCTTCTGAGCATGACGCCGTGGTGGGCTCGGTGATAACATCCGTCCTACCATCCTGGTGGTCCTGCTATCGTTGCACAAGAATGGAAACCTTTGGTGATTCCTCAGGACTCCGTGACTATGCTTTCCTTCTTAGCACAGAAGGGGAAACCAGCCACTTTGCGCTCGCTGGCGCCCGCCTGGCCTTGGTCGTCATAACATGCATCACTTTATCCTCATGAGGTGGGTGCTTTCATAGGAAACTCCACTCCTCAGGTGACCGCCTAAGGAGGCCGCTTCCTTCAGAGGTCTTGGCGTCGTCCACCTCACGAGGCTTGGCCCCTCGCAAGGGTCTTGTTCTGTCGATGCTGAAAATGGGTCGTACCAGGCCGTTGGTGGAGCCACGTGGTGGGTCGTAGGTAGGCGATTCTAAGTGCGCCGACATAGGCCCCAGGCACAAGGCGCGCTTGGACTTGGCTTCGAGGCGAAGCCAAGAGGCAAGGGCGAAGCGCCATGAGCCCCAATCGCCTGCGGACCGGGTCGACTCCTGGCGCTTGATGGGACGTGGGCGTCTCCACTTCCCCAAACGGCCTTGGCAACCGTTCGACTTGACTACTGCCTACTGCATGCAGAAAAACCATCATTACTTGGAACAATGGGAGGCCGGCGGTTGGCCTCCCTCTGGCTATAAATGGGGGAAGAGCCTCCTGCTCGTCCCCGCCTCCTCGCTGCTTGCTCCACCTTCTGACACCTCATCCCACCTTCTTGCCGCAACATCCATGGCGCCGACGAGGAGGTTCTCCATCACAGAGAAGGAAAATGCCCCCCCAGGGGGCCCAGATTCGCTGCCACCAAAGAGGGGCCATAGACGCCGCCGCAAGCATGCCACAACTACGATGGTGGCCCTTCCAGGGAACAGTCGCACCACTTCGAAGGCCGGTGTCACCCCACGCGGTCGCGGAGGTGCTTCCTCGCATGGTTGAGTCTGTTGTAGACGGGGAGGCTCTGGCGAGGGGGGTAGGTACGTGGTAGCTATCCAGCCACCACGGTTGTGCTCCCATGCTGCTGACGCGGCCCTAGAGTTTGTCGTGTGGTCGGAGAAGCCCACGGGCATCTGGGTCCAACTCCAGCGCTTCTTCCCAAGCGTGCTGCCAGCCGAAAGGCCAGACGGCTTTTGGCTGCAGGCCGATGGCTACTGCAGCAAGGCCTCATAGGTGGAGGTCGAAGTCACTGCCGTGGGTGACATGTCACTGACAAGCGGGTGGCAGCCGTTCGCCCTGAGTGGAACCTACACGGGAGGTGCACCCTCCACTTCAGGTACGACGGTGTCGCAACCCTCTATGTGAGGGTGTTCGGGGAAGACGGCCGGAGCACAGGGTGTTGCCCAGAGAGCGACAGCGACGATGACAACGGCGACGATAATGACGGTCGGAGCGGTGGCGCCACTTTTGGTGGTGAGCTTGCCCCTTGGCGATGGTCGCATCGCCTCCAGTAGCGGTGACTCCTCCTCCGGGGAGAGCACCCGCGATGGCGACTATGATGAGCCGCCATGCCGCCGGGATTGGACTATGGGGAAGGTCGAGCCATGTCACCGCCATGGCCCGGTGAAGCAGGAGGAAGACTCCGACTGAGCCCGAGCGCCGCCGTAGCCGGGCCCCGAGAGCCGCTATGGTCGTGTTGCTTACTTTTGTTCCTTTCCTCCCCCTGCATTGAAAAAAGGTAGAAGGCCTTATTGGGGCATGTAACGAAACATGGCTTTTACGCCATTATATTATTATTTCCATGTCGTATTGCGATCAATGTTGATTATGGTTAGAGTGACTTAGCTTGGCATTCTTGTGTGTACTCCCCTGCCGCGAGAGCGTGTCTTGCCACGACAAAATTCAGGAGTCGCTGAGTTTCAAGAGGCACCCTGCAGCTGTAGGATTAGGAGTCCTCCGAAGGCGTCATGCCCATGAGCTAGTTTGAGAGCATCGGGCAAGGAAGAAAGAGCCACCAAAGGGCCAGGGTACTTTGGCGAGGTGTGTTCGTGGGCGGGCCTGAGCGCAAACACCAGCCCAGCCCCTGCGCGTGGGGCACGCAAGGAAAAGCGGCGGGCCACCACCACTCCTCCCAAGGCATGATCTGAAAGAGAGAATTGTGCAAGAATAAGATATTTCCCAACCTTCAAAGAAAACACGAGAAACTTCAAATTTCATTCAAGAAAACGCAAACTATCTACAGAAAGCAAGCAAAGAACAGCCGCGTTCGACGCCTATACTAGTCTTCTTCTCTACCAACTAGCGCAGAGCATGGGGCCTCCACTAGGACGTTGGTGTGAGCCCCCATGGGAGTGTGCAATACCAAGTCATTATTACGTGAGAGTGTCATGAGCAGAGATCTTCATGGGCACAAGGCCTTGGTCATGGGTAGAACTTTCGGAGGTGCTCGATGTTCCAGGCATTCTGGATGGGGAACCCGTCCTGCGTCTCCAGGTGCGCGACGCCAGGCCTGGAGACACGGGCAATCATGAATAGGCCCTCATAGATGAGGTCACCCACCTCAAGGGTCCTGGAGTGGACGCTGTGGTAGTGATACCGCCACAGCGCCTGCTAGTACCTCGCTGCTCGGAGCAAGGCCTAGCGACAGCGCTCCTCCCCCAGCATGAGGTCCATCACCCGCCAGTCGTCCTGGCATGCCTCGTCAAATTACTACACCCACGAGGAGCGATGCTTGACCTCGTGAGGGAGGACTGCCTCGGCTCCGTAGATGAGGAAGAACGGAGTTTTGCTGGTGGGCTTGGTGGCAGTAGTGTGGATGGACCATGACACAACCTGGAGCTCATCGAGCCAACCCCTGTTGCAGGCCTCGAGTTTCATCTTGAAGCTCCTCGCTTTGAGGCCCCTCAGGACCTCCGCGTTGACCCTGTCGGCCTCACAAGTGCTTCGCGAATGTGCCACCGAAGCATGGCATATCTGCATTCCAAGGTTAGCGCAATATGTTTTGAGAAGGTTGCTCATGAACTGAGATCCATTGTCGGCGATAATGCGGTTGGGGACCCCGAAGAGGCTCACGAGGCCCTGGATGAACTTGAAGGCTAAGAGAGATGGTATGGTGCAGACGGCCTTCACCTGTGCCCACTTTGTGAACCTTTTGATGGCGACATAGACGTAGCGGTAACCCCCTGGCGCCCGAGGGAACGGGCCCAGGATATCCAACCCCCAGACCGCAAATGGCCACGAGAGTGGGATGGTCTGGAGGCCCTGAGCTGGCTGGTGGATATGCTTAGCATCGAATTGACAAGCCCCACAAGTTCTTACCAATTGAGTGGCATCGTTGAGCGCTGTAGGCCAGTAGAATCTGCTACGAAACGCTTTCCCCACGAGGGTGCGCGATGAGGAGTGATGCCCGCAGTCCCTGCCATGTAAGCTGGCCAGCAGCTCGCACCCCTGCTCCCTGGAGATGCATCATAGAGAGAAGTTGTTCGGGCGCTTTCGGTAAAGTTCACCATCATGGATGTAGTATGCGGTGGCCTGGCGGGCCACATGCTCTGCCTCTTCCACCTTCTCCGGCAAGGCGCCCCGGAGCAAGTATGCCTAGAACTCCTTGGTCCAAAACCCCTCCTGGGGGTCGAGCGCAAGGAGCAGGCAGGTTCCCGAGGTAGGACCGCAGGCTAGTGCACACAAGGAGTGTGCCGGGGCCAGCTCCTCCCGAGGCGGCGCCGATCCCGTAGTGGGGGGAGCTACCGATGTCTTGAGAACCGCTCCTCGAAGACGCCGGGCTCCTGAGGCGAGCTGTCGCTGGGATGCCCTCTTGGCGATGTCGTCTGCTTCCTTATTCGTACCATGCAGGACGTGCTTTAGTTCTAAACCTCAGAACTGTTTCTAAATTTGCATACCTCTACAAGATATGCCTCCATGTGCTTGTCCTTTGGCTTGTACGCCTTGTTGGAGAAGTTGACGAGGACCTGTGAGTCACCCTTGATGGTGAGGCACCTAAGCCCCAGAGTTGCCGCAACTTTGAGGCCAGCGATCAGGACCCGGTACTCTGCGATGTTGTTAGAGACCTTCTCCCCATGCTGAAAGTAGAGTTGCACCTCGTAGTAGAGATTGTCCTAGGTGGGCGAGATGAGCATGGCTCGGGCCCCCGCGCCCTGGCGCACAAACGCGTCGTCAAAGTACATGACCAACCATCTGGTGCCTCGTCTCCGAGCATGAGGGAACAATCCTTGCTTACCTCACGGCCAGGGACATGAGCCCATTCTGCCCAAAAGTCAATGAGGGCCGCGCCCTTGATGACCCTGGTGGTCCTGAACTACAGCTGGAACCCCTGTAGCTTGATGTTCCATTCGACGACCCTTCCCGTGGCTTTGGGCTTCGGAGCACCCTCTCCAAGGGGTAAGCCGAAATAACCTTGATGGGGTACCCTTGGAAGTAGTCACACAGCTTCCTGGAGGCGACGAGGAGCGCGAGCAGTTGCTTCTGCGGCATGGGGTTGCGGGCCCGTGAGTCGCGTAGCACTGTGCTCACGAAGTACATAGGGCGCTCGATGAGGGAGGGGACGTCAGTTGGGTCCTGGGCCTCCTGAGGTAAGGGAACCTCAAGAGCTTGATCATCAGGCTGGACGACCGTGCCCCCGGGAGCAGTAACCTCGTGAGCTCCGCTGTCTCGTGAGGTGCCCGTGGTCTCGAGGGTGCCGTCCTGGGGCCGCGACGCCTTGTCTAGGCGCGTGGCGCTACGCCACGTGCCCTCAACCGGACACTCCGCCCGGACCGCCACGAGCGTCGCGCTGGCTGAGTGAGGCGTGGAGGCCTGGTAGAGCACCAGGGCCACAAGGCGGCGACGGGAGAACATCAATTGCGGGATGGTGAGCTACATTTTGAGGTCTTGGAAGGCCGCATCGAGCTCTGGAGTCCACTCAAATGGGCCCTTCTTTTACATCAGCTTGAAGAATCAGAGGGCGCTCTCCTACCTTGGAGATGAAGTGCCCCAACAAGGTCACACAGCCCGCCAACTTCTGCATCTCCTTGAGGGTTTGCGGCAGGCTCATCCTCTCTATGGCCTTGATTATCTCTGGGTTGGCCTCAATCCCCCTGTGTGACAGCAAGCAACCTCGCAGCTTGCCGGATGGAACGCCAAATATGCACTTTTCCGGGTTGAGCCGCAGGTTTACTTTGTGCAAGCTGGCAAATGACACTTCCAGATCTTCAATAAGAGTTCTCGCCTCCTGATATTTGAACATTATGTCATTGACGTACGCCTCGGTGTTCCTCCCAAGCTAATGATCCAAAGCGATGTGCATCAACTACTAGAAGGTCGCCCAGCATCGCGCAGCCAGAAACGCATGCAAGTGTAGCAATACACCCCGCACGGGGTCAGGATGGCCATTTTCTTGACATCTTGTGCTGCCATCTTGATTTTGTGATAGCCTGAGAAGGCGTCCAGGAAGCATAGAAAATCGCACTCAGTGGTGGAGTCGATGATCTGGTCAATGTGCGGAAGGGGGAAAGGGTCCTGTGGGCAAGCCTTGTTGAGGCTCATAAAATCGATGCACATGCGCTCCTTCCCATCCTTCCTGGGGATGATGGTCGGGCTTGCCAGCCATTCGGGGTGCCTCACCTCCCAGATGACTCCGGCCTCTTGCAGCTTGCGGACCTGCTGAATGATGATTGGCTGCTTCTCCGAGGCTTGCCACCACACCTTACGCTTCACCGGGCGCACATTGGGGCACACCATTAGTTGGGTCCTGGGCCTCCTGAGGTAAGGGCACATTGGGGCGGAATGCTGACCAGGTCTGTTGCCTCCCATGCAAACAAGTCCTTCTTCTCACGGAGGAAGCTGATTAGCACCTCTTCCTGGTCTGTGGGAAGCTGGTTCCTATGGTGAAGGTAGGGCCCGACCCCCCACCTTCGTCGACCTGCACCCGGTTCGTTTACACCCGGTCTTGGTAAAATTGCAACTTCTTTTTTGCTGGCACAATCCCCGAGCCGTCTGTAGTGCCCTTCGGGCTTGGTCGCTTGGCTGCCGCGGCCTTGAAAGTGAGCTCGAGGGCCGCTAGTGCGTCCTTGGTGTCCCCTGCCACAGTGAGGACCCCACTGCTTCCCGGCATGTTCATGATCTTGTAGCTGGGGTGAGTCGCCACCATGAACATGGTGAGAGCCGGGTACCCGAGGATGGCGTTGTATGGGAGCCCAATGCGTGTGACGTCAAAGTAGATGAGCTCAATACAGTAGTTGCTGCTCGTGCCGAAGGTGATGGGGAGGCAGATCTACACCAGAGACAGGCCTGGTGGGGAGGAGCCGGCCGTGGGGCATATGGAGCAAGCCGAATGCCTCCATGGAGAGGATGTCGAGGCTGACACCCCCGTCGATAAGGGTCTGGGTGACCGCACATTGCACAAGGTGGGGGCGCAGGGCATCAGAAATGCACCGGGGCCGGTCCTCCTGTGGTGGTCCCTAGAATTGAAGGTGAGGTCGGCTTTGGGCGCCTCCAGCCTGGAGGCGACTGTGCGTTTCCGACCTGGCGAATGAACTACTTGACATTCCGGTCCGAGGCTTGTGCCCGTGACCTGCCGGGGAGCACTGCGACTGCTCGAGATACCGGCGCCGCGAAGCGCGCGATGAATAAGTCACGCAAATCTTTCCAGGAGGACACCGAGCACTCCGACAAGTCGAGAAACCAGGCGCGTGGCACACCCGCAAGAGCAATAGGGAGCCAATTTTCCATAACGTTCTCGTCGATACCGGCTGCCCAGATGGCCTCCGTGTACACTTGGAGGAACCCAGCAGGGTCCGCCGCACCGTCATACCGTGGTGGCAGTGCCGACCTGAACTTTGGCGGCCACTGTACTCGTTGTAAGGCAGGGGAGAGAGCCCGGGGGCCCGTGATGCCCCGAGTGCGCCCGACGGTCCAATGGGTGGAGCAACGCCTGCTATGGAGGCTAAGAGGTGACGATGTAGCGCGACCGATGGGGAGGCAAACCTTCGACATGCACCTACCTGGCGCGCCAAATGTCCGATTCTGGGCTCCTTGGACCAAAGAAGGTTCGAACTCTGGGGCGTGCGCGTAGAACTCAACCTCTCCGCCCTACCAACTCATCGATCTCACGGCCTAGCTCGATGAATAGGAATTGTAAGGGACTCAGGAGTTTACCCAGGTTCGGGCCACCTTGCGGTGTAAGACCCTACTCCTACATTGGGATGAATTAGCCTCTCGGAGGGCTGTGGATTTACTAGTGCAAGGGGAAGAACAACCTCAAGAGGTCTATTCTTGGGTGAGTGTTGGCTAGTGGGTGTTCTGCAATCCGATCCTCTCCAATGGGAGTGGCTAGTCTATATTTATAGTGGCTTGTGTCCTATTCCTCCGAAAACAAAGGTGGGAATTGATCCAACAACGGCCAATTTGAAAGGGGACAGGAAGTACATATTATCCTGAGAGTCGGTGGAAACGACACATTATGGGATCACTGGAATCCCTTCTACGGTTGGCGGGCACGAGGTTGTGCAAAGAGCGGGTCTAAGAGTCAGTACAAGGATCATTTACCCAGGTTCTGGCCACGAGAATGCGTAATACCCTAGTCCTGCTTTGGTGTATATTCGAGTGTTCTATTGTTCTTGAACTAGCTACGATGCATGTCTAGCCCCAAAGGTTCCGAATCCTTCTCTAGTATGATGGGGGCCTCCTTTTATATTCCAAAGGGGCTGCCACAGTGGCACACAGGAGGTGGAAAGGTGTACAGTGCACAGGCTAATCTCATACCATTACGGGACAAGACGCATTCAATGCGCTACTTAGGTTTCCACTTGCTTTATGAGGGACAGAAACGAGGCCGGTCTCGTTCGTGGCCACTTTTTCTGGTTGCGACGCGCATCCAGGCCAACGGGTTAGGCAGCTGAGATGGCGTGGTGGTAGGGTCTTCACGAAGATCTGCATGCCACCACGCAGGTGCTTGACTAGTTGGACCTGGAACCATGTACCGCCACGTGGGTACCTGCTTGGGCTAGTGGGTCGGCCACCGAGCTGGGGGGACAACGGGGCGGCAAGGGCTTGCCGCGGTCCTGCGCCTGCTCCCGGCAAGGGCCTTGCCGGGGCCTCTGTGAGCGTCCTCGGCAAGAGGCTTGCCGGGGCTTTGGGGTGTCTTTGGCGAGGAGCCTTGTCGGGGCCTCATGGGCTTCCTTGGCAAGGAGCCTTATGATTCTCTTGTCGTCTGGTTCTCATCTCATGAACCATAGACCTTTGTCTACACAAAGATCTGCATGCCATCACGTGCGCGCTTCCCGAGCCTTGGTTCCAATGGTGATGATGATGTTGGAGCTCCTAGGCTCAAGGGTGGCTGCGACGGAGGCGTTTGGGTGAATCGCCCCGGCAAGGGTTCTTGCCGGGGGCGTGCAGGCCGCCCCGACAAGAGTCCTTGTCGGGGAGAGCCTGTCTTCTTCCTTCGTCTTCTTGTGCCACGTCTTGGCGTTGCTCTGGTAACTTTGTGTCTCTGGCTTCCCTCCTTTGCTTTGTTATGTGTGGTTGCAGGCGCGGCTCTGACTGCGCGTGCACAAATAAGGGGTATAAAAGAGCGCCCCTACTTTTGTACACCGACAGGAGCCCCTGGGCTTAGGCCATACATAAGCGCAACGCGTTGTTGGGCAAGGCCCAGAACGGTGAGCGGGCAGTGGGGTTGGATCCTTTTTACCGCAGTAACTCCTCCAGTGGTTGCGCTTCCCCACGATCTGAGCTGACGTGGGAGTCCTACGTGGGATAACCGCAACATGCCCGCATCATCTCGTGGTTCCCACCAGTAAGGAGACGATTCGCATTCTCTTTATAAAAAATAGAGGAAGTTGTGGGGGCGCGGCTCATTCACTAGGCAGACTCGGGTCGCCCCATGATCACGGGGTGCGAAAAATGGTCGTACCACGTGCCACCAGAAACCCCGATCTGTTCGCCATGTGCCCCTCATGCATCGGTGAGGGCAGGCGGCGGATGCAGAGGGTGCGGTCTTTAACGCTGGGGCGGTGATGGGCCTCGAACCCCTCGTTGGTTACCCCAAGTGGAAGGTGTAAGATGCAGTATTGTATAAGTGTTTTCCCTTAGCAAAGATGCCAAGGATCGAATCCCCAGAGACTCCTAGGTTCAACAAGTAGGTGTCAATTGCTATGGCGCCAGATTAGTAGCAATCAACGTGGACCTGCACACAGATACAAATAACTTTGCTCCCAACGAGTACAGAGAGGTTGTCAATCCCTCCGGCCTTGTAGTTCACAAAGGATTAAAAGCAATGATAGTAGTGATAGATAGTGTTTTGCAATAGTATAATAACTGAATGTAAATAGTGGATGTGATCAATGATGGTAATATGGACCGGAGTCTCATGATGTTCACTAGTGATGTCTCTCTCTCCCAAAAGACGATAAAACAGCTATGTGAGGTAAACAAATTACAGCTGGGCAATTGACAGGACCACGAACGCAAACCAATGCTGACTACATTGCAAGAAAGGTTGAGGTTCAAAGCATGGGCGGTACGCCAAAGTAAGTAGACCGAAATCCATCAATATCTACTACTAATCATCCACCTTGAGATATCTATCCAGAACATCTCGCTGGTATTAAGTTGCGAGTCCCACCCATAGTGTAAACACAATGCAACAGACAACTGCATTAAAAGAACTTTGTGTAAAGTAAACAATCCTTGCACCCGCGGGCACAAGCACCGTTGTTTTCCCCCTTGTGGCAATAGCACATCCCCTAGACTCATGTTTCTATCACTCAAGCTAGTCATCGAGGGGCATGAACCCACAATCAAGCATAACGTTCCCTCTTGGAGTCACTACCTATTACTCGGCCAAAGCAATAAATAACAACGGAGAACATGCAAGAATTACTTATGAACAAAAATATAAAAGAGGTAGATCAAATATATTACTCAAGATCAATCTGAACATAATCTCATAATCCATCGGATCCCAGCAAACTCAACATAGCAACAGCATAAGGATTACATAGGTGCCTCGATCATGTATGGCAGCTCACGAGGACTAATTAGTGAAGCACAAGAACGGGAGGAGAACATCACATAGCTACTGGTCATAGACTCATGGTCCAAGGGAGACTACTCACGAGTCATCCGGGAGGCGTCCATGGTGGTGGAGAAGCTCCCGGTGGTGATCCTCCCCTCCGGCAGGGTGCCGGGAAGAGTTCTCTTGGTGCTCCCGATCTTGGAAGCGGCGGCGGCGGCGGAACAGAGATGGGATCGCGAAAAGAGTTCCTCTTCTGAGGGTTTCAGGGGACCCTTTAAATATATGCCAAAGTAGGGCATCGGGGGAGCTTCGGGGGGCCCAGGCGCCCCCCCCGGCGCGGCCCAGGGGGGGCGCGCCGCCAGGGCGCGTGGAGCCCTGGTGCCCCCCCCCCCCAGGCTGCCCTTCGGACGCAGAGTTGTTTGCGGAACGCTAATTTTTATATAATTTTTCTGGATTTTTCTGGGCAGTTCTCGAAACGTGAAAACCTGAAATACAAAAACAGCCAAAAACAGAAACTGGCACTGGGGTGCACTGGATTAGTAAGTTAGTCCAAATATGATCAAAAGTGTATGGAAGTGTATGAATATCATAGAAATATCACCCAAAAGTGGCATGGAGCAAGCAGAAATTATAGATACGTTTTGGACGTATCAACATCCCCAAGCTTAATTCCTGCTCGTCCTCGAGTAGGTAAATGGTAACAAGAATAATTTCTGTGGTGACATGCTATTAACCATATAGGACTTTTCATAGTCATATGACAAAAGCTTACTGATACAATGATTCTAAAGAATTAAGTTGCCTCATGAGAAAATCACAAATGACTGAAAGTTTTACAATATGAAACTGAAACATCAAAAATATTTGCAATGAACATGATGTGCAAATATGATAAAGTGATATCTAGCTTGCCCCCTTTAGTGATGCAAAACATAAATGCAGGGGCACCTTCAAGGTTTAAGTGATGACTAGGTACAATGATTTCAGAATAAACGATATCACAATCATGCAAAAGACAATGCTACTTTGGAACAATGCACATTACACTTAGAATGACAATCATGCTCTCAGTAGTTGGTGCTTCAACGTAAAAGTAAAAGAAAGGTTAAGTGCTAGAGCTTTTTATTTTGAAAACATGGAAGCAATTGTGTCAACGGTAGTAGTACTTCATATGTGTCATGCATAAGACATCCTATAAGTTGCAAGCCTCATGCATCGTATACCAATAGTGCTCGCTCCTTGTCCTAATTAGCTCGGATCTCCATGGGTTATCATTGTATTACATATGTTTCAACCAAGTGTCACAAAGGGGTACCTCTATGCAACCTGTACAAAGGTCCAAGGAGATAAATCGCATTTGATTTCTCGTTTTTGATAGATCTCAACTTGAGGACATCCATACCGGGAGAACATAGAAAATAGATGATGGACTCCTCTTCAATGCATAAGCATATTCTCATATGAGATTGAGGATTAAGGTCCAAGCTAAAACTTCCACCATGATGCATGGCTTTGGTTGGCGGCCCAATGTTCTTCTCTAACAATATGCATATTAATACAACCCACGGCAAATCACCCTTACTTCAGACAAGACGAACATGCATAGCAACTCACATGATATTCAACAAAAGTGTGACAGTTGATGGCGTCCCCAGAAACATGGTTACCGCTCAGCAAGCAACTTATAAGAAATAAGATACATAAGCAACATATTCTTTACCACAATAGTTTTTAGGCTACTTTCCCATGAGCTATGTATTGCATGGTTAGTTTGCTTAGTACAGGTGGAGATTTAGCAAAAAGACTGGGAGCGACCAACTAAGAGAGCAATGACGGTCATAATCATGCAGAGCGACAAAGCAATATTGAATCAGGCATGGTAGTTATATCGCTACTTAGAAATAAAAGATCATCAAGGCTTAACAGACTTTCTTTACAGTCTTGAATATGCGTGAGCATACGCCAAGTCAATCAAAATAAATTCTCGAAGGAAGATATTACTAAACCATACCACATCATAGGCAAACAAATCATGTTGGTACTCCAATAACACATTGGGAACCCCCCAGCTATTTGAGATTAACCATAAGAAAACCTGAACTACTAAGCACCATCATGCAAGTAGCATCTTTATCATAGACACATTAACCAGTGCAAAGGAAGCAAACTCTCTTAATAAGGTGAGCATGGTAATTAAAGAGAGTTCAAGCAACCAACTAAACAAAAGCTCTTTGAAAAGATAGGCATGAATACTAAGAGCAGAGCATGGTAGTAGCTATTAAAAGACAAAGAACACACACAGCATAGATAGACATAAAAATTCTATGTTATGTTCTAGGTAGAAGTGGAGCTCGTTTCTCTCCCACATAAAGGAATGTTGAGTTCCGACTCGTTATGAAAAACTAAAAAGAAAACTAAAAGCAAGACGCTCCAAGCATAGCACATAACACATAAAGTGATAAAAATATAGCGAAACGAAAGACGAACTGATAATGTTGATGGAGAAGGGGATGCACGGGGGCATCCCCAAGCTTAGACGCTTGAGTCTCCTTGAATATTTCTTGGGGGTGCACGGGGGCATCCCCAAGCTTGAGCGCTTGACACTCCTGAATCTTTTTATCATCTTCAAGAGACAACTCACCAATGCATGTAGAAGTTCATGGACATTTAGTGGTCATGCAGCCATTCATTGTAATTAATGCATCGGTAAACATAACTTTTTTAGAAAAACGAGCGTACTAACTAAGTACTTGTGCAAACTACAAAATTAATTCCACCACTCACTGTCTACCTTGGTTGGAGAGATTTTGAAATTGAGCCTAAAACGGAAAGGGGGAAGTAGTAACATAGCCTAGGGTAGCTTGCTGCAGCATGGACTACAAGGAAATTGTTGTAGTACTACTCCTACCACTGAACTACTCCTACTCCCTCCGTCTAGGTGCATAAGGCATCTAAGGCTCTGCACTGTGATTTAGGCACATGAAGATTAGCCGCTAAAACTCATGTACTCCCTCTGTCTAGGTGTATAAGTCACTTTACGAAAACCAAATAATCCCAAAACACTTAGGTGTTATGCATTAACTCTCACCTCATTTATTGTTTTTTGACATGAATAAAGCAATCAACCAATAAGAGACGTGAGGCGTATGTGCTTTCAATGACTTGACACTACCAAACTCGACATGTAGTGGTCAGTTCATTGCATTCAATGCTTTTAATTAGAGAATAAACATTGAATTTTCTTGTTTTTCCCTCTGCCTTGGTTGCGGTGCACAACCTAAGATGACTTATTCAATTAGACGGAGGGAGTAACTAGAGCTGGAAAATCTCATCAGTTTAATCAATTAATTACTAATATTTCATCGCCTGGATCATTGAGTTTCCAGACAACGTCCTATAGTTTAATATATGTATGTGTTTGGTGCAAGAAAACCGCTCATCATGTGGTGGTTCCTCTCGAAGAGATAATGGAGCCGATGGTTGGTGCATGCAAATGCTTTTACTACACGGGCTGGTATGGCTACTTTGGTGCATGCAGTGCGGGAGTGGAACGAGGCTAATTTAAATGTACTCCCTCTGTCTAGGTCAATAAGTCATCTTGTGCACCGCGACCAAGATGTAGAGGAAAACAAGAGAACTTAATGTTTCTTTGCTAATTAATATCATTGCATGCAACAAACTAACCATTGCTTGTCATGTTTGGTAGTCTCAAATCATTAAGAGCATACATGTCTCACATCTCTTATTGGTTGATTTCTTTCTTTATGTCAAAAAACAAGAAACAATGTGGGAGTTAATGCACCACGCCTATGTGTTTTGGGACAACTTGATTTCCACAAAGTGACTTATACACTTAGACGGAGGGAGTATAAGTGACTAAAATGCTTGGGAAATCTAAATTCCTTCAGGTTCCCTCTGTACCTGGACGGAGGAAGTGCTACTAAAAGACATATAGTATTTCGAACAATATCATAATCTCTGCAACCAAGGTAGGGGAGTGTATGTCTAACGAAGGGAGTAGTAAAAATTTCTACTCGTCCAGCTAAACTGACATCGTTGGCTGATGCCCCAGATGGAGACTGAAGGGGGCTTCTCCGCTTCCATGGAGCCCATGCGGGGTTGACGAAGGTCCTCACAACAAAAGGATCAAACAAGACACCTAATGTGTACGCCGACGTCGATTCGGCGGTGACCTTCATGGAACGCAAGTGGCGGTGGCCTTCCGTGTACTACTTCTCCTCGATGATGGTGGTGGACGCGGAGGCGCTGCCCACCGACTCGTCGCTCTCCGCGCACCCGGCTTCTGTCTCTGCTTGCATGGCGCATCATGAGGCATGGGAGTCGCAACCACAGACATGCGAGACGTGGTACGAGGCGGCGATGTGGGCGGCAGCGATGATGCCCGTGCTCCCCGTCGTGCCGACGTGGAGCAGCTCGCCGCTCCTCGTTGAGCTGGACTGGAGCGGCGAGTTGCTGAACCACGCATCGGCTTGGGGCGGCAACTGGATCTGTTGGGCTAGGGGAGGGAGCTGGATCGGCGAGCTGCATAGCTCGTATCCGGCGGGCTCAGCAGGCCACCCAGCCGGCTTGGATGCCGGATAACTACCCTTCGTAAGCCATTGTAAGAGTGGAGAAAATGGTGAAGGGGGGGATAGGGGAGCAGCAGAGGTGTGCGGTTCTTGGCCGGTGTCTAGCCTTGTTTAAATAGTTGATTAAATAGACAGCGGACAGAAGGATCTCGGCCGGTGTTCCGTTTAATGCCGGCTCGGTCATGAACGGACGTGTGGCCGGAGTGGGTTTCTGGCAAGGAGGTGTCTTCAGCCGGGCGTGCAGCGAGCGGCGCCCTCGACTCTGACGTACGACACCGCACCGTTCTTCCACTTACGTGTGGGCTCGTTGGGTACCTCATCTGCATGTCAGTAACCCAACGCAGGCAGCCCATGGAAGAGGAGTTTTTTGTGGTCCACGGCGGTGAGAAGCAGGCATTTCATAAACCGATGATTGTTCATTGAGTGTGACATCATCTAATTCATGTAGGTTGATAAGCCTACTATAATGTAAGAGAATTTTAAAATTTTCATATCTACGTTGATAGCCCGTTCGATACGTTGTCACTCATAGAGACCGCTGCAAACATCAATGTTCTACTTATCATAGATAGTAAGATTGATTAATATTTGTCACAATCCATGTCCTTAACAAAGGGTGGATGCACGTATAGGTTGAGCATGTGTCTTGCGTCGTGTGTTGTGTGCATGCAGGCAGGCGAGTGTTGCGTGCGTGCATGTGTACGATTCAGTGTTGCATGCATGTGTGTGTGCGCACGCGTGTGTACGTGCGTGCATGTGTACGTGTCAGTGTTGCACAATGCACGCCTGCATGCATGCGTGTGTTGCGTGTGTGCATATGTACGTGTGAGTATTGCATGCATGCATGCCGGCGTTGCCGGCCTATTTGTGCGGATGTGTGATGTGTTTGTATTCACCATGGTGTCTTGTGCGTGCGTGCAATTAAAACGGCAGGCTCAACATATCATCACAAGGCGACCTTGTTCGTTGTGGTTAGGGTGCACGGGCTGCCAACCAGAGGTCTCACGACTTCGAATCCCCACCGACCACTAATTTATTACCATTTATGTCTTTCCTATACACGCTGACAGGTGGGCCGTAAGCTAATGTGCGCTGGTGAACGTGGACCTTTCGACTGGTCAATTGATCGTGTCATCAACAAATTACGGAGCTCCATGGTTAGCCAGTGACCGTATGATCACTCTAAAATGTATTTTATTAACACAGTACAGATGCAAGCTACCATTTCTTTCTTTCATTTATGCGCTGACAGGTGGGCCCCATGCTTACGTGCGCTGATGGTGCAACACTAGTTGCGCCATGTGGAATGTTTGACTGGTCAATTGATCGCGTCATCAACAAATTACGGAGTTGTACGGTGAGCCAGTGACCGTATAATCACGACATGTATTTTTTTAACACAGTACAGATGCAAGCACTCATATATACGCGCAAACACTCACCGCTATAAGCGCACACACGCACACCCTACCCCTATGAGCACCTTCGAGAGAGTGAGCCAGCATATGATCTCGTGATTATACGAAGTCACCATAGGTGCCTCGTAGTTGAGGGGAACGTCTCCTTCCATTGAACGCACATTGCCGGAAAATATTGAAATTAATCTACGGTAAATGCGAGCACCATGACTTTAACACTGGTTGGCTGGGGAAACCATTATCCTCCTAACCATCCAACCACAGATTGGTTAGCAGTGGAGGAGCTAGATGAAGATGTCAAGGGGGATAAAGAGAAAACATGCACGCTTGGGGGGTGCTAATTACTACACTTTCTTGTATCTAAGATCCCGAAATATTTTTTATTTAGTAATTATATCAAGGTTGGGGAGGCCACAACCCCCTCCCAAAGACACACATAGCTCCACCGTTGTTGGTTAGCACCACAAAATGTATATGGTGACTGTAGTGAGCTTATTCTGAAGTCCAGTGACCATATTGTGCTTTTGCTTCAAATACAATGATTGTAAGTGTCGTCAAGAAAACACGGAGCACGCATCAAATACAGTGTCCGTCAGTGTCATCAACAAAATACGGAGACATATGATGAGCTACATCCTGTATGATCACCACAAGAATGCATACGGTGACTGTAATGAGCATATTCTAAAGTCTAGTGACTATATAGTGCTTTCGATTGAAATAAAGTAACCATCGCGGGTAAATGTGTCAGGGGCATACTTTTGGAGGGCCGAGAGATAGATTGTGTGCGTACGTGAAAGTGAGTTAGAGAGAGGGGGTATGCAGTGGAGACAAAGAGAGATATGCCCTTCGTTTTTCTTTCCCGTGACTAATATTTAGCAAAAAAAATAAACATTGACAATGCGGAACAAATATTATTGGATGCACCATGCAATTAAATTTCATGTATAACTTTGTACTATTGCATACGCTTATTTTCTTAGTGGCCGATTGTGTGTGGTGTGTGGTGGGCACATCATTTCTAGTTGTGGTGGGTCGACATTGGGACTCATGGGTCAGTTCCATCCTGCGCCACATAGGTTCGACTGAGACGCGTTATACGAAGACCCATCTGGAGCACTTGGCGTACATAACAAAGGTGTCAGAGTCATGGTGGACACTATCCCCACTGATGATAAGCCAATTATATATGATTTGTAACCCTAGGACCCGAGTATGTTATATAATTAAGCCCGGGGGCTAGTTGGTCGATAGTATAGACACATGCATAATGCCTGGTATTCACGTGTGCTTTGTTCACACCCCTATCACAAATATGCAGTACGAGGAGTTGGCTTTTTCCTCAACTGCAAGGGCCCAGACTTGGGTAAAACTTTGCCTCGTATTACCATCCAGCCTAACAGTCAGGGATATCCTACCAAACGATTTGATTGACTCATATCTGCCAAATAGTAAGAGAGAGGTGAGGGGGCAATGTGTGTGAGAGAGGCCTAAACATAATGTGCGTGCGGGAGACACAGAGGCACATTTATGTGCCTATAGAGGGCCAGTGGAGATCGTGCGTGTATATATGTGCATGTGAGAGAAATGGTGTTTTCCAACTAAGATTAATGAAAAGAGTGGTACATAGTAGTAAGAAAGATGGAAGGAGATATATAGAGTGTGAGCATGTGTGAGAGAGAAATGTTGATGTATATAAAGTGTGTGCACTTATGCGTCTAATAGAGAGATATATAGCGCGTGTGTGAGAACGGGCCGAGGCATAGTGCACCTACGTGTAAAACGTGGTTCTACGCATTAAATTAAAATTTAAATGGCATTATTATTTTTTGATGAGATCATGAAGTTTGCAGTTTGCGTATGAACACACAATTGTCTATTAGACACCCATACACTATTGAATTTGAGCATGTGTATGGGTTTATTTCATATTATCGATCCATGGAGTGAGAATGGTTTGAAATCCAAACAATGCATGTATTTTGCAATTCATATATAAATATTAATTAGTGCACTCCATGTTGTTAGGGTCAAGCTATTTATACATTTGCCACATACATGGAAACATTCCAAGTTGCTAGCTATGAAATAGAATACTTGTTGTATTCAACATAAAGGTGGTTTCGAAGATTCAAATTCATAGGAAGTGCATTCATCTATTTTAATTCGAGACAATGCAATTTGTAAATCAGATCTAAAAGGGGGCATCAATCTTTGTTGTGCGTTTGAACATGCTATATATTCATACGCATGTCTCACTATTTTTTTTGCAACCAAGGAGATTATATCTAGAACCATGCATTAATTGAGATAAGTTGCATATTTTTTAATATATAATTGTGTACAATGTATATTCAAGTGTACCCCCTCCATTCCAAAATAATCGTAGATTTAGGATTTTCAAGAGTCAAGATTTGTGATGTTTGACAAATTCTGAAAGTTCAATTCAAGAGAACTGTAAACGTTAATGCTTCTGCTCCCAGATAATGAACGAAGCACCAAATAGCCAGTGGTCGCCCGAAACCGCGCGAGACTAATGTTTGGTGGTAAGAAATTACTGTTCTGACTCTAACCCGTGTACCCTATTGGCCCGATATCCAAATGTCTAAACCGGGTTACGTTTGTAACTTCACCAAGACGTCAGTCTCAACCGCCTCCGAGAAGCATTCATACACCATGGGCGCCTATACACCCATGTTCTTGGCCGAAATCTATCATGCCCACTATCTCGAGCACCTGAGATTACTGTCCTACCCTGACCCGCAATATATCCGAAATTTTCGGTAGGGGCAAAGTTTGTAACTTTCCCCAAATTTCAAACAAGTGCGTCCCAAATAGAAACATTGTTCCCCCTTAGTCCCCCCCTCTGTTTCCCCAGTCATACTCCGTGGGCGCCAAAATGCCATCTCCACCAGCCGCAAAACCCCAGACTCCTCCGTCATCCACCCCATCGCGCCCAATCTACCACCGCCCTCCTCCATCACACCGGAGCCGGTACCCAGACGTTGTCGTCCAACGCAACCGCAACCACAATTCCCTCAGTGACTTAGCAGCTGAAGCCGAGGCCGAGCTACCTCCACGACGCCGATGCCGACGTGCACCGTACCAGAACCATTTCAACGACGCCGTCTTGCGCCTCGCCTATGCTGATCTACTGTCGCAACTGTCCACCGCACCGAAGCTGTTCCCACTACGCCGTCTTTGGCCGCCTCGGATCTGGTTCCCCGCCGCTGACAGATTGCCACCGCATCACACTCAACAACTTGTTCATGGTTCATCCAAGGCTCCACTATCCTCCACAACTTCTCGTTTCCAGCGAACCACAAGAAGATCGTTGGAAACACAGAAGGATGGCACATCACTACAAGCAGAAAGAGGTACTCATCTTCCCTTATTCATGCAAATCTTACGTATCTTCTCACACATTGTATTCATCCCATGAAAGAAACTAGTTGAGAGCTTCTTACTGCACCTTCTTCGTGATACTAAATGCACAAGGTTTCCTCCCATTTACTATTTCACCTTAGTCATAGGTCAATCGCCCACCTGGATTTCAATTCGGGGTCAGTTAATTTGCAATTAAAAGATGAAGCACCTGCTTAGGTGCGTGGAGCACCAAGTCCGGCTGTTCGCCAAGGAACCGGTGCATCGGTGTATATCATAGGGGTGTGGGGCGTAGGAGCTACTTGTTGCGATCTGGAGGTCGACGGGGCTTGAAGGGACGGCCGGGGCGGTGCAAAGCATAGTGGTGCGGCGAGGTCGAGAGGAGGGCAGAGGCAGGGGACGGGGCCGGTGGTCGCTGGCGTATCGAGGTAGAAGAAGGCCATCTACCCATTCTTTGTACATCGTACGATGCAAAAAAATGGACTGACCTATTTGTTTTCAGTTAACTGTTATTTACACAGGACCACATCTTGTGGTGTGATGGAGGAGTACCTGCCCTGTGCTCATATTTCAAAATCCTATAATATAATTTTGTTTGGCATACATGTTGTAGAGCTATAATATGCCTCCCGTTATTTATTTCCCACACACTTGCTATCTGCTACTTTTACAGTGTACTACTTGTCTGCACACTTCACCCATACTCACACTATTGCTTTTTCTGCATTGGTTTCTGAGACTCTAACGCTCTATTGACAAATACACAAAAGAAAAGACAGAAGTAACGCCAGTCTATTTTGGCGATATTCTAAAGGGTATAGTGTCAGCAGATGTAGGCAGTAAACGTAGCTCTGCAGATGATGATCTCGTTCGCCATGAACCAACATCCCAGGTGCTTGCTTTACCTTCGCACTATTATATGTGGTTGAATGTTGCATAAGGTGTCTTGCTTGTATTGCTTCCAATTTGGTTAAATTGCATCTACTTTCTTTACAGAGTATACCTCTGATAATGACAAGCCTTCCTGTTTTTGATACATACTACATTTGTCTATTAACCATGTTCTTACATCAAACTAATGCTCTTGTGTATCCCTCATCAATCACTTATGATGAGATAGGCAGGCCAGTGGGTTACTGTGAGACGTGCTACTCTTTTAAAGAGTGAAGTTTCATCCTCCCCACATGATTCTCAACAAACAGCAAGGCTAGATGAAGATAGTCAACGTAGTTGCTGACCGCATTTCCCCTACACCACCATCGTAGGTGTTTGCTCTTACTTGGCTATGTGATATGTGGTTGCATGTTGCATATGATGTCTACCTTGTATTACTTCTAATTAGTGTACATTGCATCTGCTTACTTAACATTATACCTGTGAATATGACATGCCTTCCTGTTTTTGGTACATACTACGTCTTTCTATTAACCATGTTCTTACATAAAACTACTTTTCTTGTGTACCTCGCATCAATCACCTTCAAATTGATAATGTGATATTTGTTGCATCTTGCATATCATTACAAGCATGCACTGCCTCTAATTACTTAAAATTCCACTTATGATGAGACGAGGTGCAGAAACTATGAATACTTATACTCATGTGCTTGCTCGGTCTGAATAGTTTTTGCTGAATTTTTTTATTGGTCAGAATCCTCATATGCAAGTACCAGCAAATATCACATGTGCCGAGTATGTCAAATGCAACAGAATCTCCAGCCTGGATCCCAAATTGTGCACGCGTCAACCTAGTATGCCCACAAGTCAGCCTCTAAACCCGTGGCGGACAAATACATCCCATTTTAAAAAATAATAGCCCATTCCACATGTTCACATGGAAAATTCAACATTCAGAGAAAAGTAACAGGTCTGATCAGATATAGAGTACTGAACTTCCACTTTGACTACAATAATAGCGAAGTTAACTATCTACTCCCACTAATACTCTACTGTACAAGTACTAGCTTACTCGTAGCTAACTAGATGATGCCGGCGGCCATCTGCGGTACATGCTAAATGCCGGCACCGATGTCCTCCTCCTCGCCTCGGACTTGCCGGAGGGGCGATAGGGCGCGTTGCTCGTGCGTGTTGGCCCTTTCCATGTCGTCGTGCTCCATCGAAGCTTCGGCTTCTAAGAGAGAAACCCAATTGATGAGCTGGTAGTAAAATTCGGCGTCGCGCATGCGTGCTTGACCGACTGCCTCTAGGGCTATTTGCAGGCGCCGGCCTCCACGTAGTCGGTCTAGTTGCGGGCGCTCTGCTCGCGACTCAGAGCAGCGGTGCACTGTTGCTCCATGCCCCGCTGGCGGTGCAAATCGGTGATACGCTGCTCCTCTGCCAGGCAGTCGCACTCCAACAAGTCCTCGTACTATGCATCTCCATCTAAAGACGGATTGAATGCCTCCTCCCTCCGTCTTCCTTCCGGTGAATAACCAAACACTATCTCCGGCGGTGGGCGCCACTGGCGTCGCCTTATTGCGGACGGTCGGGGGCATGAAGGACGTGGCGAGAGCGAGGGCAAGTGGGGAGCGACATTGGGCCGGTGGGGGATGTGAGGGGCGCCGATAGTGCGAGGCAGGTGACGGTGCTACCAGAGAAGGCCGGGAATCGGTTATTATAGGCGGAAGGTAGGTG
Organism: Secale cereale; assembly: GCA_902687465.1. Lineage (NCBI taxonomy): Eukaryota > Viridiplantae > Streptophyta > Magnoliopsida > Poales > Poaceae > Secale > Secale cereale. The sequence continues at coordinate 241,052,571 of LR738712.1, forward strand.
AAGTAGCATGTCATGGGAAACGGGACGGTCATCGCAATTCAATGCATAATGAGGCATGGCTTAGCATGCTGGCTTATCGTGGAAAACTGGAAAAACTCAAATTATGAATGTGTCTTCCTGTCCCGTCAGTGGTGCGTCCCGACCGTGCTGGGTCGCACATCAACATTATGATGAAATGAGTGCACTTGAGTCATCCATATGAGGTACTCCCTCCTTGTAAAAAATTATTCCACCACTCATCATCTACCTTGGTTGGTGAAATTTTTGCATTGAGCCCTGCAAACCGGAAAGGAGGTAGTATATGCGTGATCCACTATTTATTCGTGGAGGATCAAGTAGGTCGGATAGCATACGTGTAGGATCACATTAGCTGATGAACGTTCGCTGGGAGATAAGACATTTGCCAATATTCTTTCTGGCATTATCTTCAGATTCATGGCATTTTCTTCAGAACAGCTTGTCAGTTCCTTTAGAGGTAGGCATTTTTATTCAAAAAACTGCCAACTTTGGAACTTGTGTCGCAACTAAAACTGCCAGGTGCGTATTGGTAGGCTAGGCAGTGATCGATCAGTAACTTTTAAACACTGAGAGAACAAAAATAAGGAACTTCTAGTGTTGGCATCCTGGGAATGGGGGTACCCAAACTTGCCTACCTATGGCCCGTGACGTGGCTCCATCGGCGACCTGGTACGGCCCAGCTTCGGCAACCACAGCTCAAGGCCCTTGCGAGGGGCCAAGCCTCGTGAGGCGGACCTCCCTAGGGGCAGCCTCCCTAGGCTGGCCCCTGAGGAGCGGAGATATCTATGCAAGGTGCACCTCGCGAGGTTCACGTGACATGAGCCATGACGATCAAGGCCACGCAGGCGCCAGCCGGCGTAGTGTACCAGTTACCCCATTGGTGCCAAGGGGGCAAGCGCAGGCGCAGAATCTCAAGGAATCAAGCAACGGTTTCCATATCGGTGCAACAAGAAAAAGGACCGCCAGTACGGCAAAATGGAGGTCATCGTGGAGCCCGGTGTGGCGTGACCACCAGAGCCTTTGGCAGGCGAAGACAGCTTTTGTCAGGATAGCTTGTACTAGTTGTTCCCCTTCAAATCTGGCCGTTGTGGGATCCCTTCCTGCCTATATTTGGGAAGAGGACCATGGCAACAATAAATAGGACCTAGCCACCACCATAGGAGGGACCGAGCCCAAGAACACCTCTCCTCCGGAGGCTGTTCATCCATTGTAGTAGTTCATCCTCAGCCCCACGAGGCAATCCACCACACACACTGGAGTAGGGTATTACACTGCAAGGTGGCCTGAACCAGTATAAACCCATGTGTCTCTTGTTCCTTGAGTTCGTCGAGCTTGGCCGTGGAATCATAGAGCGAGTGCGATGAGGAGAGAGTGTTCTTCATGCGCACCCTAGAGTTCAAACCTCTCTAGGGTCTACGGAACCCGAAATCCAACATTTGGCCCACCCGGTAGGGGCGCGCCGAAACCTCTCTTCCGTCGGTCGACGCATCACCACTCCACTGCTTCCATGGCAGACACTCGTTGAGCTCGTGCTAAGCGACGGGCCGCCCTCGCCGTCCGCGTCACTCAGACGGCTCCCGCTGGTAGACCCCCTACCTTTATCCATCGCCTGCCGCCAATGCAACCACCGGCCCGACGAGGCACGAGCAGCAAGCATCGTCGTTGCACCCCTCAGTCCGGCGGGATGGACGCACTGCTACCCAATCGCTGACTCCAGTCGGCTCGTCGTCCCATGGTCGTCGCAGACCCGCGAACGCGCATGCTGTGCTGCTCATGGTATGTGAGCTCCTGTGCTACCACCCCATCGATGACTTCTACGAGGACTGGCTAGACCGCATCGCCGAACTCGTCAGCGCCGTCGGGGGCTCTCCTGCACCGTCCCTCTCGCTACCTCGCCCACCTCCCTTTGCGGGCGATGTGGCCCATGAAGCACCTCCGCCACCTCCACGTCAAGACATCGCCCATGCTCCAAGGCGTGCGGCCCCGCGGCGCGACCCACCGTGCGGGGCACCCGCGCATGAGGAAGGAAGCTGTCAAGAGGTCCAGCGGCCGCAAGGAGGAGCTCCTACGCTCCCACCACCACCACGTCAAGACCGTGCGACCCCTGCGGTGGCAGCACATGAGAACCAAGACCAAGCTCTGCCTCCGTGACGGGCTCCGGTTGGCACAATAGGCTGCCAAGCCTTTTACCCGTGAGCTACGAAGCGTAATCTGGCCCGAGAAGTCCAAGCCCGACCTGCCTCCACGCTACGACGGCACCCCCGACCAAGCTAAGTTCCTGCAGCTTTACGAGCTGAGCATCGAGGCGGCCAACGGCGATGAGAAAATTATGGCGAACTGGTTTCCCATGGCTCTCAAAGACGACGCACGCTCGTGGCTCCTGAACCTGCCCATGCGATCGATCTCCTCCTAGGGTGAGATGCGCGAGCATTTCATTGCCAATTCCCAGGGCACTCGTGACCGCCCGCCAGCCGCGGGTGACCTGCGGCATGTCAAGCAGCAATCGGGGGATACCATACAGAAGTACATCCAGCACTTCAGCACCATCTGCCTCAAGATTCCCAAGGTGACGGACGAGACCATCATCTTAGCGTTCTCTGATGGCATCCGTGATGTCAAGATGAAGGAGGAGCTTGCCATCCACGAGGACCTGTGCACAGCTTTGGAGCTGTTCAACATAGCGACCAAGTGCACGAGAGCTAAGGAAGTTCGTCTTTCCCTGATCGATCTCCCCGCTGTTGACCCAGAAGACAAGAAGGACCAGGTTAAAGACGTGAAGCGCAAGGGGCGGCCGTGCTCGCGGCAGAACCGGAGATGAAACGCGACCGCGACCACCCAGAGTCATCCAAAGGCAGCCGCCCGTTTTGCACCTTCCACAACGTACACATCGACAACACCAATGATTGTCAGGAGCTCAGGGACATCCGCGACGGGCGCTTCAACCGAAGTCCCGAGTGCAACGACCGAGGCTATGGCCATGGAGGAAGCCGAACCGGAGGGCGCTGGGACGACCACGGCCCACGTCAGGAGTGGCGCGATCAGCCTTGTGAGGACCGCTGGCACGACCAGTCTTGCGAGGGCGCCTGGATGGACCAGCCTCATGAGGACCGCCCTCAGGATGAGACCGGCCTCCCTTCGCTGCCACCACCACCAAGGAGGAATGACGATCAAGCAAAGGGGCTGGGGGCTTCTAGGAGCCTCGCGCCATCGCATGCATCTTAGGCGGTGTGCATGCTCCAGCTTCTTAGCACATCTTCAAGCAGTTCACCCGAGAAGTGAATGCAGCTCTTCCCAGGCTAGAAGCCACGCGGCCGCTCAAGTGGTCCAAGTGCACTATCACCTTCAGCTCAGCTAACCAGCGCAAGTGTGCGGCAACCGCCGGCGCACTGCCGATGCTCTGCTCACCCATCATCAGCAACGCCCAAGTCACCAAAACCCTTATCGATGGCAGTGCAGGGTTCAATGTTCTCTCCGTCGAAACGTTTGACCGTCTCCATGTGCCATATGACCAGCTACAGCCCACCAAGCCTTTCTCGAGAGTGACCGACAGCTCCACCACCCCAATAGGGCATATTCGACTCGCGGTCACCTTTGGCCAGCGTGACAACTAACACACCGAGCTCATCGACTTGGACATCGCTCACATCCGCCTCCCATACAACGCAATTCTTGGGTATCCGGCCCTGGCCAAGTTCATGGCGGTGACTCGTCCTGGCTACAACGTCCTCTAGATGCCAGGAAGCCGCGACATCATCACTATCACATGCGAGGAAAGGGACGCAGTGTGCTCCCTTGAGCGCGCCTACCAGGCTGCGGCAGATGAGGACCCAGACAAAGAAGGTACCATCTACCCCCCTGAAGCCATCGTGAAGAAGAAGAAGCAGTTGCTCGCCCTGGAGCCTCGTGAGGAAGCAGCACCCGATGGTCGCGCCTCAGGATCCGCGCCCATGGATGGGGCGCCTTCCTCCCTCGCATAGGAAGGCGCGCCCGGCGCCCCTCTCCGGCTAGGCTCGGGGGCTCTCCTCTAGAGAGCCTCCGACCTAGCCAATGTGACGAGGGAGACTCTCGGGCACCATGTGGAGGCGTGCTTCACCGCACGCTTCCCTCACGAGAGCACAAGGTGCGAAGTGCCAAGTGCTCACGAATTCATCGACCAGACCATCGATGTCTTGAAGGTACCAAGAGCAATGCTGGCGAGCGCCGACCCATACCACCTAGTGCAGCCGCCGCCCCAGGCCCGGGCGACAGGCTGCGTGTCCGCGTCAACATCCCAAGACTCAACAGAGTCGCATCTCAGGAGCCCTACTAGACATCTCAGGTGGCCCAGTGCGAGTGCCCTCCTCACAGCTATGTTCGCATGCCCTTCGGCTTGCCGAACCAGGCAGCCCTACACATGGACCGCATGCAGGATGTCCTGACGGCTCGGGAGGCTAGGCATCAAGAGATCTTGGCGGAGGTGGCGACGGTTCTTCGCGAGCCCTCGGAACCTCAGGAGCTTCACGAGGTCCCGGTGCCAACCGGCTCATGAGGAGTGATGTTTGCAGCGAGCATCTTCAGCTACATCAACATCTCTCCAGCAACAGTGCCAGGTGACTCTATTTCAGTTTGTTCAGTTGGGGGCGTCCCTGGGGCTGCATCATCCCCAAGTTGCACGGTCTTGTCCCTGCGACGTGTATCCTTTTGATTCTTTAGCTTACCCTGTTGGGGGGGGCCTCGGGCTGCATCATCCCCAGGCCGCATGGGTTCGACCCTATGGCATGTATCGCACTCGCATTACATGAACTAGTTTGTCTCTTTCTGTGAGTTGCTTCACGCCTATTATATGCATGTCCGGTACTTCGATACCATGAACGTCGTGCGCCCCAGCAAAACCAACCACGACCGCCTCATGGTTAAGGACTAGCGCGGCGTCTGTGCTCGGGGCCGTCCCTGCAGCGTCGCTAAACCCAAGAGGCTGAGCTCTGGCCCGCGGGCCAGCTCCCGTGTACATCACATTCCGTGGCCCTTGGTGCCTCGTTCTCGCATGAAATAATCACGGACGGATGAGCCAGGGCGTGCGCCCCGTTGCCCCTCCACCACGGGAGCCATGCGCCGGTTGTCTTTCTTCAGGATTTTTCGCATGTGAATTCTGGACACGGTGTCTGTGCTCACGTCCGTCCCTGCAGCGTCGATAAACCCAACGACTGAGCTCTGTCTGGCGGGCCGGCCCCGTTCACGTCACCTCCTAGGGTCGTTGGTGTCTGGCCTTCTCATGTGATCGCCTCAGGAAATTTATTCGGTGCAGGTTGCCTAACCATCTCACAAGACCACCACAGCTATCAAAGATCAAATTCAGGCGCAACCTGCCTTGAGGTAGGGCCTCGTGAGTCCCACGCTGGCTCACGAGTGCCCAAATACACCTCGTCTGGCCTTGCCATGCAAGGCACATGTCAGGGCGGGGTTGTACACGACCCGAGGGCTCCACTCAGAGGGAGCTCTTACCCACGCACCAGTGGAAGCACCATGCTCCGCACTGGCAGTCGATATGGTCGAGGAGTGGCTATGCCCGTGCACGTGCGGAAGCGCTATGCTCCGCGCTGGTGATAAACAACTGAGGGCGTCCCCTTGGCTGTATCAACCTCGGGTAGCGCGGGGTCGGGCTCTGCCGACGTAGAACACTAAAGCATGCGGGGAGGAAATCACGAGATCTTAACTATTATTACAAAACATATTGTTCTTCGAATACCAAACATAAGTTTTAATGCCTCCATGAGGCACGGTGCATGTGGTAGGAAATAAAGTGGAGGGAAGTGCTGCCGACAGGTCTTCTCTTGAGCTTTGGGTGTCACCATCGCCCGCAAGGAGCGCCCCCTCGACGTCGGCATCACTGTTGGTCACAGTCGCAGGGTCGGCAACATCACCAGCAGGAGGCGTAGGATCAATGGCGAGGAACTTCTCCAGCAGGGTGTCCACCCGGTCCTTCACGGCTTCGGCAGCAGCTGTGCAGCGCTCTTCATCCACGAGCTCAAGCAGAGCTCCAAGATCGGTGCTTGGGTCGCAAAGATGGAGGTGGCTAAAGACGCGCGTCAAGGCAGAAGCAGAAAGCGCGAGGGCCTCCCCCTCCACAATGGGGCCGATCCCGTTAACAACAGCCTCGAGCGCCATGACAAGCTGAGGGAGTAGCTCGGCAGGGCCTTCCTCGTCGGTCACTGATACGTCTCCAACGTATCTATAATTTTTTATTGTTCCATGCTATTATTCATGATGTTTTGGATGTTTAATGGGCTTTGTTATATTGTTTTATATTATTTTTCGGACTAACCTATTAACCCAAAGGCCCAGTCCAGATTGTTGTTTTTTGCCCATTTCAGGGTTTTACAGAAAAGGAATATCAAACGGAATCCAAATGGAATGAAACTTTGGGAGAGGTATTTTTGGAGCAAAATACGTACGGGAGACTTGTGAACCACGGAGTAGGGTTTACATGGCATCCACGAGGGTGGGGGCGCCTCCCTATAGGGCGCGCCGCCTGCCTCGTGGGCCCCACGTCTGGCCCCCGGTGCCCTCCTTCCTCCTATATATACCTACGTACCCCAAAACCATCAGAACAACAGAGAAAACCCAAGTTCCACCGCCGCAACCTTCTGTTCCCATGAGATCCCATCTTGGGGCCTGTTCCGGAGCTCCGCCGGAGCGGGGATCTACCATGGAGTGCTTCTACATCAGCATCACCGCCTCACCATGAGTTGTGAGTAGTTTACCACATACCTTCGGGTCCATAGCTAGTATCTAGATGGCTTCTTCTCTCTCTTTGGATCTCAATACCAAGTTCTCCTCGGTCTTCGAGGAGATCTATTCGATGTAATCTCTTTTGGCGGTGTGTTTGCCGAGATCCGTTGAATTGTGGGTTTATGATCAAGATTATCTATGGGAAATATTTGGTTCTTTTCTGAACTCTTTTATGTATGATTATAATATCCTTGCAAGTCTCTTTGAATTATTGGTTTGGTTTGGCCTACTAGATCTATAGTTCTTGCAATGGGAGGAGTGCTTGGCTTTGGGTTCAATCTTGCGGTGTCCTTTCCCAGTGACAGTAGGGGCAGCAAGGAACGTATTGTATTGTTGCCATCGAGGATAAAAAGATGGGGTTTATATCATGTTATTTGAGTTTATCCCTCTACATCATTTCATCTTGCTTAAGGCGTTACTTTGTTCTTATGAACTTAATACTCTAGATGCATGCTAGATAGCGGTCGATGTGTGGAGTAATAGTAGTAGATGCAGAATTGTTTCAGTCTACTTGTCTCGGACGTGATGCCTATATATAATGATCATGCCTAGATAGTCTCATAATTATTCGCTTTTCTATCAATTGCTCGACAGTAATTCGCTCACCCACCGTAGAATTATGCTATCATGAGAGAAGCCACTAGAGAAACCTATGCCCACCGGGTCTATTCTCAACATATCAATCTACAATCTACTTTACTTTTCCGTTTTTACTTTCTATTCTTATATCCAAAAATATCAAACTATCGTCTCTATCAAATCTCACTTTCATAAGTGACAGTAAAGGGATTGACAACCCCTTATCGCGTTGGCTGCGAAGTTCTTATTTGTTTGTGCAGGTGCGAGGGACTCGCGCGTGGTCTCCTACTTGATTGATACCTTGGTTCTCAAAAACTGAGGGAAATACTTACGCTACTATGCTGCATCACCCTTTCCTCTTGGTGGGAATACAACGCAAGCTCGAGGAGTAGCATTCACCAACGACTCCTTCAAGCCTTTCCCATAGAGCTCCTGCAGTGCCTTGCGGGTCTTCTGCTCAAGGGATTTGAAGGCCGCGCGGTATTCAACAAGAACCTTCGCCTTGAATTCTAGCCGGGCCTTCTCCGCCTCCACTTCCTCCTTCAGCTTCTCCAGGCGGCGGCCTTCCCCATCAGAGACCTTGAAGAACAACGTGGAGGCACCGTCGAACTCGAAATGGATGACGGAGGCTCCATCATGACAGCACGCGCGGGCGATTTTGCGCCATCCTCGACCTCCACCTCGGAAGCCTGACTATAGCACCCAGCGTGTTGCAACTACAGCTCAGCAGGACCCCTCACCGACATCAGCTCCATGAAGAACCTCGGGATCCGGATTCAAGAAGGCGGTGGCTTCATTGTCCACACCACAAACTCACGCGAGGATCCCTCGGCGTGGGTTCGGGGGCCGGCGGCTCATGCGTCCACAGCTTGGCCACCTAGGACACGATGCAAGTGGCGCGGGGCGCCGCCCCCTCCTACGGAACCTTGCGCTTGGGCATACAAGGTCAATTGGTATACGGGAGGAGGCCGCTCGCACCAAGGCCTCGTCACCTCCCGGCTCACACCGGCGTCGCGGGATGGCCGAACCTCTTCTTCGGCGGAAGTGGTCCCAGCTCCTCGCAGGGGTTTTTTCCTTTCTCAGCGGCAAAGAATCTCCTTATCAGCACCATGGGTGTGACGGCAAGCTGGTGCAGCAAGGAAGAGGAAGAAAGGGCAGGTGGCGAGAAGAAGGAGATGAGCAACCGAGGCTTCGCCCTCTCCTTATTTATTGCCAGGAGGAGGCCAGCCAGCGGCCGCCATGATCGCATGTAATGATAGTTTTTCTTTGCATGCAGCAGGGTCTCGTCAAGTCGGGCAATTACCGAGGTAGCATGGGGAAGCGGAGACGCCCACGTCCAATCAGTCGCCACACGTTGATCAAGGCCGCACACGATTGGGGCCCGCGGCGCTCCGCACTTGCCCATTAGCTTCGCCTTGAAGCCAAGTTCGAGCACGCCTTGGGCTCGGGGGCTACTATCGGTGTCCTGGGAACGGGGGTACCCAGACTTTCCTTCCTGCGGCCCATGACGTGGCTCCATCGGCGGCCTGGTACGGCCCAGCTTCAGCAACCACAGCTCAAGACCCTCACGAGGGGCCATGCCTCGTGAGGCGGATGATGGAAAGACCTCCCTAGGGGCAGCCTCTCTAGGCTGGCTCCCGAGGAGCGGAGATATCTATGCAAGGTTCACCTCACGAGGTTCATGTGACGTGAGCCCTGACAATCAAGGCCAGGCGGGCGCCAGCGGGAGCAGTGTACCAATTCCCCCTTTGGTGACATGGGGGCAAGTGCATGCGCGGAGTCCCGAGGAATCAAGCAAAGGTTTCTATATCGGTGCAACTAGACCAAGGACCGCCAGGACGGTAGAATGGAGGTCATCGTGGAGCCCGGCGCAGCATCACCACTAGAGCCTTTGGCAGGCGAAGACCGCTTTTGTCAGGATAGCTTGTACTAGTTGCCCCCTTCAAATTTGGCCATTATGGGATCCCTTCCCGCCTATATTTGGGAAGAGGACGAAGGACAATATAAATAGGACCTAGCCACCGCCATAGAAGGGATCAGATCCATTCCACGCTGACCACACCACAAGCTCATCCGAGCCCAAGAACACCTCTCCTCTGGAGGCTTATCATCCATTGTACTAGTTCATCCTCAGCCCCACGAGGCAATCCACCACACACCCTGGAGTACGGTATTACACCGCAAGGTGGCCCCAACAAGTATAAACACCTATGTATCATGTTCCTTGAGTTCGTCGAGATTGGCCGTAGAATCATAGGGCGAGCACGCTGGGGAGAGAGTGTTCTTCGTGTGCACCCCGGAGTTTGAACCTCTCTAGGGTCTGCCGAACCCGAAATCGGACATCTAGTAGCTTGTAAACACTGAGCACACAGAAATAAGGATCATGTTGTGCACAGTAAAAGAGTCAATCCGTTCAAAATGTTCACACGAGACTCATAGGCCTGGCTTTGTATTATGTTCCCATTAATAGCCTGAATTCACAACCAACTAGTACCATTCCCATCCATAAGATCAACATATTAAGGTATCTCAATGATTCACAAATCATATACAATATGTAGCTCCTGAATCAAAGATCAAGAAAAAACATTTGTTCTTGCTACTGACATGGATGCTTCTCTGGGCCAACAATCAATACAAAGTGAAAGACAAATCTGATCGTGCAGTTTACATTTCCACTTGCAAATGTAAGTGGTTTCACCAACATATGGAACCATAAGAGTGAACCACACATGATGGGGGAACATCCACTGAAATATGAGTTGGTCATCGGTCGATCACACGGCGAGACTCTTTACGGTTTACAACTTTAACATCGGCAAAATGATGCCCATTGGGCAATCAGAACAAAGCAATGAAGCATCTAGTGTTGGCCAATAAATAGTACAGTACTACTTTTGTGCAGTCCATGAAGTGACTATCCAATCTTTCTGTGTCTATTTTCAAATGGCACTACATCCATTGACTATACTATTCTCTTGTGCAGTTCCACAAAAATTGAACTCACTTTGTTTTTTCACCAAATAGCAACGGGCAGCCATTTGTTTGCACAAATATCAACCAACTAGTTAACATATACCCCACTAGTTAACATGCCTCTGCTAGACGTTTCCGCCTAGCATCTGTCATGTTTTGCACTGGACAATTTGATATTGTCACATTTTGCACTGGACAATTTCGTACTGAACTGATTTGCTAGTACGGAGCAGAAACATAGTGCCTATTCTTCATCAGACCAAGGATATCCATGTTCGTAGTGATGGAAGAGGTGAAACCGATACAACCAAAATTGAGCATCCAATCATTGAGTCATGTCCTGCACCTCCAATCTAGGTCCACCCTGCCAATAAATTCACATGCAAAGCACTAATATTACTATCTAATGACTATACAAAAAGAGCAAGATAGTAGCAAATAATGTACCTTCATAATGAATAGCTCATAGTGCCACCAATTGGATATAACGTTTTGGAAGAAAACATGCTCATAATGTTGAACCATTTGGACTTTTTGTGCAGTTCAACTAAAATTGAGCATCCCTGTTTGCACAGATATTGAAAGTGTTATTACTATAAAAGTGGAACTAGTTGAAGCATGGACTCACAAATATAAACATTCCAATTTCTTAATGGGAAAAGGTAGCAAGACCATTTCTGACGACCTGTCTAAAGGAAAAAATAAGGCAACAACGGCTAATGTCAGGAAGGCATACATCGTATTTTCTAAAAAACTGAAGCATTCCTTACCTTTCATCTTCTTTTAAGCATATTTTGCGTAGTTCAACAAAAATAAAATGCCATCACCGCCTTGACAATTCAGTGACACTGTACAAAAAGAAATGACTTACCGTTACATCATGATGTCAGGTATGTAACCGATAGGCACTAGAGAGAAACATGCAGAACTCTTCCGATAAAATAATAAACATTAATTTTAATAAAGGTGTGACTAGCTTTACTCGCAGTATTTGATTGAACTCTACACCCTCTGTACCAATGCTTAAACTTGTTGCACAGCTAGTATACCAGTGCTGAAACTTGTTGCTCTGGGAAAGCTTGCCACACCATATATATCGCCATACACTAATGCAACGCCATTCGGATTGTACAAATATACACTAATCAAGTGGCTAGTGTAACAGTGGAGTAGTTTTTTAATTACGGGGTCCATAAGCTAGCACTGGAAGATTTCAGCATTGGTATACTAGCTGTGCAACAACATTAACTAAAATAGAAATGTCTGAAGGTAACTAGCATTATGAACTAATGATAGTATAATTTTTTTTCAAACCCTGTACCTTGAAGGTATATATCATTTCAAACTCGAGAGGACCTGAAAATTGCTATCCCAATCTTCATAGTCGATTAAACATAAAACTTGACCAACTGAATCAAAGAAAACAACCAGAGGAGGAGGTACCCACCCTTGACCTTTCCTCTTCTCTTCATAATTTTTTGTGCAGTTTAACCAAAATAAAATTACATCAGCGCCTTGGCATTCTAGTGACACTGTACCAAAAAATTGACTTATCTCATGAAAGTTAGGTATGTAATCTATGCATTAACAGTGCAAAATTTGAAGGTAGTAACAAGTTTCATCGTTGGTATAGAATTGACGCATAGAGGGGTGAGGGAGGGATTGTTGCCCAGAGCAATAAATATCCAAGCAGCATATGTGGATTGCGTCCCATTTTTGTTCTCTTTAGCCACCATTTTCCTATGTGAGCAAAACAAACCGATCGACCTGGTCATTCTCTATTGCATTGTCATGTCTTTCTACCCTTTTTCAACCAAGAGACACGACCATGTCGGAAAAAAACAAGAGACACGAGACTCATTCCTTAGCTACTGATTTCCCCCTTTTTAACCTAGATGCGGGTTCGATACCGAGTCTCTTCGACAATAATTTCTCTCTTCCTTTCCTTATTCAACCCAGACATTGATTAGTCTGCATGAAGTAGGGTTTCCTTTAATCGTGCAAATTAATGTTTTTGTCTACGTGACCAGCGGAGCATAGGATAGAAAATTGGGGAGATGGTGGAGTGGAAAAAGATCCACAGGCAATGAGGTGGCATATGGGGGCAATAAAACAAGGGTATGGTTCGAAAAGATGTAGCATACCTGAGGGTCAGCGGGAGGTGTCTTTGCTCGTGTTCGTCATCCTCCACACACACTGTGACAGCGAGCTTGGGGACGGAGGACATCTCGTGCGGGCGCTAGGTCTGAGAGGATGGCCTTGTTGTCAGTGTGTGACCTCGCTCGCCGATGACGAGTGCGTCAATGTTGCACGTCCATTTCTTCCCTGATGGACGGGATCCTGGCAGATCTGTGACCACCGGTGAGGAGGGAGAGAGAGACCACCGCCGTCCTTTTTTGATCTGGAGAGAGGGTGATAGTGTGAGAAGCAAGTGGGCAGCCCTTAGGAAGCAACCGCTGATGCTCCAGCGTATATATCTTTTTTGATACTAGTACGAGGTGGAGTAGTGGTACTATGGTAGAGTAGTTTAATATTTTCTCTGCATACAGTACCAAGTAGTGGTGGTTCAAAACTGAACGGCACACCATTAAAAAAATAAAGTCAAGAAATAATGCGGTACCTCGGGGAAAAGCAGCTAGATCGCATTTTGCATGAAAAGATTCACACCATGTTTCGTTGACATGTGGTCTCGTTCCAACATGTCAGTGAGACGACGGCGACTCCATTTGTACAATTTCCGAACGGACGTCTATGTAGGTCGGGGAGCCTCTTCCTATACCATGGCAACTGTCCACCGCCTCCTCGCCTTTCCCACTTGATTTGGAACTGCTGTCGCACGCTCTTCCTCCCTCCATTTGCCTTCACCCTTCCTTCTACCACTGTTCGATCATCTTTACCATTTGTCTATACAAAGAACCCAAGGTTTTAGGAGTGGTTTGATCTCCCCTATCTTCTTTACCATGACCCTTCTCGTTGTCGCGAGGACGACGGAAGCCTCGCGTTGTGCAAGTTGACGACGCTTGATAATGATACGTGTGATGTTAAGATGCCATCGCTTAAGGGTAAGGCCTGGGCAGGCGCAAATGGAGATTGGGTTGTTTATATTGGGAACAACTGCGAGTGGGAACTTGTGAATGTGTACACTCGTCACCGGGTTCCACTGACAAAAATCTCAGACTGCCCTGAGGTTCAGCACACATATGATCTACGTACGTTCACATACGATCATGATGACTGTCGTCTATGGAAGATAGTAATTTGTCGAGTTCCCAACCGATGTTGGGATTACAAGAACTTTGATATTGTTGCTATCTTCGACAAGCTTGTTGCCGTCCTTGCTCCACAGATCAAAGGATATTGCTCAAAAATAAACTTCTGTACACGGATGAGTACTGTGATGCAATTCAATACGAGGGTCTTATGTTTGCTGCCACCACTTGTGGCACTATTTTTGCATGGAATCCTTATGGTTTCGGTACATTTGTCTTCTTCCATAATTAGAATTGTTTCATCCACATGCATGGTAGTTAGTATTCCCGTACTAATTAACCTTCTTGTGTTTCCAAGGTCATGTGAACATTCCACCACCTATACTTGAAAAAAATTATAACCAAGGTGGAGATGACGATGGTGATGATCATGAGCATGAGGACGAGTAGGACATACATATTCAGTGGTGCCTGGCAACATATTCCGATGGACCACCTCTTCTTGTCTGTATATAGGGCTCTGCTGATGTTACTAAGGAACCAGGTGTTTTCTCCCATGGTCGCACTCTCCGGACCAATTCCAACATTCGTTGCAGGGTATTCGGGATCGATACTAGTGTGCTAGGGCGAACACCTTCTACCTAGTTTCGTATTGATAGTCTTGGAGGAAACTCGCTCTTCCTTGGACAAAACCATTCAATGATGGTGAAAAGGCGATCCAGCTGTTGTTGCCACAATGTTACTACCATTTATGAGAAGCAAATGTATCTATATCTATACCTCGTACATTGCTATGGTTCCCTACCCTGGCTATGACAATATGTGTCCTGCTATAGGTCGCTTCAACCTGGATGATGAGTCATGCATTGGTCTCGATATAGACAATAGCTGGACCTTCGAAGAGGCTTACCTATGGTTCAGAGCAAGCGTTTCCAACGCCGAGGATTGGTTGAGCTGAAGTTCGTTTCATTGCTTTTTATTTATTGTGTGATAAAAACTTCAGTATTTACTACTAGAACTTTTTGTTGGAAATAATATATAATCCAACATGTATCCTTGTTTTTGTTGTGTGTTGATGACTTGTTGTATGTAATGAATGGTACATTTGCATAAGCATGCGATAAACTCAATTTATGAATGGTTTGCGAGTCACTCCTCGAAGTGTGAGTACCGTCGTAGTAAAGCCAAAATCCGGTTATATGAAGTTGCCACATCACGTGGAGCTAGTAGTAGTATGCTAGTACAATAGTTAGTCCTAGTAGTAGTAGTATACCATCAAATAGAGCTAGGTGTCGCACGAAGGCCGAGAAATATGGTGATACCGTGATGTGGGCTTGTACAGTAAGTACGTATGATATAGGCACATGGCTTGCCGTGTTTCCTACTCCTCCGATCTAAATGTGGAGAAGATTTGGTCGAGTTATTCCTCATTTTGCCGACACGTGGGACATCTAGCATGTCGTGTCATGCAAGGAGATGGAGTGCTAGTTGAAGGCACGTGATGTGCAACTTGGGTTAAACTGTAAATAGAATCTTACTCTCGAGTAACTCCAAAAGTGGCCACCACAAATCTTTATTGGATTTGTTTTTCATCACCGGCACGTCAAGGTGAAAGATGTGCAAGTTCTGTGGGGAGTCTTGTATTTTCACTGACATGTGGGACATAATGCGAGCAAACAGATGAGGGGCACACTTGCGCGTCTACTGGCTGGCTAAGAGGAGAGAGGAGGGTTGAGCACGGACTGTAGGAAATTTCATGACAATGTGACTAGTACTAGTGGTGTACCGTACTCCTGGAGAGATAATGTGTTCGCTCTATGTAACCAGCACCTCGATATAGTGGGGTGGCATGGCCATAACTAGCATTCACGTCTATCAGTATGAGACACCCCACCCACACGAATCCCATGTGACACCAATTTTCTTGGAATCCATGCTACAAGTATCTCTTCTCCCTCCAGTTTTCTCTAACTCAGCCATCGCGCGGTGGGAGGGGTGGGGGTTTGCCGATAGTCGGTTTACTCAACCGCGGTCCCACTTGTAAGTGAAAATGCAACACATCATGCATCCCCCCTTGAGCGCCGTGCCGGACCAACCATGTGGAGGTGCGACATGAACATGGCAGGCTTTTCCTTTTGAACTTATAACATGTAGATTTGGTTCTGCTCCTTGGCCTGACCGATATATAGTAATGAGAAGTTGATGCCAAAAAATTAGGAGTTTGGTTCTGGCACGGTTCATGCATGGTACGTACAAAAATTATGAAGTTGATGCAAAAGGTAAGATAATTACTAGTACAATATAGTCCCTCCATTCCTTAATACTTGTCTTTTTAGGAAATATACATATAGATCCACCAACGACATCCTCACGCCCTAGTGCGCCCGGTCGCCAACCGACAGGTGAGGAGCAGCGGCGTTGATGGCGAGCTCAACGTGCTTCTGAACAATGGCGTCCAAGGTTGCTCTGTGGTCCAAGAAGGTCAGTGTCCTATTGTCCTCCTCTGGCATGTAGTAGTCCTTGTGGACGATTTGCGCGTAGATGTGGGTGATTGTGTCGACGGTGTCTTGCTACGCCAGGCGCTACGCGGCAGGGGCGACCAAGAGGTGGACAATCTCTGGCGCGACGGCGGGTAGTCGCAGGGCTACCAGTGCGTCGAAGAGGTTGTTACCATAGAGGCTGTTGAGGGTGGTTGGCATCGCAGAGCCTGGGCGCGTGGGCTGGAGGCGTACGTCAAGGTCGTCCGCGAGCTTCTTGACGATGGTGAACTTGTTGAGGAAGCCGATGAGGACCTCGTCGAACAAGGAGATGAAGCTATCGTCCAAGAGCCCTTCGCCTTGGCAGCCTCAAGCACGACCTGGAGACATTCCTCGGTGCCGGGCCGCAGGCCGGCGTTGTGGACCATCTGTCATAGCTGGATGATGGTCGCGCTCATCGCCTCCATGGGTATAGCTTCTACTAGTCAATTGATCTTGTGATTGGAGTGATCACTCTTGCCCTTTGTTAGGGTGCGTAGGTGCGTAGGATTTCGTAGATTGGAGTGGTGGGCAGCCTTTATATGAGAAGTGCAGACTGTGTTGCATTCACGTGTGTGTTGGCCATCTACTCCTTGGGCCTCCCTGCCTTCCATCTGTGCCGGTGCAGTATAGTCATCTCGCCGAGACCAAGTTGGGGCAAAACGAGAGAACTTTGATGTTTACTAGTTTATTTGTCCCCTTTGCATTTTGCACCAAGTTTTGACCTTTGATTTAACTAATAAAATGTTAATGCATGTAACCAAAAATAATATCATTGGAAACTACTCCCTCCTTCCATCTATACAGGGCCTAAGTTTTGAATCTTTCGTACCAAGGCTGTTGCATAAAAAGCGGATCAAATATTGGGAATTGTACTTGGCTGTGTAGCTCGCTCTCATCCCTCTCTATTACTCCCCCGCATGCAACTTCCTCTCCCCCTTTTTCTGCATGCAGCCCAACAATAACTCCTCCACTCATGCATGCATTGGCCAAAGAAATACCTCTTTGGAGAAAAAGGACGAGGAGGTAAGGTGAAGCACGCCTAATAACTGGTATGTGCATACATGCTAATCAATGCTGCTGCCATCTCGTTTTCGCGATGACGACCACGCGTGACCTGCGAAGGGGAATTAAAGTGGGAGATCCATTGGTTAGCTCATCTGGCCTTATATAGATGGAAAATGAAATCATTTGAAAATAGAACATCTAAAGTTTACAATGGTCTTTTTTTGTAATATATGACTTCTATTAGGTTGGTCAAATTGATGACTTAGGGGTACGCGCATGTCTTGTAAACTGAGAGAGGGAGCATATTTTGAAATTAATGTCATTGCATGAAGAGAATTGAGCACTGCATGCGTTGCATATCTCGTAATTAATGACATTGCATAAGGTTACGTAGGCGGGCTGTAAGGCTTAAAATATTGTACTGTATCTTTGCTCAGTCGGATGAGAGATAAGATAAGCGGGCTGTAGATTTACAGCCGGCTGTATCACGAGCTCCAAGAAGACATGTGAGAGTGAATGACAGGCCATGTTGTAAAATAAGTACTACTACCTCCGTCTACGTGAATAGTCATTTTGTGCACTGCAACCAAGGTGGGGTGGAAAATGACAAAACTTAATGTTTACTATTATACATGAAATGAATAGTATTTTTAATTAATAGCATTACATGTTTGCTATAGATGGCATGGCAACATGTTATAACCATTGGTCGGCTAAATTATTAACCATGCTCTAAGTAGTCTCAAGTGATTGAATGCATACGCACCCCATGTCTCCTATTGGGAGATTTATTTTTTTGTGGCAAAAAACAGGGAACGTGGTGGGTAGTTAATGAACCATGCCTAAAATTTTTGAGACTATTTGGTTTTCTTAAAGGTGACTAATGCACCAGTATGAAGGGAGTACGGACGGAGTAGTAGTCTTTGATTGCAATTTTTTTTGTAGCTTACCAGGCTAACCGCTCGGTGAGTACAATAGTATACTAGTCTGTTTGATGAGATTTCTGATTTGAGCCATCTACCGGAAGGGATAGTGCATAATATCATCGGGAACTATGTTCAAAACTGAATAAATCAATACTCCATGTGGTATATTTTTTGTAACATGCATTACTAGATATTGCTAGTCAAATAGACGGACGTGGTAGTACTACTAAATCTAGACGGTGGTTCTAGTACTAGTAGTAGTACCAATGTAGTAGTAATGTACTACCCGTTGGTCAAATTATTACGTGTTGCTCTCGCTAACACAGTGACCGCATAATCCCTTGGTATAGAGAGATTAAGTGAGAGGGGAGGTCCGTGAGAGATGGTAGAGAGAGATAAAGAGCTACTCCCTTCGTTCGATAATGTAGTGCTTGTATTTTTTTTAAAGTCAAACTTTTGAAACTTTGACCAAGTTTATAAAGAAATTACATATATCTATAATACCAAAGGTGAATGATAGTATGAAGTAAGTACATGTTGTGATGAATCTAATTATCATTCCAGATGTAAGTGTTTTTCTCCACATATAACTGGTCAAATTTTTCTAAGGTTTGATTTTTGAAAACATCCATATGTTTATGGACGTGAGAGAGTACCCAACTAGAGAGATAGAGAGTGTGTGTGAAATAGAAAGAGTGAGTGAAAAAATGGTGTGTGCATGTGTGAAAGAGACATGGACAACACATGATAAGGTAGAGAAAAAGCGTGTGTATCTTATGCAAACACATCCCACATGCATCTTCGACAACGGAAGCGAGGTGAGGAGATAGTGTGTGGTTGTTTGCAATAGAGAGAGAGGAAGACCCCTAGCACGTGGCCAAGAGAGGTATGACAAACAAGGGAGAGAGGTCGAGAGAGACATATGGAGAAAATGCAGAAAATGGGAGCAGAGAGTGTATGTTTGTGACAGAGAGATCCCCTATAGATCCTGATGGTACTACATGGGTGGGAGATCGACTGACAAGGTGTGTGCATGATAGAAGATACCCCGAGAGATGTCAAGATAAACGTATGGATGGAAGGAGACAATATGTGTGTTCCTGAGGGGGGAGTGCGTGAGTGTTAGATGGGTCTATGTAGCACTAGCGAGATATGTGTATGTGTGAATCATGGAGATGTAAAGTTTGAGAGAGATAGAGGAGCCTCGATATGGCTGATCAGTGGTGCGTCAGATAGCTGAGAGGGGGAAAGAGATACTCCATCCGTTTGATAATGCATTGCATATAAATTTTTAGAAGTCAAACATTGGAAACTTTAACCAGGTTAAGCAAACATTGTTTATATCTACAATACCAAAGATGCATCATACGAAACTACAACTCATGATGAAACTAATGATATATGTTTGCCGTTCTAGATGTAAATGTTTTTCTCCACGTACATGGTCAAACTTTTCAATAAATCTATATGCTATGGACCGACGAGAGTGCCTAAGTCAAGAGATATCAAGTGCATGTTAAAGGAGAATGAGTGAGTGTGCAAAGAGAGTGTGTGTGTGTGTGTGTGAAAGAGAAAGGGACAACAAACGATAAATCAGAGAGAGAGTGTGTTCGTTTCTTGTGCAAACATATCATGCATGCATCTCCGAGATAGAAAAGCGAGGTGGGGAGATACAAGAAGATAGCTAGTGCGTGATTGTTTGCAATGGAGAGAGACACCCCTATAGCTCATGTCCAATAGAGGTCTGTACAACAAGGGACAAAGCTCGAGAAGGATGCATGGAGAAGATGGACGCATGGGGAGGGAGAGAGGGTGTGTCTGTGATAGAGAGATCTGCTCGAGATCGTGAGGGGACTACATGGGTGGCAGATCGAGGGATGCAGTGTGTGTGTGTGCGATAGAAAGATGCCCCGAGAGAAATCGAGATAGACCAAGTGAGGGAAAGATACAATGCGCATGTTTGTGATGGAGACTAAGAATTAGTCATATACATATATGGGGGACTGCATGTGCCAACAATTGAGTGAGAGACAATCATACTTGGCTATGATTGAGGTTGTGTGTGTGTGTGCGTGTGAGATGGAGAGAGAACGAGGGATATATGGAGAGTTTTAGATGGGTCTATCAAGTGCGAGTGAGATATGCATGTGTATGTGTGACCCAGGGAGATGGAGAGTGAGAGAGAGAGAGAGAGAGAGAGAGAGAGAGAGAGAGGGAAGAGCTTTGAGACTGCAAAGTGGAGTGTGATATAGCTACGGGCAACGAGCCAGGGAATTTGTGTGCGTATGATGAGTGCCCAATATATCTAGCTTGGACTAGAGAACCACAGATAGTGTGCCAGAGAGACTATACATGGAGTGTCAATGCGAACTAGAAAGACCCCCCCCGCCACACACACACACGGTGAGAGATAAAGAGAGAGGGAGAGGGACCGACAAGGTTTCTCTTTGAATGCGTGCGATTGAATTGAAGATTGTCGGCGAGAGAGAGAACACCAGCCCGGGAGAGGGGGAGGCTGCGTTTATGCATCAAATATTTGAATTGTAGAACATGTTGTATGCAATTGGTACTTCTCGAGCTTGCGTATTATTCCCTCGAAGAGGAAAGGGCGATGCAACACAATAGCGTAAGTATTTCCCTCAGTTTTTGAGAACCATGGTATCAATCCAGTAGGAGACCACGCGCGAGTCCCTCGCACCTGCACAAACAAATAAGAACTTCGCAGCGAACGCGATAAGGGGTTGTCAATCCCTTTACGGTCACTTACGAAAGTGAGATCTAATAGATAGGATAGTTTGATTTTTTTGATTTTTTTGGATATAAGAACATAAAGTAAAAACGGCAAAGTAAAGTAGATTGTAGATTGATATGTTGAGAATAGACCTGGGGTCCATAGGCTTCACTAGTGGCTTCTCTCATGATAGCAGATTTCTACGGAGGGTGAACGAATTACTGTCGAGCAATTGATAGAAAAGCGAATAATTATGAGAATATCTAGGCATGATCATTATATATAGGCATCACGTCCGTGATAAGTAGACCGAAATGATTCTGCATCTACTACTATTACTCCACACATCGACCGCTATCCAGCATGCATCTAGAGTATTAAGTTCATAAGAACTGAGTAATGCTTTAAGCAAGATGACATGATGTAGAGGAATAAACTCCAGCTATATGATATAAACCCCATCTTTTTATCCTCGATGGCAACAATACTATATGTGCCTTGCTGCCCCTACTGTCACTTGGAAAGGACACCGCAAGATTGAACCCAAAGCCAAGCACTTCTCCCATTGCAAGAACTATAGATCTAGTAGGCCAAACCAAACCGATAATTCGAAGAGACTTGCAAGGATATTATAATCATACATAAAAGAATTCAGAAAAGAACCAAATATTTCTCATAGATAATCTTGATCATAAACCCACAATTCATCGGATCTCGACAAACACACCGCAAAAAGATTACATCGAATAGATCTCCTCGAAGATCGAGGAGAACTTGGTATTGAGATCCAGAAAGAGAGAAGAAGCCATCTAGGTACTAACTATGGACCCGAAGGTCTGTGGTAAACTACTCACAACTCATGTTGAGGCGATGGTGTTGATGTAGAAGCACTCCGTGGAAGATCCCCCCTCCGGCGGAGCTCCGGAACAGGCCCCAAGATGGGATCTCACGGGAACAGAAGGTTGCGGCGGCGCAATTAGGGTTTTCTCTGTTGCTTCGATGTTTTTAGGGTACATGGGTATATATAGGAGGAAGTAGGGCATCGGGGGAGCAACATGGGGCCCACGAGGCAGGGGGCGCACCCCCCACCCTCGTGGGCACCATGTGTCCCTTCTATCATGGTTCTCAAGTCTCTCGTGAAGATATCGTTCCAAAAATATTTCTTCCGAAGGTTTCATTCCGTTTGGACTCCGTTTGATATTCCTTTTCTGCAAAACCCTGAAATAGGCAAAAAACAGCAATCTAGACTAGGCCTTTCGGTTAATAGGTTAGTCCCAAAAATAATATAAAAGTGTGTAATAAAGCCCATTAAACATCGAAAACATCATATATAATAGCATGGAACAATAAAAAATTATAGATACGTTGGAGACATATCAAGCATCCCCAAGCTTAATTCTTGCTTGTCCTCGAGTAGTAAATGATAAAAACAGAATTTTTTATGTGGAATGCTAACCAACATAATTTTCAATGTAATTCTATTTATTGTGGCATGAATGTTCAGATCCGAAAGATTCAAGACAAAAGTCTATAGTGACATAAGAAATAATAATACTTCAAGCATAGTAACAATGCAATCATGTCTTCTCAAAATAACATGGCTAAAGAAAGTTATCCCTAAAAAATCATATAGTCTGGCTATGCTCCATCTTCATCACACAAAACATTCATATCATGCACAACCCTGGTTTCAGCCAAGCAATTGTTTTCATACTCACTTTTTTCAAACCTTTTAACTTTCATGCAATACATGAGCATGAGCCATGTATATAGCACTATGGGTGGAATAGAGTGGTGGTTGTGGAGAAGACAAAAAGAGGAAGATAGTCTCACATGGACTAGGCGTATCAACGGGCTATGGAGATGCCCTTCAATAGATATCAATGTGAGTGAGTAGGGATTGCCATGCAACGGATGCACTAGAGCTATAAATGTATGAAAGCTCATCAAATGAAACTATGTGGGTGTGCATCCAACTTGCTTGCTCATGAAGACCTAGGGAATTTGAGGAAGCCCATCGTTGGAATATACAAGCCAGGTTCTATAATGAAAATTCCCACTAGTATATGAAAATGACTAAACATGAGACTCTCTATCATGAAGAACATGGTGCTAATTTGAAGCACAAGTGTGGGAAAAAGATAGTAGCATTGTGCCTTCTCTCTTTTCTCTCATTTTTTGGACGGGCTTTCTCTCTTTTTTTAGCCCCTCTCTATATATTTTTAGGCCATCTCCTTTTTTTATTTGGCCTTTCCTCAAATGGGACAATGCTCTAATAATGATGATCATCACACTTTTATTGATTCACAACTCGATATTACAACTCGATACTAGAACAAAGTATGACTCTATATGAATGCCTCCGGTGGTGTACCGGGATGTGCAACGAATCAAGAGTAACATGTATGAGAAATTATGCATGGTGGCTTTTCCACAAATACGATGTCAACTACATGATCATGCATGGCAATATGACAATATGAAGTGTGTCATATGAAGGGAACAGTGGATAGTTGCATGGCAATATATCTCGGAATGGCTATGGAAATGCCATGATAGGTAGGTATGGTGGCTGTTTTTAGGAAGGTATATGGTGGTTGTATGGTACCGGCGAAAGTTGCATGGTACAAGAGAGGCTAGTAATGGTGGAAGGGTGAGAGTGCGTATAATCCATGGACTCATCATTTCTCATAAAGAACTCATATACTTGTTGCAAAAATTTACGAGTGACCAAAACAAAGAAATCAACGCATGCTCCTAGGGGGGATGTTGGTAGGAGTTAACCATAGCGCGCCCCCGACCTCCACACAAAGGATGACACTCTACAAATACCTCATGCTCTAACTTCGTCACATAGCGGTTCACCATACGTGCATGCTACGGGAATCACTAACTTTAACACAAGTATTTCTCAGTTTCATAATAACTCCACTAGCATGACTCTAATATCACTATCCTCATATCTCAAAACAATTATCAAGCATCAAACTTCTCATCATATTCAATGCACTTTGTATGAAAGTTTTTACTACACTCATTTTGGATGCCTATCATATTAGGACTAGTTTTATAACCAAAGCACATTGCCATGCTGTTCTAAAAGACTCTCAAAAGGATATAAGTGAAGCATGAGAGATCAACAATTTCTACAAAAAAAAATCACCATCGTTCTCTAAAAGATATAAGTGAAGCACTAGAGCAAAACTATCTAGCTCAAAAGATATAAGTGAAGCACATAGAGTGTTCTAACAAATTCTAGGCCATATTTATCTCTCTCAAAATGGTGTGTCTGGCAAGGATGATTGTGGCAAACTAACAATCAAAGACTCAAATCATACATGCCTCTCCAAGTAAAACACATATCATGTGGTGAATAAAAATATAGTCCCGACTATAGTTACCGATAGATGAAGACGAAAGAGGGGATGCCTTCCCGGGGCATCCCCAAGCTTAGGCTTTTGGTTGTCCTTGAATTTTACCTTGGGGTCCCTTGGCCATACCCAAGCTTACGCTCTTGCCACTCTTTGTTCCGTAGTCCATCAAAGGCATACTCAAAACTTGAAAACTTCACAACACAAAACTTAGCCAAAATCTCGTGAGCTCCGTTAGTATAAGAAAACAAACCACTACTCAAAGGTACTGTAATGAAATCA
This sequence comes from Secale cereale, assembly GCA_902687465.1. Taxonomy (NCBI): domain Eukaryota; kingdom Viridiplantae; phylum Streptophyta; class Magnoliopsida; order Poales; family Poaceae; genus Secale; species Secale cereale. Next base: position 241,076,955 of record LR738712.1, read on the forward strand.
TTCTTTGTTTATATTGGTGTTAAACCTACTGTAGTCCAACTTCTCTATGATTCATATCCTCCAATACTACTCATAGATTCATCAAAATAAGCAAACAACACACGAAAAACAGAATCTGTCAAAAGTAGATCAGTCTGTAGTAATATGTAACTTTCGCATACTTCTGTAACTCCAAAAAATTTGAAATAAATTAGTAAACGTGAGGAATTTGTCTATTAATCATCTGCAAAAAGAATCAACTAAATAGCACTCTCCAGTAAAATCTGGTGACTATTCTCGTGAGGGCTAATGTTTCTGTTTTTTACAGCAAGATCATATAAACTTCACACAAGTCTTCCCAAAGGTTCTACTTGGCACAAACACTAATTAAAACACAAAACCACATCTAAACAGAAGCTAGATGCAATATTTATTCCTAAATAGAAGCAAAAAAAGAAAATAAATTGGGTTGCCTCCCAACAAGCGCTATCGTTTAGCGCCCCTAGCTAGGCACGATACAAGGATAGATCTAGGTATTGCCATCTTTGGAAGGCAATCCATAAGTGGCTCTCATAATGGATTCATAAGGTAATTTAATTTCCTTTCTAGGAAAGTGTTCCATGCATTTCCTTAATTGAAATTGGAATCTAATATTTCCTTCCTTCATATCAATAATTGCACCAATTGTTCTAAGGAAAGGTCTACCAAGAATAATAGGACATGAAGGATTGCAATCCATATCAAGAACAATGAAATCTACGGGCACATAATTCCTGTTGGCAACAATAATAACATCATTAATCCTTCCCATAGGTTTCTTAATAGTAGAATCCGCAAGATGCAAATTTAAAGAACAGTCATCAAGCTCATGGAAACCTAACAAATCACACAAAGTTTTTGGGATGGTGGAGACACTTGCACCCAAATCACACAAAGCAAAGTATTCATGCTCCTTAATTTTAATTTTAATAGTAGGTTCCCATTCATCATAAAGCTTTCTAGGGATAGGAACTTGTAATTCAAGTTTTTCTTCATAAGATTGCATCAAAGCATCAACTATGTGTTTGGTAAAACCTTTATTTTGACTATAAGCATGCGGAGAATTTAGTACGGATTGCAACAAGGAAATACAATCAATCAAAGAGAAATTATCATAATTTAATGCCTTGAAATCCAAAGTAGTGGGTTCATCACTATGAAAAGTTGTAATCTCTTCAATCCCACTTTTAACAATTTTAGCATCAAGATCTAAAAACTCCGAATCATTGGGACGCCTTTTAATTAAAGTAGACTCATCTCCAGTCCCATCTTTATCAATATTCATACTAGAAAACAAGGATCTAATAGGAGACACATCAATAACTTTCAGATCTTCGTCTTTATTTTCATGATAACTAGACGAACACGCTTTTATAAAGATCTCTTTTTTAGCATGCATCCTAGCGGTTCTTTCTTTGCATTCATCAATGGAAATTCTCATGGCTTTGAGAGACTCATTGATATCATGCTTAGGTGGAATAGATCTAAGTTTCAAGGAATCAACATCAAGAGTAATTCTATCCAGACTTTTAGCTAATTCATCAATCTTAAGCAATTTTTCTTCAAGCAAAGCATTGAAATTCTTTTGCGAATTCATAAACTCCTTATCACTAGTTTCAAATTTAGAAGGCATCTTTCCAGAAGAGTTATTGTAGGAATTACCAAAATTATTAGAGGAATTACTAGGAAAAGGCCAAGGAAAAAACTTTCCTCTATAAGCATTGTTACCAAAATTATTCGTACCAACAAAATTCACATCCAAATATTCATTATTATTTTCAATCAACGTGGATAAAGGCATATCATTAGGATCAGAGGAAGCACTCTTAGCAGCAAATAATTTCATAAGTTCATCCATCTTTCCACTCAAAATACTAATCTCTTCAATAGCATGCACTGTTTTACTAGTAGATCTTTCGGTGTGCTATTGAGAATAATTAACCCTAATATTATCTAGGAGTTTGGTAGCTTCTCCTAAGGTAGTTTCCATGAAAGTGCCTCCTGCGGCCGAATCTAAAAGATTTCTAGAAGCAAAATTCAAGCCAGCATACAAGTTTTGTATAATCATCCATAAGTTCAAACCATGTGTAGGGCAATTATGTATCATTAATTTCATTCTCTCCCAAGCTTGTGCAACATGCTCATGATCTAGTTACTTAAAATTCATAATATCGTTTGTAAGAGAGATGATCTTAGCAGGAGGAAAATACTTAGAGATAAAATCATCTTTGCACTTATTCCACGAATCAATATTACTTCTAGGCAAAGAGGAAAACCAAGTTTTAGCACGATCTCTAAGTGAAAACGGAAATAACTTCAATTTAACAATATCATTATCCGTATCCCTCTTCTTTTGCATATCACACAAATCAACAAAGTTGTTTAGATGGGTAGCGGCATCTTCACTAGGAAGGCCGGAAAATTGATCTTTCATGACAAGATTCAACAGAGCAGCATTGATCTCACAAGATTCAGCATCGGTAATAGGAGCAATCGGAGTGGTAATAAAATTATTATTGTTGGTATTGGAGAAGTCACACAATTTGGTATCGTTTTGAGCCATAGTGATAAGCAAGCAATCCAACACACAAGAAAACAAGAAGCAAGCGAACGGTAAACACACAACAAAAAGAAGGCAAATAAAACGGCAAGGGTGAAGTGGGGGAGGGGAAAAGAGAGGCAAATAAATGTAATGCAAAGGATAAGGGTTCGTGATAGGTACTTGGTATATGACTTCTGCGTAAGCCTCCCGGGCAACGGCGCCAGAAATTCTTCTTGCTACTTCTCGAGCTTGTGTTGTATTCCCTCGAAGAGGAAAGGGTGATGCAGCACAGTAGCGTAAGTATATCCCTCAGTTTTTGAGAACCAAGGTATCAATCCAGTAGGAGACCACGCGCGAGTCCCTCGCACCTGGACAAACAAATAAGAACTTCGCAGCCAATGCGATAAGGGGTTGTCAATCCCTTTACGGTCACTTACGAAAGTGAGATCTGATAGATAGGATAGTTCGATATTTTTGGTATTTTTGGATATAAGAACAGAAAGTAAAAACAGCAAAGCAAAGTAGATTGTAGATTGATATGTTGAGAATAGACCCGGGGGGCATAGGTTTCACTAGTGGCTTCTCTCATGATAGCAGATTTCTACGATGGATGAACGAATTACTGTCGAGCAATTGATAGAAAAGCGAATAATTATGAGATTATCTAGGCATGATCATTATATATAGGCATCACATCCATGATAAGTAGACAGAAACGATTCTGCATCTACTACTATTACTCCACACATTGACCGCTATCCAGCATGCATCTAGAGTATTAAGTTCATAAGAACAGAGTAATGCTTTAAGATGACATGATGTAGAGGGATAAACTCAACCAATATGATATAAACCCCATCTTTTTATCCTTGATGGCAACAATACTATACATGCCTTGCTGCCTCTACTGTCACTAGGAAAGGACACCGCAAGATTGAACCCAAAGCCAAGCACTTCTCCCATTGGAAAAACTATAGATCCAGTAGGCCAAACCAAACCGATAATTCGAAGAGACTTGCAAGGATATTATAATCATACATAAAAGAATTCTAAAAAGAACCAAATATTTCTCATAGATAATATTTATCATAAACCCACAATTCATCGGATCTCGACAAACACACCGTAAAAAGATTACATCGAATGGATCTCCTCGAAGACCGAGGAGAACTTGGTATTAAGATCCAGAAAGAGAGAAGAAGACATCTAGGTACTAACTATGGACCCGAAGGTCTGTGGTAAACTACTCCCAACTCATGGTGAGGCGATGGTGTTGATGTAGAAGCACTCCGTGGAAGATCCCCCCCTCCCGCGGAGCTTCGCAACAGGCCCCAAGATGGGATCTCACGGGAACAGAAGGTTGCGGCGGTGGAATTAGGGTTTTCTATGTTGCTTCGATGTTTTCAGGGTACATGGGTATATATAGGAGGAAGGAGGGCATCAGGGGAGCAACGTGGGGCCCACGAGGCAGGGGGGCGCGTCCAGGGGGAGGGAGCACGCCCCCTACCCTCGTGGGCACCACGTGTCCCTTCTACCATGGTTCTCAAGTCTCTTGTGAAGATATCGTTCCAAAAATATCTCTCCCGAAGGTTTCATCCTATTTGGACTCCGTTTGATATTTCTTTTCTACAAAACCCTGAAATAGGCAAAAAAACAGCAATCTGGACTGGGCCTTTGGTTTAATAGGTTAGTCCCAAAAATAATATAAAAGTGTATAATAAAGCCCATCAAACATCCAAAGCATCATATATAATAGCATGGAACAATAAAAAATTATAGATACGTTGGAGACGTATCGGCAATCCACACATGAACGAAGATGTGCGTATCAAGCAAGTTCATTAATTTGACTTTCAACATGTTCATGGAGTACTATAATACTGTACAACATGCTACTCAATTGAGGTGTTCAATTTTGGATTTAGTTCACTATTTTGTCCTGGTGAACAAGCTATTTCGTTGAATTGAGATATTTCATTTTGGGTTTGATTTCCGCTTTTGAGTGGGTCAACTATTTGTCATATAGTAAATCTTTAGCAATGAGCATGTCAAAACAGATTAGTCCCGAGCATCATCTCACCATCTAAAAAGGAAGTGGCAAGCTAATATTTCAAAATTTGATTCGAATCGACTTGGTAAGGTAGACGTGGATGCTCATTCTCCCAAAATTTGAATGAACCACTAAACACACTCTGCTTGGCCAAAATCGCTCGCACCGACTATTTCAAAACATTCCCTCCTCGCCCAAAATCGCTCGCACCCATTATTTCAAAACACGCCTTCCTCGCCCGACATCGCTCTCGCCCACTATTTCAAAACATGCCCTCCTCACCCGAATCGCTCGCGCCCACTATTTCAAAACACGCCCTCCTCGCTCGAAATCAAACACGACCAGAGAAGCAAAGTTACTCTACTATCCCCGAACAATAGTACACAGACCCAAGCCTAGAAGCCTAAGGGCAGGGGTAGAACTATAACTCCCCCCACATTTCAGACCAATGCGTGTGTAAGACATGGTTCCACCTCCCAATTCCCCATTCATATATCATGGGCGCCAAATCACCTTCTCCCCAGAAGTTCCCTGCTCCCCAGCCGCGAAACCTCAGCCGCTCCTCCATGGTGCCCCCACCGTACCAAATTTATAGTTTCCCTCCTACCCAATACCGCAGACGTTGTCCGTACGCCGTTGAGCACGGGCCCATGGGCCTCTTCCTCCGTGCTGCCGGAGCTACCTCGACGACGGTCGCGTGAACCATACCGGAGCCGATCCACCCCCGCCGTTGTGCACGGCGTTGGAGTGGCTCCAACTTTGGATGCGTCCAGGATCCCGGTGCTGCTTCCCCGCAGTCGTAGAGCATCGCGACATCTCTGCTTTCCTGCCGTCAGTAGCCACCGCAACCGCGCCGGCCTCACCGACTCGGTAGGTGGAGTTTCCTACTTCATCAGGACGCAAGATAGGTCATACACTCATCTCAAATCACTTTATTTACACGTTAGTTGTCTGAATTTTTTTCTAGGCCAATCGCTTCCCAATGGGAGGTAGCACCCCTCGAAGCGGCGGAGCTCCTAGGCTACCGGTTGGCTGGTGTCTAATGTAAGGGTGTGGGGGCGCAAGTTCTCCGCGGAAGCACCTCTTAGGTGGCTATCTTAGAGTTGTGTGGGTTGAATGTAGTTCCGCTGCCGGATGTGGAAGACGGCGAGTCTTTGTGGATTAGCCGGGGGTGGCACAACCACTGCAGTGCGGTCGGGCGAGGAGCGGGGTTTTGGTCGAAGCTCTCGCGGCCAGGGACGGTGGAGGCAGGCTGCTCTGCCGGTGGTCGCTGGCTCAGCCGAGAGGCATAAGACAGCTATCAAGCCGTCTAGCGTAGATCGTACATTGACAAAATAAAATAAAATCGTGTGACCCCATTTTAGTGTTAAGTCAACATACGTGTGACCACTCTTGTACCTTACTGTTGATCTCTTAGGGTATTTCTTCAGATCAGAGATATGTGTTGTTCTTAACATTTTGCCTTTCTGCATCCTCAGCCACACCATCTTCCTTCTCACCGCAGTTGCTCCAACAAAGGAAGCATACACCAAAAGGGAGCTATAGTCCCCACTCAACAATTCAATGCGTCGAATATGCGTGTGATAGCCTGGCTTATTAGGGATGATAGACTACTCATATCAATAAGGAATTCCTTCTTTTCCAGGAGCCCATTCAGATAGAACTCCAAAGTTAAGCGTGCTCAGCTTGGAGTAGTTTTAGGATGGGTGACCGACAGGGAAGTTGCTCCCGGGTGCGCACGAGTGAGGACAAAGTGCACAGAAAAGACTAGTATTGATATGTGAGGCCAGTCTAGATCCCGCCAGGAGTAACGACCACCGGCGGGTGTGTCCGGGGTGTTACAAGTTGGTATCAGAGCCGACCCTCGCGGTTACACAGATGTTTGCGGATAGTTTGCAGTCATGTTGTGCATGATGTTTGTGACCCGTCGTGGCACACGGCATGGCACATATGTTGTCCTGCAAGCACAGACGGTTGTGCCAAGAGGGAACGTTCCTGTGGCCCGACGAGGACGTCGGTTCCTCTGAGTGAGGGTGTATGTGATAGCCTGGCTTATTAGGGATGATAGACTACTCATATCAATAAGGAATTCCTTTTTTTTTCGTGAGCCCATTCAGATAGAACTCCAAAGTTAAGCATGCTCATCTTGGAGTAGTTTCAGGATGGGTGACCGACCGGGAAGTTCATATGTGAGGCCAGTCTAGATCCCGCCAGGAATAACGACCACCGGCGGATGTGCCCGGGGCGTTACAGTGCGTGCCCTACTGTGACAGCCACAACAACTACGGGGTCGTCGAGAAGTCAGCACATGATGCTCACTCCTATGGATGGCGGCCAGATAGGTTGTACCCTCATCTTACTTGTGCACCACATTTATGGCATTGTTATTCATCTAAGCATGGAAAATAGATTATCACATTTCACTGTATATTCACGATGATCTCTTAAGAGTCTTGTTCAGGAGTTAACGTTGTTCCATAGTTCAGATAAGAGACTTCTTCTTTAGGAAAAGTTGTTCCATAGTTATCATCCATCAGCCAATGTTATCCCACTAGCTGGTGATAATATCACTTCTAGTATTACATATGTTGTTCTTTAATACTTTTGTGTGCCATCTAGTTAACCTCAAGTACAAACGCTACATATTCTATAGCTTTCATGTGTGTTCCCCTTTAGTTATTGACACATGTTGCTGCTAGTTAAGCCCAGTCCTACTATTTATATCTTCTCCTATAGGAACGCATTACATAAATCTAACTACTAGTTGTCTTCCATGCATGTCATATATAATTGCACACACTAATATATCCACAAGAACCTCAGGGAGCAATGTAACGGCCCTCAAACTTGATCTCAATGATACCCTATATGATCAAACATGTAAAGGCAGTTCTTCAGAAGACTTGCAGAAAGATGCCGAATCCTATTCACCCCACAAGGTCCTTAGTCTAACTTGGCCCGTGACATGGGTACAACATGCATATAATGTCTTGGAGTGCATCTACTATGTTGCAATGTCATGTACTTAGCCTGCTGATCTGTGACACCCCGAGACCAGTGCGCCAGGTGTCAGCCAGTTATTCGTCGTTGTTGCCATGTCATCTGCTTGCGTGTTGCATCTTGCCATGTCATCATGTGTGTTGCATCAGCATGTTTTCAAAACTTGCATCCGTCCGAGTCCCCTCGTCCTCTCCGTTGTCCGTTCTGAGCCCAGACACACTCACACGCGCCCGCGATGCCTCCGATTATTTATTATATCAGTGGCTGAAATTTTTTCTCGAAATGGGTCGAAACTTGGCGTGTGGTCTTATTATAGCATAGGTAGACCGCCTGTCAAGTTTCGTCGCATTCGGAGTCCGTTTGATAGCCCAACGGATATATATAGCGGCACTAGTAGCCGGTCTAAACGTCGGACGTTTTCGGTCTCCGAAAAACCCTGCGGGCCTCTATCCTCTCCTCTCATCTCAGCCCACACCCCTTTTCACAGCCCACCTAATCCACCTACAAACCCCCTCCGCTCCGGTGCCGTCGGATCGCGATCGGAGGTCCCAAAACGCCCCCAAACCCTAGTCCAAACCCCCCTTTCCTTATATAAGCACTCACCCCTTCCAATTTTGGGCAACCCTAACCCCTAGACCCCTCTTCCACCTCCAGCCACCGAACCCTCCTCGAAAAACGTGCCACCAGCCACCTCCACCACACCCCCCCTCGAAATCTGGCCTTGTCCAGCCCGCCGCCGCCACATGGCCAGCCGCCATTGGCCAGCCGCCGCCAGCTCAACCCCTCCCGCGTATAGCACGCCGCCACCTGTCCTCCTCTTCCCCCCAGCCGCCGCAGCCCGCAGGGCCCGACCTCGGCCCGCTCTTGAGTCGCCCCGGGCCGCGCCGAAGCCCGCCCGAGCCCATCCTTCCGCGACGCTCGCCACGAGCGCCTGGCTCCCGAGAGCCAGCTCCCGGCGGCCGCGCCGCCCCGCAGGCGACCGAGCGTCGCCGCCGCCTAGGCACGGTCCCGCCTTAGCCTCGCCGTCCTTCTCGCCGCGCAGGACCTCGCCGGCGCGCTTCTTCTTGCTGGAACCGCAGCTCCTCCCACGCCATGGCCTTTGAAGCCGCCGTCCGTGCCCAGCTCCGGCCAGATCCGACCGGGAATGGGCGTCCTGTGTCTGGATCCGCCCGCCTTCGACCTCCTCCGGCCCTCCTCGCCCTCGCCGGACCTCCTCCCCGGCGACCCGACCTCGGCAGCCCCGCCGTTGACCTGCTCGAGGTCGAGGAAGACTCAGCCACACCGGACATGTCCGCTCCCTTTCGGACATATCCGCTTCCTCCTCCTCCCCGTGACACTGCCATGTGGGCCCAGCCCATCGGACGTGTCTGATGCCCTCTGGACATGTTCGCCCCCTCCGAGGTCTAATATCCACTAAGTCCCTAAGTTTTGTAATTCTGATGCATACTTTGCATGCCTGTAACTTTTAGTGTGCTTGTCCAAATTGTGCATATGATATATCAAAATGATCGTGGTGATGTGCTCTACATTTTGTTCAATTGTGGCGTACTTGTTTGAGATCATCTTGATGACCTAATCATCGTGACAAGAGTGCTACTTGTTATAAACTGATGTTACTTGTTAATATGATGCCATGTTTGAGATATGATAACTTGGTGCATGTTTATCCAAATGAAGCATATGATATGTCAAAATGTTCATTGTGAAGTTCTCTACATAATGGTTGTTGTAGCATTGATGTTAGGTGCCATATTGACATGTTAATCTCTGTTGCAAAAGTGCATTTGGCTGTTAAGTGCTGAAACTTGTTATGAGATGTTGATTTCACTTGCTCATTGCTATTGATGTGTTTGTCTTCATGCCACATGTCTTTATGTTTTAGAAGCACAATCATATGGTATTTGCTGTGGTGCAATCCACTTTCCATGATATGCCTTGAGGTGACTTAAACAAGCTAGTAAACATGCCATGTTGTTGTTGCTGTTTTATACTTAGTGAAAAAACTGCTAAGTCTGGAATCTGTTATAACCTGATGCTATGTTTGCTTGATGCCCCACTGAAATCCATGATTGTTTTGGAGTGGCAAATGATCATGTCTTGTTGTCAATGTTTTTGTCTATCCATTCATGCCCTTGTTTGCATATATGGCCTGATGTAGCTTATTTATCTCTTGCTCTCAAGTTGCTATAAATTATGCCTGTCAGGATTTTATCAGCATGATCAATTTGATGAAGCTTGTTGTTATTGATCCATGCCTCCTATGGAGTTGTTTGATGTATGATATGTCTACTACATGTCCATGCTCTTTATATCATTAATAGAGTTGATACGCTTGTTGTTTTGTGCCTCCGAAGGCAGCATCGTGATGATGTTTTTGCCTTCCCAGATTTTGACTAAGTCTGGATAATTTCATTGCAACTTGCCATCAAACCCATTACGAGGCGCTTGCCGGGCGAGCAAAGGGAGTGTCCACGTGGATTCAGGAGGTTGGGCAGGAAGCTGCATGTTGGTTGGGCCACCTGGTGCATGCTGATTGGGGAGAAAAAGGAGCAATAGTTGCATGTTGATTGGACACTTGTTGCATGTTGATTGGGGAGAAAAAAAGGAGCACTCACCTTTGATGCACGCACATACTTTCTACGTATAACATTTGTCATGCACATTCAGGCTATTAGTGATCTTCACGCTCTTATATTTGTTTAGAGAGGGAGTAGATTATAATGTGTGCATACAAGCATATATTAAAAAACTTATCTCAAAAGTGCTGGTTGGTCATGGTGAGATTTTATTTGCAAGATGGAGGTGAGACTTTTTTCTTTTTTATTTTTGAGAAATTTTTTCTAGCCTTTTTCTTTCCTTTATGAGATGGATGTGGTGCTCATGTGATGCGAGAAAGTTTTTTAAAATTTTCAGATGAAGGTGAGTTTTTTATTTTATTTTTCAGATAGAGAAACGGGCCCACAACTCCCTCTCAAGCGACGCAATGGCGAGTCCCAACCACTAGACCATTAAGCTAGGCATGAAGGGCGGCCAACCAGCTATGCCACATGGGGCAAGCTGGTTGACCACAGTGAGAAATCGCATTTTTCGATGAAGTTGCGGATTATTTTTTTAAAACTATTATGCTACGCGTGAAGGGCGGCCAACCGGCTATGCCACATGGCGCAAGCTGGTTGGCCGTGGTGAGAAATCTTTTGCAATTTTTTTAGATGAAGGCATGTATTATTTTTTAAATGTATTTTTTTAGATGGAGATGAGGAACATTGGTATTTTTTAAATTGAGGGTTATGCAAAGTGGCACTCGCTGGTAGGGTCGTGTGGTTATTTTTTTTCTTTTTCCTTTTTACCTCTTTTTTAGATGAAGGTGATGATTTTTTTAGATTTTTTTATGAAGGAGAGGAAGTATTTTTTTAAATGAATACGTGCGCACAGCTTCCTCTCAAGCGGCCACAAGGTGGCGCCCCAATCACTAGTGCTTGTTTAAATGTGTTCCAGCAAGCTTTTGGGTGTGTTCTAAGTTCAGGCTTGTTAAGAAACATGTCTATTTCACATCCATGCTTCTTGTCAACATGTTTGAGTGTATATATATATATATATATATATATATATATATATATATATATATATATATATATATATATATATATATATATATGTTGCTCCAAAGCTGCTATATGGCTGTTAACTTCAGCTTGTTGTTGTATCTTGTTTCGTGTGTATGTGCTGAACCGTTGCTCCGTTTAGAGCGTGCCCTATATGAAACTTGTGTGATTTTGCATCTAGAATCATAATATCATGTTGTTTACATGTTTGGAGTATGTTTGCTTGATGTTTGGGTGCATCTTTCACCGTTGCCTTGCTTGTCTTGTTTTGCTCATATCTTCTAGGCCATAGCTCCGAATTAAACAAACTTTGTATGAAACTTGACTAGAATTTTGTGTAGATCATCATGGTGCATGTTAACCTGCTGTTTAAAAACTTTAACTTGAGGTTTGTTCAGATCTGGACTAATTTCAAAATATGCATATGAGGGCTTACCGGATTTGTTATATGTTGATTTCGGCCTCATTTAAACTTGTTGGCTTGTGTTGTTCTTGTGTGCTTCATCCCTTTCCATGGCTTGCATCATATATAGACTTGTCTTGCATCATACTTGGTTGAGAATTTTGTCATGTTCTTGTGTTGTGTGTTTACCGTATTGCTTGCTTCTTCTCGTTAGTGCTTGTTCCATTGCGATCGTGAGGATTAGTTCGTCTACTCGTGGTTCGTCTTCAAGACTTCTTCTTCGTCTTCGTCACGGATATGTTCTTCTTCCTTGCGGGATCTCAAGCAAGATGACCATACCCTTGGATACCTTTACTATCATTGCCATGCTTAGTTGTCTCGATGCTATCGTTATATGTCGCGCTACCCATCATTATTGTCAGCCCCTCTCCTTGTTGCCATGAAACCTCTAACCTTGACAGCTTCCGAGCAAACCATTGTTTGGCTATGTTACCCGCTTGCTCAGCCCCTCTTATAGCGTTGTTAGTTGCAAGTGAAGATGAAGATCGTTCCATGTTGGAACTTGTTGTTGGAATATCACAATATGTCTTATATATATAAACACACCTATATACTGGGCATGGGTGGAAGGCTTGGCCGTTTGCTCGGTGTTTTGTTCCACTCATGCCACCTTAGGAGCCGATAAACCGGCATTATGTTCCTTGATTTTGCATTCCTTACACGATTGGGTATATGGGGACCCCTTGACAGTTTGTCTTTGAATAAAACTCCTCCAGCAAGGCCCAACATTGGTTTTAATTTGCTCATAATAACAACTTAATTAATCAATTAAATTGCATAGGGAGTTAGCGCTAACCGAGGATTCTTCTACATAGCATGGGGGCCAGTGCTGATGGTGTTGGTCCCAAACGGGCAGACTGCGGGGCCACCGCGGGGAAACTCGAGGATTGGCTCCCGTAGGCTTTCCCATCCGGTCGTGGCCTAAGACGAGATACGCGCGGCTACTATCAGGGTGTCGGCACACCGGGAGGTCTTGTTGGACTTGTTTTACCATTGTCGAAATGTTTTGTGCATCGGGATTCCGAGCCTGATCGGATTGTCCCTAAGATAAGGGGTGATAATATTATTATTACTTCTGCTGATCGTGAGAGCTTGTGATGGGCTAAGTTGGGACACCCCTGCAGGGTTATGATCTTTCGAAAGCCGTGCCCGCGGTTATGTGGCAGATTGGAATTTGTTAATGTCCGGTTATAGGAAACTTGACAGAGGATCCGAGATAAAACACACAACTATGTGAGTAATCGTGACTGTCTCTTTTCACTTTGAGAAGAGAACACGGTGGGGTTATGTTTGACTCGTAGGTAGTTCAGGATCTTTAGCGATCACTACTAGTTGCGACCGCTTGCGTAGATGCTCATCTTATTCTTGTACTCGTAAGTTAGCCACCATATTTTTTTTCTTAGTCGTTGCTGCAACCTCACCACTTTACCTCTTCCTACCCAATAAGCTTTGCCAGTCTTTTTACACATGGTTATGGGATTGCTGAGTCCTCGTGGCTCACTGATACTACAACAACAGTTGCAGGTGCAGGTTTCCGATGTCTCGACGTGAGAGCGATGATCGTTGTGTTGGAGTTGTTTCTTCTTCTTCTTCTTCTTGAATCTTGGGTTAGGTTCCGGGTCGGCAGCCTGGGATAGTAGATGGATGTCGTTGTGCTTTTCATGTTTGCATCTGTAGTCGGATGCCTTGTATTGATGTTGTTGTATTCATGTGACTTGTATGTACTGTTGTATCCCCCATGTATGTATATAATGGTATGATGTAATGATATCCATCTTGCTAAGCGCCCGAAATGCGGTTGTGCCCCAATCACGTAAGTGTCACGTGATCGGGATATAATCGCATCTTGGGCCTGACAAGTTGGTATCAGAGCCTCGACCGACCATAGGATCCCCCTTGATTGATCATAGCGTGGCGTTGTTGAGTCTAGCAGAAAACTTTTTTTTTTGAGTCTAGTTATATCGGAGAGTAGGAATTCTTTTTACTCCCCTGCCCCTTCGTCGCTCTGGTGAGGAATCTTGACGTAGGTGTTTTAAATTGCTCCTCTTCCCCTTCAATTTTTTTTAGGATCACGTGGTTAGTTTCGTTCGTTGCGTTGTCAGCCTTTGTCATCTGGTGCATTTCTCGTCATGTGGATTCGACCCTCCTCCTCTTTTGCTTCAATCCTCGGTTCTTACAACCGATGGTGTTTCCTCTTCCGAAGTTGTCTTTCTTTTTCCCACCCGCCCAACCTTTTTCTTCTCGGACCGGTGTCCTTAATCGAGTATCCATCCTTCTCGTGCTAAGCCTTTGCTTTCTTTCCTTAATTATTTCATCTGGTGGATTCTCGTCTAGTTCATCACCCTTCATCTCTTTTCTTCTCTGGTGAATTCCCGTCTCATCGTTATTATTCATCTCTTTTTCTTTCTGGTGGATTCAATTCCAATATCTTGTTGATGTTCTTATTCTTTCATCGGCCCGTGTGTTCCCCTGTCTCGCTCGCCTCTCACCATTTAATTATTCCAGAGTTCCGAAGACATCTCAGAAGATTCGTGTTTGCATTCAATTAATTCGAGGTTGCCTCCTCATTCGAGTTTTTCAATCGTTCCGGTGCATCATCTCCTTTTCGATCCTTTTCAACGGTGTTTTCTTTTCGGTGGGCTCATAACCCACAGGTCTTTCCTAGGATCTTACCTGACTTTTTTTCATTCCCGGAGTGTTCAAATATTCTTTCCAAGTGTGACGTAAGTATGGATCCCATCAATCATATGCCTTCTTCAAGATCGCTTTAATTCTGTTCATCGTTGGTTCAACCTACTTCTTTTCATTCATCCGGAGTATTTCATGAATTCTTTTCATTGTGTTCCTCCGAAGGCCATCATTTCAGAAGATTTCTTCGTTCTCAGTTTTCAACTTCGTCCTCCAAATATTCTTCTTTAATGCCTCTTCGTTCGTCTCACATTTGTCCGGTGCTTCGTCAAAATATTCTTTAATCAGTTCGCGACCTCTTCATTCTCTTGTATCTTAATTCCCAAGTGCTTTATTCTTCCGGCGATTCATCGCATTCACTCAATTTCAATTCTTTACGGTGGTTTGTTCTCTTTCATCACTCGATTTTTATTCTCTTACGGTGGTTCTTTCCTTTTTATTCACTCGGTTTCAATTCTTTACGGTGGTTCTCTCAAGAATTCTTTTCCGGTGCTATCTTATCAATTGTTCATTTTTATTCCAATCCTACCGGTGTTTCTTGAAGATTTTCGCAAGTTCGCAATATATCCCTCTTTAATCATTTCAACGAGAATAAGTGATATGCAAATCCATTGCTTCACATCAATTTAATTAGTGGAGGATAAGGCATAACATAATTCTTATTCTTTTTCATCAAGTTGGTTTATTCCTTCCATTGGAATTTGTTCTTGAGGAATAAATTCTAGTTCCAAGTGCTTAATCTTTTCTTTCCGGAGTTCATAGTTTCTCGGCTATCTCGTCGAAACCCCGACTAATCATCGCAAGGCCTTAATCTTATTCTTGTGGTCATTCAACTTTATCTCATCATCCTTTCGTGACCGGAGTTCTATGGTGGTTCCTCATATTTTAATTCATTCTTCAAGTATTCTTCTAATTCTTCTGAAGCAGCTCAAGCATTATTCTTTTGTGTCTCGGGATGCAAATAATTCTCCGTATTATTTTGAAATTGAGTTTTGCATTTCTTGCCTCATTCTCATCTCTTCAATCTTTTGGTCGCGGCATAATTCACCTCAAGTTTTTGGATGATGTCCATAAATCCACAACAAGCTTATTCTTTTGTTGTTGATTTTTCAACAACTCCGTTCAAGCTTTTCTTTTCAAGATGCTCTTTCAAATTCATTCACGCTCGAAGTTGTTCTTATCTTATCCGTTTTTTTTATTCCATTCTTTCAATTCTTCTGGAGGCATTGTGTTGTTTCTCTCGTCGAGTATCTTTTCATCTTTTCAAGTTCTTGTTCCATTCCATTCATGTTCAACCGGTGTGCTATTTCTTTCAGTTTCAGCCGGAGTGCTGCCCGAATTACTTCGTTCGAATTCCTTTTCTATCTCTTTTAACCAGAGTGGTTTAATTTCTCTCTTGTCACTTAACCTCCTCGATTCTCGTTGTATTCCTTATTACTCTTGTTTAACGAAGTCTTCGCAACTTCGTACATCTCTGTTGTATCCTTATTTCAATTGTTCAACCTCTCAAGGTTCTTTCACTTCACACTTTTGTTTGAGAAGAATTTTGTTCTTCCTTTTCCCTCCCGTCTCGTTCCTAAGATCTCGGGACGAGATCTCTTGTTAGTAGGGGAGTGTTGTGACACCCCGAGACCGGTGCGCCAGGTGTCAGCCAGTTATTCGTCGTTGTTGCCATGTCATCTACTTGCCTATTGCATCTTGTCATGTCATCATGTGTGTTGCATCAGCATGTTTTCAAAACTTGCATCCATCCGAGTCCCCTCGTCCTCTCTGTTGTCCGTTCTGAGCCCAGACACACTCACATGCGCCCGTGATGCCTCCGATTATTTATTTTATGAGTTGCCAAAAAAAATTCTCGGAATGGGTCGAAACTTGGCGTGTGGTCTTATTATAGCATAGGTAGACCACCTGTCAAGTTTCGTCGCATTCAGAGTCCGTTTGATAGCCCAACGGATATATATAGCGGCACTAGTAGCTGGTCTAAACGTCGGACGTTTTCGGTCTCCGAAAAACCCCGCGGCCTCTATCCTCTCCTCTCATCTCAGCCCACACCCCTTTTCACAGCCCACCTAATCCACCTACATACCCCCTCCGCTCCGGTGCCGTCGGATCGCGATCGGAGGTCCCAAAACA
>LR738712.1:241093629-241104193 GCA_902687465.1 Secale cereale
TTCCTTATATAAGCACTCAACCCTTCCAATTTTGGGCAACCCTAGCCCCTAGACCCCTCTTCCACCTCCCGCCACCGAATCCTCCTCGAAAAACGTGCCACCAGCCACCTCCACCACACCCCCCCTCGAAATCTGGCCTTGTCCAGCCCGCCGCCTCCACATGGCGAGCCGCCATTGGCCAGCCGCCGCCAGCTCAACCCCTCCCGCGTATAGCACGCCGCCACCTGTCGGTGTACAAAAAGAGGGGTGCACTTTTTGTACCCCTATGACTATGCACGGGCAGTCTGAGCCACGACGCCATCACACCAAGCAAGGCAAGGGAGGCAAGCTAGGGCAAGACTGAAGCTTGATGAAGACTAGAGTGACACCAAGAACAAGACCACGAAGAGCAAGGGGACGAAGCGGTTTTCCCTGGCAAGATCCTTGTCGGGGCCGGCTCTGGCAGCCCCGGCAAGACCCTTGCCGCGGCAGCTCACCCCCTCCCCCCCCCGGCCTACGGAGCGAATCATCCTTGAGTCCGCCACCCCCATGAGGGGAGGATTCGGGAGATGTCCCCGTGATGGCATGCAGATCTTTGTGAAGACCTTCAAGATCAGATGCAAGGTAAGAAGACGACGACCCTTGGCGGGATCCCAGCCAAGGGGATCCACAAGGCCCCCGGCAAGCACATTGCCGGGGATGACAGCAGGCGCCGCGGCAAGACCCTTGCCGGGGCCCCGGCAAGGCCCTTTCCGAGGACGCCCACGGGGCCACCATCAGGCCTGCACCAACGGCGTTTCCACCGACCCACGCAGCTGCCGACCCAACCAGCTGGACAGGCTCCTGCGTGGAAACCCACAGATCTTCATGGAGGCCCGCCGTTGCACCACCTCAGCTGCCTGTCTGCCTACATGGCACCTCAGGCACCGCTGGCCAGGGCGCGTGTCGACACGAGGAGGAGCGGAGACGGACAAGACGGGCGTCTCCCCTCGTCCCCGATAAAGCAAGGACACCTAAGCAGGGCGCATTAAATGCACCTTGTCCTGTAATGCGAGGGATAACCTCGCATCATTGTACCCTTTCCACCTCATGTGTGCCATTGTGGAGACTCCTTTCCCTATAAAAGGAGGCCCGAGGCGACCAAGGGGAGGATTCGGCTTTTCGGAACCCCTCACGACTCTTTTGGAGCTCCTCGTTAGCTGAAGAACACCAACATATAATCCACTAAAGCAGGAGTAGGGTTTTACGCATCTTTGCGGCCCAAACCTGGGTAAAGGAACCGTGTCCTCATCGCTAGATCCGCTCTTCTCTCAACCCCGCGCCCCGCAACCGTAGTAGGGATTCTTGTGATCCCATAGGTGTCGACCCAAATACACCGACATCTTTGGCGCGCCAGGTAGGGGGCGCAGTTGTGAGAATTGGCTTTAGCGGTTAGTTCGACGCTTCTGCATCATCACGGCGCCCAAGAAGAAGACGACGGTGGCAGTTGGCCAGTCGGAAACCGGACAGCCCGTCCGGACGCGGGCGAGCAGTGGACCAGTCGCAGAAAGGACTCGGGGCGCTGCTCGCGAACACCAACGACATCCCGACAGCCGGAGTTTGGGAGGTGGCGATGCCTGTGCGCCTGGTAACAGGTCGCACGTCGCCAGTTCCAGAGATGGAACCCAGCCCTCCGCAGAAGGCGCGGGGCCCTCCAAGGCCACGGCCACACCACCCGAGGGCGACACGAGACCCTCCAGAACTCCCACGCTGGCGCCAACAGCACGCTCTTCTCAAGCAGCGCGCGACGAACGGCGTCGTCGTCCCGAAGACCCATGGGAAGAGCCCCGAGCGCCGCTCCCGGGACGTAGAAGGCCTGCCCGCTCGCCGAAGCGCTGGTGGAGACGATAGGCGACCGCGGGATCGTGATGGAGCTCCCCCTGACGCGGTCAGGGGTCGAAGCACGTCACGATCCGTGCAGGTTTCGCTACCGCCGACACCAGCCGAAGCTTTGGCGCGCGCGCGCAGTTGCTCCTCGACTTTTCTCCCGTTACGGGGAAACTCGACGAATGGAGAGCCACCATCCGAAGCCTTGTCGCAGTCGCCAACAGGGACGACCTAAATCCAGCGGAGCTCCCGGGCCGACGCTCTGATGGGGTCCCACGCACCGTGGGCGGGAGAGCTGGTAGCGCCGTGGCTATGGTGCATTCGCCTCCTCCTCGCCCAGCGCCGCGTGCGTCGACCCATCGGAACATCGCGGGCGACGCCATCTCCATGGCGTCGTCCGACCCGCGGACCCGCGGCGACCAGCGTCAAGTTCTTCAGGAGCGAGCCCATGAAGACGCTCGAACTACCATCGAGCGCCGGCGCGAAACGCGCCACCAGTTAGACAGGCGAGCAGGGCCTGCTGCGGACCGCCCAGCATCGGAAAGCCCTGGAGGTCTACCCTACAAGGTGGGCTGTCCGGCTTTCACCCGTAAGCTGCGGCAGTTCCAGTGGCCCTCTCACCACACCTTCAAACCTGACGTTGGCGAGAAGTACAACGGCAAGACCCACCTGTCGGAGTTCCTCAGTATCTACACCATCACGATGCAAGCTGCTGGGGCCCGCGACGATAAGGTGCTTGTGAATTACTTTCCGTTGGCTCTTAAACCTAACGCCATGTCGTGGTTGATGCACTTGCCAGTAGACTCTATTTCCTCCTGGTCCGACTTGTGCCATGAGTTTGTTGGCGCCTTTACCGGAGGCCATCAAGCCCATGGCCAAGCGAGTGACCTGCATGTCATACCCTAGAAGGAAGGCGAGACCCTACGCAAGTACATACAGAGATTCAGCCAGGTACAGTACAATATACCCGATGTTCACCCTGCCGGCATCATCAGCGCGTTTCACCAAAACGTGCGCAACCGCAAGATGCGCGAAGAGCTGGCGATGACCAAGGTGAAGGACGTGGCGGAACTTTATGTTCTTGCCGACATATGTGCTCGGGCCGAAGAGGGAAGGAAGTACCCCGGCGAAACCGCCAGCGCGGAAACCGACTCCTCGGGCGAAGGTACCACTGTTCCAGCAAAGAAGGGCCGGAACCGTAACAGTAAGCGCAAGGGGAAGGCGATGCTTTCCGTCGAGGGATCTGATGACACCGGCTCCGCCAAGAAAACCAGGGCGGGTGACCCTGGCAAGGACATTGCCGGATGTGTCGCCTGCCGGACCTTGGCGGCCGCCGAGAAGCCAGGGAACTCCGGCGAACAATACTGCAAGATCAATCGCACCAAGGGCCATGATCTCCAGGACTACCACCAGGTTGTGCTCCTTGCTGAGAAGCAAAGAGCTAAATACGAGAGGCGGGACAAGGAGAAGGGACAAGATGGTGCTGAGGGATCCAGCAAGAAGCGTGACGGCCAACCAGGCCGTCGCGGCAAGGAGAAACAGCAAGAAAGGCCCGCCCGGGGCCGCGATAGAAGACCTGAAGACGACGATCACGAAGAGGACGATGAGTCCGGCGGCCAAGAGTTTCAGAAGGCCACGGACGCCATGTGCGTCGATGGTGGCGCCTCGCTGCATGCTTCTCACCGCCAGCTTAAACAGTGGGCGCGAGAGATTATTGCGGCAGAGCCGTCACCCAGTGCCAAAAAGCCGCTGAAATGGTCCAGCACACCTATCATCTTTAACACCGAGGATCACCCTGATCGCATTACTGCGGTCGGGTGCTTTCCATTGTTGGTTTCACCAACAATACGCAACCTCAAGGTGACGAAGATGCTAGTCGATGGCCGGGCCGGCCTAAACCTACTCTCGCCCACCGTGATCGAGAAGCTACAAGTTCCTGATGGAGACCTCGAGCAGACGGGCACGTTTCAAGGGGTCAGCCCAGGAAGGAGCCAACCAAATGGGAAAGTCACACTGCCCGTGACTTTTGGGAGTGATCTGAACTACAGGACGGAGAGGATCGTGTTCGATGTCGCCAGGATCCCCTTGCCTTACAACGGGATCCTTGGCCGCCCAGCGCTGGCCAAGTTCATGGCGGCATTGCACTTTGCCTACAACACCCTGAAGATTCCAGGGCCCGTGACGATCATCACCATCCCCTCCGACAAGAAAGACGCGCTGATTTGCGCCGACCAATTGTACCAGCAAGCAGTTGCAGCAACTGCCGCTGCGGGGGCATTTGCTCCTGCCACTGGAGCCCCAGGAGGGAAGAAGAAGAAGACCGGCGAGACCTCGGGCGCCCACTCCGGCAAGCGCACCTCTTCGGAGTGCCGTGCTCCCGTCGAGGGCGTGCGTGGGACCTCCACCGGAAAGAAGAAGATCGGCGAGACCTCTGACACCCACTACGGCAAGCACACCTCTTCGGAGTGTCGCGCCCCCGTTGAAGACGTGCCAGAGAGTTCCGCCGGCGGAAACAAGAGATCAAGGACTACGCCGCCAGGAACCAAGAAGGTTTCTGTCAAGGAGGACGGCACGGGAGGGGCTTTTACCATAAGCTCCGCCCTTGACAACAAATAGGAAGATGTGCTCGTCACCTTCCTGCGGGCGAATGTCGACGGGTTTGCCTGGCAAGCATCCGACATCCCCGGCGTTCCCACGGAGGTGATTGAGCACCACCTTGCTGTCTGCCCTCATGCGCGGCCTGTCAAGCAGAAGGTTAGGAAGCAAGCTTTGGAACAGCAGGAGTTCATCACCGAGGAGATCCGGAAACTGGAAGCTGCGGGTTTGGTGAGAGGAGTGCTCCATCCAATGTGGTTGGCCAATCCAGTGGTAATGCGCAAGGCAAATGGGAACTGGAGGCTGTGTATCGACTACACAGATATCAATAAACTTGTCCCAAAGACCCCTTCCCGTTGCCGCGCATAGACCAGATTGTCGACTCCACGGCAGGGTGTGACTTGCTATCATTCCTCGATGCCTAATCCGGCTACCACCAGATCTTCATGGTGAGAGAAGACGAAGAGAAGACAGCATTCATCACCCCATGTGGTACGTACTGTTTCATACGAATGCCTTTCGGGTTGAAGAGTGCTGGCTCGACATTTGCGAGGGCACTCCAGATTGGTTTTGAACCCCAGCTCCATAGAAATATGGAGGCTTATATGGATGATATAGTGGTCAAAACCAAGGACAGGGCAACCCTTGTACCGGATTTACAAGAAACATTTGTGAACTTGAGAAGTGCGATTTCGGCGTTCTGTCCGGCAAGCTTCTCGGGTTCTTTGTGTCACAGCGTGGGATAGAAGCCAATCCGGACAAGATCAAAGCTATAGAGCAGATTGAAGCACCCAAACGGGTCAAGGATGTGCGTCAGCTTGCTGGCTGCGTTGCCGCCATGAGCAGATTCATTTCCAAGTCTGCTGAGCGCGCCCTCCCCTTTTTCAAGATTTTGAAGTAGGCGGGCCCAATGGAGTGGACGCCGGAAGCAGAAGCAGCGTTACAGGATCTGAAGAAGTATCTTTCCTCCACCCCAATACTGGTTGCGCCTCGACGACAGGAACCGTTGCTGTTATACCTAGCGGCAACGAACCAGGTGGTCAGTGTTGCACTGGTGGCACAGAGAGAAATCGATGATGAGGTGATAGCAGCGACGGAACCTGGTGCCACTGGCGTAGAGACGACGCAGCCGATTGGAGTGCAGCCGAAGAAGAAGATGATGCAGCACCCGGTCTACTTCGTTAGCTCCCTCTTGCAGGGGGCTAGGTCAAGGTACTCCGGTGTGCAGAAACTGCTCTTCGGCCTTCTTATGGCCTCGAGGAAGCTGCGTCACTACTTCCAGGCGCACGAGATCACTGTCGTCACTCGCCTCCCTCTGCAACGGATATTGCAGAATCCAGATGCAACGGGAAGGATTGTGGAGTGGGCACTGGAGCTGTCCAGCTTTGGCCTCAAGTTTGAAAGCACCTCGACAATTCAGAGCCGAGTCCTGGCAGAGTTCATCGCAGAATGGACTGCAACGCCTGATGAAGAAGTCCAAGAAACTTCTCTCCCCGGCAAAGAGGCAAGTTGCAACTGGGTCATGTACTTTGACGGCGCTTTCTCTTTGCAGGGTGCCGGGGTTGGCGTACTGCTAGTCCCGCCCACTGGAGAGCACCTCAAGTACGTGGTCCACATGCACTTCCCTAGGGAGGTATCAACGAACAACACTGCCGAGTACGAGGGGCTGCTTGCCGGTCTTAGGATCGCGGCGGACCTCCGAATCAAGAAACTCATTGTGAGAGGCGACTCACAGCTTGTCGTCAAACAAGTCAACAAGGATTACCAACGCCCGTTGATGAAGGCCTATGTCGATGAAGTGAGAAAGTTGGAAGAACGCTTTGACGGTATACGGGCGGAGCACGTTCCCCGAGCGGAGAACGACATCGCCGATTACCTGTCGAAGCGCACTGCTCTCAAGTTACCTGTGGAACCAGGTACCTTTGTGCACCAGCTTTCTCAGCCATCCATTTATCCATCAACAGAGCAGAACAAGAGGAGGAACTCAGGGCCCGGCAAGTACTTTCCCGCCGAGCTCCCCGGAGCCGCCGGCAAGGATGTTGCGAGGGACACTGAGCCCGCCTCTGGAGGGCTAAGTCCGGCGGAGCGTCAAGCTTTTGCCGTCGAGATGGCCACTCCCTTGGCGGAGGAAATTCCTTTAGTCCTCGTTGTCGAGCCCCGGGCTCCAGCGTGGGCGCAGCATACCGTCCGATTCCTTCAGACTGGGGAACTTCCTGAGGAGCAGGAAGAAGCGGAGAAAGTAGCCCGTCGGTCTGCCATGTATCAGTTCGTCGATGACGTCCTATACAGGAGAAGACCGAACGGTGTGAAATTGAAGTGCATCCCTCGAGAGGAGGGACTAGAACTGTTGGCGGAAATACATGGGGGCATATGTGGATCCCATATAGGGTCAAGAGCCCTTGCCGGCAAGGCATTCCGGCAAGGCTTCTTCTGGCCCACTGCCCTCCAGGATGCGGCGGCGCTGGTCGCCAGGTGTGAAGCGTGCCAATTCCATTCGAAGAAACTTCATCAACCAGCTCAAGCCCTTCAAACCATTCCTCTCTCCTGGCCCTTCTCGGTCTGGGGGCTCGACATACTGGGCCCTTTCCCCCGCGCCGTCGGGGGCTTTGAGTACTTGTACGTTGCAATCGACAAGTTCACAAAGTGGCCAGAAGTGGAAGCAGTGAGGAAGGTCACAGCTCAGTCAGCCATCAAGTTCTTCAAGGGGCTAGTGTGTTGTTTTGGTGTACCCAACAGGATTATCACCGACAATGGCACGCAGTTTACAAGCCGCACCTTCATGCAATAGACCCAAGACCTCGGCAGCAAGGTCTGTTTTGCTTCCGTTGCTCACCCCCGAAGCAATGGTCAAGCTGAGAGGGCAAATGCTGAAGTGCTGCGAGGATTAAGGAAAAAGACCTTTGACAGGCTGCACAAGAGCGGGAGGCGCTGGATTGATGAATTGCCGGCGGTTCTTTGGTCGATCAGGACGACGCCAAATCGAGCCACCAGCCGGACGCCCTTTGCCCTGACATACGGGGCAGAAGCAGTTCTCCCCACGGAACTCATATACGGGTCACCTCGAGTACTCGCTTATGATGAGCTTGAGCAAGAGCAATTGCGGCAAGATGACGCAATGCTCCTTGAGGAAGATTGTCTTCGGGCGGCTGTGAGAGCAGCGCGCTACCAGCAAGCCTTGTGCCGCTACCATAGCCGCAAGGTTCATGCCCGAAGCTTTGAGGAAGGTGACCTTGTTCTCCGGCGCGTTCAATCGGCCAGGAATACAAACAAGTTGACACCAAAGTGGGAGGGCCCTTATCGGGTAATACGAGTCACGAGGCCTGGTGCAGTCCGCCTGGAGACCGAGGATGCCGTTCCGGTGAGTAACTCCTGGAACATCGAGCATCTTCGCAAGTTTAACCCATAAGGCGCGGCTTGCCGGGCCTCCTGGCAAGCCACCCTTTTGTACAAGCTTTGCCGGCAAGGCATGTAACCCTTTGTGCAAAGCCAGGCGCAAACCCTGAGCATAAATAAATGAAGCGCTGGCGCCCTGAGTTTTAGCATGCATGCTGAGTCGAGTCTCGTCCTTGTTTAGGGTTGATAGTGCTTAGCAGCGGCTAACCCCTAGCTTAGAGGTCGAGTCTTGGTCTTTCCTCTGTCTTCCTTGGTCTACAGGACGCACAGGCATCCTTGCCGAGGCCACATGGAGGCAGGAGAGAAGAACAAATCAGTACTTGGGCCCCGGCAAGCCAGCATTGTCGGGATCTACAAGAGCAAGAATTCGCCCGCAGCAGACGAGGGTTGCCGGGGGCTGCAATCTCAGATAAGTCATTTTTCCGTTGTCATGCATTCTGTTATGGACTGAGGTATGTGAAACCTTGTTCTTTTCCTTGAGCTACCGTGCTCCCATAACTCTAGGTCCTAAGGCTCGTCCCTGGGACCAAGTTTGGTCGTAGTCGCGGCAGTAAAAGGATAAAACGAGGAGCCTAGGCCCGCTTCATCCCTACCTGCGCCAAGAGCGTGAGAAAGGTCGAGCAAAGTGGGGAAACGGCAGGGCTTGTTGCCGGGCAAGAAAATGTTCATCTTAAGGATATCAGGGATTTATTCCATGTTGTGGGTTTTTACCTACGAACAAAAGGACCCGGCAGACATCCCTTTTTCATTAAAAACATTCCATTCAGGTACAGTACATAGAGAATGAGAAACATGAATAAGGGGGATTACAAGTTGTAAATTGTACAGATGCCCGAAGGCTTACAGACTAAAAAGAGATAAGATGCCCGTAATGCCTTTCTTGTCCCTCTCCTCGGGAGGTAGGTCAAGGAGGCGAGAAGGGCAAAAGGGGCGCCTAGGCGAGCTACGGGTGGCAGAAGACACCGAGAAGGCATCTCGGCGGCCTCCCCAGGGCTGGACGGTGATGACGGCGCCGGAGGCTGAGCTCGAAGACGAGGCGGCAGGACGTCAGTAGGAGACGAAGGCGTAGGTGCCCGCGTACTCCGACATGACGACCTTGCCGCCCACGTTCTTCCTCTTCCTCTTCCGCTGCCTCCCTACGCCAGCCGCCAAGGAGACGACCCCGAGAAGTTCAAGGAGCCGACGACGCGGATGATGGGGTTGCCGGTGCCACCAGGAGCGGCGCCCGACACCTAGTCGGACCCGTCATCCTGCCGTCCCCCGCCCTCGTCGTCGCTGTCGCTGTCCTCCTCGTCACCCTCGTTCGAGGAGGAGTCTTCGTCGTCGGAGGAGATCTCCATGAAGCACCTCGCGCGAGTTCCGAGGTGCCCGAAGACCTTGACGGAGAGGTGGCCATCCCCCATCAGCTTGAAGTGGAGGGTGAGCCCGTCCATCAGGCTGTGGATGCGAGCGAACCTCTTCCATCCTCGGCGGAGATACATCACATGAGGGGCGGGGAAGTCGACGAGGGCTCGCGTGCCACTGATCCCACAACCCCTCATGTGCAACCGCAGCGACTCTGGCGGGTTCGCCTCCATCTCCCGCGCAAACGGGGTCATGTGACGAAGGCGACGGCGTGGCGACCCCCGCATCCTAATGAAGAATTCGCAGGGGTCGTCTCCAACATGACCTTCCATCGGAGGAGGAGCTGTTGGCGGGGGCGAGGCCAGCAAGCTGCCCCGTCTTCCTCTTCTCCGAGCACCCCGGCCTCGCCCCCTCCCTCTTCCCCTCGTAGCTGGTTCAGCCACTGCGGGTGCAGGAGAAGGGGGGACGCGCTGCCGAGCAGCGACCCTCGCCGCCACCGTTGAAGAGCCTGGGTTTTCCTTCTTCATGGCGGATAGAAGAAAAGAGCAGAAGCTGAAGGAGAAAGAAGATGGAGGAGTGCGGAGCGCCGTCCCCTCCCTCCGCCCTTTATAAAAGGGCGGGGCTGGAGCTCGACCGCCCCGCTCGCCCAATCAAGACGCAGAAGGCGAGAAGGGCTGGGACGGACCCGCCGCCCCAACCAACGACGGCTCGGTTTCCCGCCTCCACCGCTCACCACCTCGAACGCATGGGAGGCACGTGGCGAACGCGCGGGACCGAAAGGACGGGTGAGGCGACCTCTCCCCACCCCACGATCGTGGGGAGTGGACGCCTAGCAGACCGCGCCTCGGCCCCATCAAGTCAGCGGGCCACGCCACCACACCTTCCCCCATTTATGGGGAAGGCGCAGGCCGCCTCCTTTCGCATTTACTGCGACGTGACACATGCGTGCGGAAACAGCCCCACGCATGCCGCCCACGTCACGCATGCCCCTCCACCCCGCGCCGCGCGTGCGGGCCGTGGGAGGCGCAGCGCGCGGAAATTTTACCACGGTGAGAACCACCCCTCCTGCCCGCGCACCGTTCTGGGCCTGGCCCAACAACATGTCGCGCTTATGTGTGGCCCAGGCCCGGGGGCTCCTGTCGGTGTGCAAAAAGAGGGGTGCACTTTTTGTACCCCTATGACTGTGCACGGGTAGTCTGAGCCACGACGCCATCACACCAAGCAAGGCAAGGGAGGCAAGCCGGGGCAAGACTGAAGCTTGATGAAGACTGGAGCGACACCAAGAACTAGACCACGAAGAGGAAGGGGACGAAGCGGTTTTCCGCGGCAAGATCCTTGCCGGGGCCGGCTCTGGCAGCCCCGGCAAGAACCTTGCCGCGGCAGCTCG
>LR738712.1:241104330-241196851 GCA_902687465.1 Secale cereale
CCCCCCCCCCCCCCCCCGCCTATGGAGCGAATCACCCTTGAGTCCGCCACCCCGATGGGGGAGGATTCGGGAGATGTCCCCGTGGTGGCATGCAGATCTTTGTGAAGACCTTCAAGATCAGATGCAAGGTAAGAAGACGACGACCCTTGGCGGGATCCCAGCCAAGGGGATCCACAAGGCCCCCGGCAAGAACCTTGCCGGGGATGACAGCAGGCGCCGCGGCAAGACCCTTGCCAGGGCCCCGGCAAGGCCCTTGCCGAGGACGCCCACGGGGCCACCATCAGGCCCGCACCAACTGGGTTTCCACCGACCCACGCAGCTGCCGACCCAACCAGCTGGACAGGCTCCTGCGTGGCAACCCACAGATCTTCATGGAGGCCCGCTGTTGCGCCACCTCAGCTGCCTGTCTGCCTACATGGCACCTCAGGCACCGCTGGCCAGGGCGCGTGTCGACACGAGGAGGAGCGGCGATGGACAAGACGGGCATCTCCCCTCGTCCCCGATAAAGCAAGGACACCTAAGCAGGGCGCATTAAATGCACCTTGTCCTGTAATGCGATGGATAACCTCGCATCACTGTACCCTTTCCACCTCCTGTGTGCCACTGTGGCGACCCCTTTTCCCTATAAAAGGAGGCCCGAGGCGATCAGGAGGAGGATTCGGCTTTTCGGAACCCCTCACGACTCTTTTGGAGCTCCTCGTTAGCTGAAAAACACCAACATATTATCCACCAAAGCAGGAGTAGGGTTTTACGCATCTTTGCGGCCCGAACCTGGGTAAAGGAATCGTGTCCTGATCGTTAGATACGCTCTTCTCTCAACCCCGCGCCCTGCAACCGTAGTAGGGATTCTTATGATCCCATAGGTGTCGATCCAAATACACCGACACCACCTGTCCTCCTCTTCCCCCCAGCCGCCGCAGCACGCCGGAACCGACCGCGGCCCGCTCCTGAGTCGCCCCGGGCCGCGCCGAAGCCCGCCCGAGCCCATCCTTCTGCGACGCTCGCCACGAGCGCCTGGCTCCCGAGCGCCAGCTCCCGGCGGCCGCGCCGCCCCGCAGGCGGCCGAGCGCCGCCGCCGCCTGGGCACGGTCCCGCTGGAGCCTCGCCGTCCTTCCCGCCACGCAGGACCTCGCCGGCGCGCCACTTCTTGCCAGA
This sequence comes from Secale cereale, assembly GCA_902687465.1. Taxonomy (NCBI): domain Eukaryota; kingdom Viridiplantae; phylum Streptophyta; class Magnoliopsida; order Poales; family Poaceae; genus Secale; species Secale cereale. The sequence continues at coordinate 241,105,486 of LR738712.1, forward strand.
GCCGCAGCTCCTCCGCCGTCATGGCCTTTGAAGCCGCCGTCCGTGCCCAGCTCCGGCCAGATCCGGCCAAGAATGGGCGTCCCGTGGCCGGATCCGCCCGCCTTCGACCTCCTCCGGCCCTCCTCGCCCTCGCCAGACCTCCTCCCCGGCGGCCCGACCTCGGCAGCCCCGCCGTTGACCTGCTCGAGGTCGAGGAAGACCCAGCCACGCCGGACATGTCCGCTCCCTTTCGGACATGTCCGCTTCCTCCTCCTCCCCGTGACACTGCCATGTGGGCCCAGCCCATCGGACGTGTCTGATGCCCTCAGGACATGTCCGCCCCCTCCGAGGTCTAATATCCACTAAGTCCCTAAGTTATGTAATTCTGATGCATACTTTGGATGCCTGTAACTTTTAGTGTGCTTGTCCAAATTGTGCATATGATATATCAAAATGATCGTGGTGATGTGCTCTACATTTTGTTCAATTGTGGCGTGCTTGTTTGAGATCATCTTGATGACCTAATCATCGTGACAAGAGTGCTACTTGTTATAAACTGATGTTACTTGTTAATATGATGACATGTTTGAGATATGATAACTTGGTGCATGTTTATCCAAATGAAGCATATGATATGTCAAAATGTTCATTGTGAAGTTCTCTACATGATGGTTGCTGTAGCAGTCATGTTAGGTGCCATATTCACATGTTAATCTCTGTTGCAAAAGTGCATTTGGCTGTTAAGTGCTGAAACTTGTTATGAGATGCTGATTTCACTTGCTCATTGCTATTGATGTGTTTGTCTTCATGCCACATGTCTTTACGTTTTAGAAGCACAAGCATATGGTCTTTGCTGTGGTGCAATCCACTTTCCATGATATGCCTTGAGGTGACTTAAACAAGCTAGTAAACATGCCATGTTGTTGTTGCTGTTTTATACTTAGTGAAAAAACTGCTAAGTCTGGAATCTGTTATAACCTGATACTATGTTTGCTTGATGCCCCACTCAAATCCATGATTGTTTTGGAGTGGCCAATGATCATGTATTGTTGTCAATGTTTTTGTCTATCCATTCATGCCCTTGTTTGCATATATGGCCTATCGTAGCTTATTTATTTCTTGCTCTCAAGTTGCTATAAATTATGCCTGTCAGGATTTTATCAGCATGATGAATTTGGTGAAGCTTGTTGTTATTGATCCATGCCTCCTATGGAGTTGCTCCAATCGAGTTGTTTGTTGTATGATATGTCTACTACATGTCCATGCTCTTTATATCCTTAATAGAGTTGATATGCTTGTTGTTTTGTGCCTCCGAAGGCAGCATCGTGATGATGTTTTTGCCTTCCCAGATTTTGACTAAGTCTGGATAATTTTATTGCAACTTGCCATGTTTGTTTAAATGTGTTCCATCAAGCTTTTGGGTGTGTTCTATGTTCAGGCTTGTTAAGAATCATGTCTATTTCACATCCATGCTTCTTGTCAACATGTTTGAGTGTTGTAGCAAAATATGTTGCTCCAAAGTTGCTATATGGCTGTTAACTTCAGCTTGTTGTTGTATCTTGTTTCGTGTGTATGTGTTGAACCGTTGCTCCGTTTTGAGCGTGCCCTATATGAAACTTGTGTGATTTTGCATGTAGAATCATAGTATCATGTTGTTTACATGTTTGGAGTATGTTTGCTTGATGTTTGGGTGCATCTTGCATCATTGCCTTGCTTGTCTTGTTTTGCACATATCTTCTAGGCCGTAGCTCCGAATTAAACAATCTTTATATGAAACTTGACTAGAATTTCGTGTAGATCATCATGGTGCATGTTAACCTTCTGTTTAACAACTTTAACTTAAGGTTTGTTCAGATCTCGACTAATTTCAAAATATGCATATGAGGGCTTACCGGATTTGTTATATGTTGATTCCGGCCTCATTTAAACTTGTTGGCTTGTGTTGTTCTTGTGTGCTTCATCCCTTTCCATGTCTTGCATCATATATAGACTTGTCTTGCATCATACTTGGTTGAGCATTTTGTCATGTTCTTGTGTTGTGTGTTTACCGTATTGCTTGCTTCTTCTCGTTAGTTCTTGTTCCGTTGCGATCGTGAGGATTAGTTCGTCTACTCGTGGTTCGTCTTCAAGGCTTCTTCTTCGTCTTCGTCATGGATCTGTTCTTCTTCCTTGCGGGATCTCAGGCAAGATGGCCATACCCTTGGATACCTTTACTAGCATTTCCATGCTTAGTTGTCTCTATGCTATCGTTATATGTCACGCTACCCATCATTATTGTCAGCCCCTCTCCTTTGTTGCCATGAAACCTCTAACCTTGACACCTTCCTAGCAAACCATTGTTTGGCTATGTTACCCACTTGCTCAGCCCCTCTTATAGCGTTGTTAGTTGCAGGTGAAGATGAAGATTGTTCCATGTTGGAACTTGTTATTGGAATATCACAATATGTCTTATATATATAAACACACCTATATACTGGGCATGGGTGGAAGGCTTGGCCTTTTGCTCGGTGATTTGTTCCACTCATGCCACCTTAGGAGCTGATAAACCGGCATTATGTTCCTTGATTTTGCGTTCCTTACACGGTTGGGTATATGGGGACCCCTTGACAGTTCGTCTTTGAATAAAACTCCTCCAGCAAGGCCCAACATTGGTTTTAATTTGCTCATAATAACAACTTAATTAATCAATTAAATTGCATAGGGAGTTAGCGCTACCCGAGGATTCTTCTACATAGCAGGGGGGCCAGTGCTGATGGTGTTGGTCCCAAACGGGCAGACTACGGGGCCACCGCGGGGAAACTTGAGGATTGCCTCCCGTAGGCTTTCCCATCCGGTCGTAGACTGAGACGAGATACGCGCGGCTACTATCAGGGTGTCGGCACACTAGGAGGTCTTGCTGGACTTGTTTTACCATTGTCGAAATGTTTTGTGCACCGGGATTCCGAGCCTGATAGGATTGTCCCTAAGATAAGTTTGATAATATTACTATTACTTCTGCTGATCGTGAGAGCTTGTGATGGGCTAAGTTGGGACACCCCTGCAGGGTTGATCTTTCGAAAGCCGTGCCCGCGGTTATGTGGCAGATTGGAATTTGTTAATGTTCGGTTGTAGAAAACTTGACAGAGGATCCGAGAAAAAACACACAACTGTGTGAGTAACCGTGACTGTATCTTTTCACTTTGAGAAGAGAACACGGTGGGGTTATGTTTGACTCGTAGGTAGTTCAGGATCTTTAGCGATCACTACTAGTTGCGACCGCTTGCGTAGATGCTCATCTTATTCTTGTACTCGTAAGTTAGCCACCATATTTTTTGCTTAGCCGCTGCTGCAACCTCACCACTTTACCTCTTCCTACCCAATAAGCTTTGCTAGTCTTGTTACCCATGGTTATGGGATTGCTGAGTCCTCGTGGCTCACAGATACTACAGCAACAGTTGCAGGTGGAGGTTTCCGATATCTCGACGTGAGAGCGATGATCGTTGTGTTGGAGTTCTTTCTTCTTCTTCTTCTTCAGTCTTGGGTTAGGTTCCAGGTCGAGGGATAGGAGATGAATGTCATTGTGCTTTTCATGTTTGCATCCGTAGTCGGATGCCTTGTATTGATGTTGTTGTATTCATGTGACTTGTATGTACTGTTGTATCCCCCATGCATGTATATAATGGTACGATGTAATGATATCCATCTTGCTAAGCGCCCGAAATGCGGTTGTGCCCCAATCATGCAAGTGTCACGTGATCGGGATAGAATCACATCTTGGGCCTGACATGACCATGCTTGTAAGACTAGCCACAATGGAGAGTAACATACACTAGTAACATTCACATATCCCTAGACTATGTTACTACCTTCATAGTGGGTAGTAACATAAGTGTGGTGTCATGCAAAGCTTCATTTATTATGTTATAGACTCATATTGCATTGGGACATGTGATGTTATAGTAACTAGCTAAGTTACTCAGAATACCTCTCTCCTCATTAACTCACTGGCACATAAGCAAATTTGATGAGTTGGACTCGATGTTACTGTTGAAGTTACTCCGACTGCGGCTAGTCTAAATATGTCATGCCTTCCTGTTTTCCAGTACCTATTCCATTCATGATAACATGTTTCCAAATTCAAGTACTATCATTCTACTCTGTTGCAATGCCATCTGCTTAGTTTGGACATCATGCTTCTGGATATCTTATGCATTGTTTTTCATCAGTATGTACTTCATCTGTCTACCATACCTTTTTTTACATGGAAGTGTTGTTCTAGAGGTCTGTTGCAATGCCATCTTAGTTTCCCAATCATACAAGCATATGTTGCCTTAGTGTTTTTCTGTAAGTATTATGCTATCACACAGTTTTGCATTCAACTAGTGTGTTTTTACTCTGTTGTCCTGTGGTATCCCTAAATCTTACATCATACTCCCTCTGTCTGGATTACATGTCGTAAAGATGGATAAAAATGGACGTATCTAGAACTAAAATACGCCAAGACACATCCACTTATTTCTGGATAGAGGGAATACATATCAATACGTCATCCCTTTCTATTCTATAGTACCTATTCCATCTCTCTATCATAACATGTTTTATAACTGAAGCACCATTCTTCTATATAAGGCATGCAAGGGGAAGACGGCTATGTTAGAATCTGAAGGGTTACAAAGGTCTTTGCAAAAGATTAAAACACCAGGAGATAGTAAACCAACTCCAGTGTTCATAGATAGTTCTCCAGCACAGAGAAACCCAATTTATATTGATAATAAGCAGATTCAAGTCGCCAAAGAACTAGGCCGCTCCAGTCCAACAAAAATATGTCAACTCCATTCTAATAAGCGTGTGTGTATCCTCACATCATGAAATTTATAGCATTCAACTCATATTTGCTACATGTTTCTTACCCATCTCTCTTTTAGAAAATAAGCTCAAAGGATAGAATAATTTCTAAAGTGGGATTGTGTTTGAGGAAAGTATCTTGCGGGAATTCTCTGTGCTCCAATGTTGATGCTAGTACCCGTTGTATATCACTAAATATTTACATCAGCATGTATTTTGTTAATCGGCATTAATCCAGCCTTTATCTGATCTAAATTTACTTGTACCAAAATGTATAATTAAAGGCGACAATGTTAATTTTTGTAAGTAAAATTGCTTGGTAGTTTTTCATACTGAACTGCATGAGTGTACTATCTCATATCATGCACATTACTAAATTGTAGTGATGTTCTGGTGGCCCAATCGTTCATTGTGTCAATGTTTCTTTCCTATTACCTTACCTGGCTGATGATATCTATGCCATATTGTGTTAATTTGGTGTAGGCTGGTGTGGTCTGGTTGTCCAAACATTCGTTGTGTCAATGTTGTTTTTCTATTATCTAACCTAGTTAATTTGGTGCAGGCTACTGAAGATAAGAAGACAAACTTTGTAAACAGCAAGGCAACCCCATTGTTTCTTTCCAATAAATGTTGGCCAGGTAATATGGTAATAACTCTTGATTAATTTGTTTGGTTCCGCTCCTAATTTATGTTGTGATGCAGTGGTCGAGACACTCTCCACTATCAATAATGCAAGCCTGCCAAAATCCCCATTTGAATCTGTTGAGTTTCCTCTGTCTCAAATCCAATGAAAAAAATGTAATCCGTGATTGCACCTGTGAATGAATTACTGGCCCAAGCAATCATGGAAATCATGGAGGAATCAGAGGTGCACATTCTTGCGAACAAGAACTGGACAATGTTTTTAGAGACAGTGTAGCAAAGAAGAAAGAACTTGCTCACTTGCTTATGGGCGTCATCCGCGCTAAGATTGCAAATTCTGAGGTTGTAGATCCTTAAGTTCTGTTCATTTATTTGCACTGGCATCAATCTTTGATTGCCTAGTGGATGAAATTTCCTGCATTATATGCTAGATGTGCAACATTTTTCCTTGTATGTCATATGGTTGCTTAGCGTGACTCGCATTCCAGCTAACTGGTCTTTAGGCAGGCAAAAAAGTAGTGAAATCATTAGTTAGCAGTACAGTCGTGGGCCCAAATAAAGGAAGGGGCCCACTAAACTTAATGGGCTCGCATGGGCCAAAATTGTCATAGGCCTTTGATTGATCAGTTTTTGTCATGTCCATAATTATTCGTCGTAATGGGATCAAATTATAGTCGGGCCAGAAGCGACGATATCGAATTGGGCCTACAGAAATGCTCGAACACTACTGGGCCCATTATGTAATGGGCCGTAACCAGGCCGAGCTGCTAGAAACAAGCCAACAGTTACTACTCGACATGTTACCTCTTGGGTCGTTAACAGGCTGACATCGAAGCATGCAATAAGTGGGCCCATTTGAATTCATGGGCCATTAACAGGCCGATTCTAAGGCCCGGATATAAATGGCCTAACTGTATTGTGGGCCTTTAGCAGGCCAAAAGGGTCATCGGGCTCGTACTGGACCATGAAGAGCATGGGCCTTTAAGTGGCCGAAAGTCAGGTCAGACTGTATTTGGCCCAACTGTGTTGTGGGACTTTAGTAGGCCGAAAGCGAAATGGGATGATATCGGTCATGAAGAGCAGGGCCGTTAAGAGGCCAAAACTCAGGTCCGACAGCAAATGGCCCAGCTCATTTATGGGCCCTTAATGGGCTGAAAGACAAATCGGGCTCGAAATTGGCCCAATACTTAAATGAGTCGCTAACAGGCTGAAACCACATAGGGCATATATTTAGCCCAAATATATAGAGGGCTATTAACATGCTCGAACTGACGATGGGCTACAATGGTGTCAAATAGTTAACGGGCTATTGACGGGCTGAATTAGCACATCTCGTATTGGTCGTGGGCTTAAATGGATCAGACACAAGTAGGCCCTATATGGGTCGGCCTACTAATTTTGACTGGGCTGGCCTCTTTCACCTAAATGGACCACTGTTGGGCCTTGCCACGTTCCAACGTATCATAGGCGCCTCCCGTACAATGAGTGGATGGCATCTGCCCCAACGATGACCAGACATGTGGATCCTTCGGCGAATAAGAGTTTTACACATGGAAAATCCCCATTGGTCGGGGCTATTAACGGGTTATCAGATCTAAACCGAAACCCGATAGCTTAACGGTGATCCGTTACGGTGGATGCCATGTGTCGGTTACCCTTGACGAAAGCACTTCCATGACGCGTGATTTATCATCATGGAAGTGGACACTTCCGTGATGATAATTTTCGTATTGTCATGGAACACTTCTACAACAGCACATGTCTGACTATCCTGATTCTGTCATAAAATCATCATGGATGTACATGCATTACATAAAACGTGACCTATTGTGACAAACATGTATTATCACGGAACTGATTTTTTTTGTAGTGTTCAGTACTGGTCATCTTGGGCAAAAAGTACAAATGAACTAGAATCTTGTGTTGAATTCCCACGAAAAGAAGATGACACTTGTATTTCCACCAGAGTATAAATAGTATGCAGTTTGGTCCACACTTGAAGGAACATCACTCTATTAGCTCGGCAAACTGAATTCTGGTTTTTGAAACATCAACCACTTGTTCAGGTCTGAATTCACTAACAAAATGACCACTCCCCTTTAATTTCTCTTGGCTCAAAAACTGCCATTGTACTGACATGCTCATAATTTGTAGTTTGTTGTGCTCAGGAACAGGCTTGGGTAGTTTAGACCACACCTGTACTACTTTGCAACTGCTTGAAAATGATGGCCATGGTAGCGGACGCAGCTCAACCTTTCAAAAATTGTCTTGTAAAATGAGAGATCATTTTTATTTACCCTTTGCATTTGTAACTCACTCTTCACCCTTGGTTGGTGATCCGGTGGCCACCACACATATCCAGAATCACAATAGATACAACCATGAGCTATGCCATGGGTCATACGAACGTTGTTCACAGCAACCTACACTGGAACAGGGGGGAGGCCTTTGTTGTTGGTCGGTGTAAGCAGGATGCATGCACTTGTTGCAGAAGTGATCAAGCACTCCCGTCGAACAGATGGTGGATGTCGGGGCAGTAATGTTGATGTGGTCGATGACATCGTGGTGGTATGCCTCGCTAGACATTGGGAAACCAACCGGGGAAAGGAATTAGTGGTAGTGAACGGAAGCTTCACCCGGTCGCTCACATGGGTGTTGATAGATAGGGTGCCGAGATCTTGCACGCCAGCCTTGGGGTCGACATGGGTGGTGGTTGTTGACCTCAGTGGAGGATGAGGTGTTGATGCCAATGGAGGTCGTTGCCTGCACCGAGTTGAGCTGCACAACCTCCTTGTGTATGAGGGTTACCGCGCGCTCGGGGTAGACGGTGGTGATGGCATTCTGGACCTCGTCGACATTGGTGATAACATCGTCCTAGGTCGAACAATCCATCCAACAGGTGACAGGCATCACTGCGATGTAGAATGATGGTGCATCATGGGCGACCATGGGGGGCTCCAGGTCCTGGTTGGTGGCAGAGAAGACTTCGGGGACGCCCGCCGGGACACTGGCGTCATCGGTGAGGCCGTCATCTACGGCCATGGCCATGGGACACACCGGCTGCGGGGCCGAGATGCCAGTGAGGATCTTCAACATTAGTGCGTACTACTTGTCTATGGCGTCGTAGCATACCATGGTCCACGCGTGGTAATCGTCTAGGTACGTCTTCAGCTACGGATGCATGGTGATGGAAGGAATTGATGAACTGAGGAAAAAAATTGGCAAAAATTGGACGAACTCTGGAGGATTTGTGGCTAACGGTGGAAGGAGGCTATGATGGCACGATGTTAGGTTCTAGTTCTGAATCACTCCATTACAGAGGAATTGAGCTTAGATGCAAGAGGTTGAGGAGGAGTAATGAGAAGTACAGAAGATAAGAGACGATAGGGGAAAGAGGAAGCCACCGTTGTCGTTCGGTTATCCAAGCCCGGATGCCCTTCAGCTGCTTCACGTGCTGGTTCTAGTAGCTTGGCATGGCGCATCTTCAGGTCGGCCCAAGTACAAGTGGCTTGGTGGGCTTGCTACCTTGTTAGTATTTTGGGACTCTGACAGTCAGGTACAAAGCTTATGGGGATGATGTAGAACTCAATAGAACATCAGCACAAGGTTAAATGTAGGATAAGCGATCTGGTACTTCATCTCTGGATTTTAGTTATATTTTCATAACACAAAGTAATACATATACGATATTTTAGTGAGTTGTTGGCACTTGCTTTATACATGCTTTTCTCCTTCATAAGTTTCGCCATACCTGAAAATTATTCCTACATTCGTCATTGTTTGCACACACGAAGGATATTTGAGTGAACCTTTAGTTTTCATGTGATATTCATTTTTTCCTTCGTGATATGTTACAAAAACCAGAGGTTAGATTTACTAGCATCCCCATGAATTAACAACTTGTCCACTATGTTAGTTTCCATGTTACCGGGTCTGTTCTCTATTTCCCATTCCCTTGTTTTGGCATCCTTGTGATAAAGTGCAACTATGTATGGCCAGACAATGATGGATACTTTGACACTGAGAGGACCCAAAGAATATGCGGGTGTTTGTTTCTATGTCTTGCATTACCACACTTTGCCACACATCTTTTCCAAGCTTTCCTAAAGGTAGTTTAGCAAAATGATAGCCACAAGTTGGCAAGCCAAAGGAAATTTTGCCACACTTTTTGTGTGTATGTAATGTGGGGCCCTATTGTATCTTGCCTAAGGTGTGGCTTGAACCAAACACCCACCTAAGTTGGTCAAACTTGACTAACCTTAGGTGTGGAAACCTTTGGCAAACTTACTCTCAAACCAAACAACCACTATATAATCTCATCATGGTCATCTCATAATTGAAGGGCTTCACCGTGTCCGTGGACGAGTCTGTTGTCACGGAAACAGAAGGATATACCCTTGAGGACATCCAACAACAAACGTCTTTCGTGTTCTCGTGGTGGTTACATGATGCAAATGGATCAATAGTTGTGTATGAGGTGGTGGGGGACACCACCATTAGTTTTTCTTGTGCATTGTTTGTGTGTGGACTCCTAGCTCTCGACCTGACCGCAAATGTGGTAGAAGAATGAAGAGGAACGTCAGAGGCAAAGGGAGGCTGGAGCTGGGTAGATGGAAAAGAAGGCATTTGGGAAAGTTGATTTTTCCGTGGAAAAGAAGGCATGGGTTCAAGTGGTCATGGGGTTGGTGGAAGAAAGAAGAGAGAGAGGTCAATGTTAGCACTTATTTTAGGTGAATTCCGAAGCTTTTTATTACACCATCACAATGCTTACATGGATGAATAAAAGACCATCGAGCTAACCTATCCAAACATGATGTCCATCCCCTAGGGATAAAGCATGCTTTGCAAGTTTGCAAGCCTTGATATTTGAGCTCCTAAGTTCATGAATAATATTACAAGTAACAAAAGTAGACTTTTGGTGTATTATTTCATGTATGATCGCTCCATAGCTAGTTGCACTCTTCTTTCAGGTGCATAAACTTACAACCAAGAGGTTCGGGTTTCAAAACAATAATTGCAATAAATAATTGTAGCCTGCCCCCGCTTCTGTTACGCATGTCATATAGCTCAAAAGAAGCATAGACGTGAGGGGGTGTGTTGAGGTATAATATCTAACCCTCTCCCATAGATCGTTCTTTTGGTTACATTGGCTAGATCAAGCACTTCTACATAGTATCAGATCCCAGATTACTTGAGTTCAAGACCTAGCTGACGCAATTAAATCTTAGCCCACTTTTGGTCCATGTTTAGGCCTGAGGGAGCCACACGTGAGGGGGGTGTTAACGTATAATGTGCAGCCTAGTCCCTTCCATCGGATCAGTGTTCTGGTTGCATTGGCTAGAGCATGCACTTCTACATGGTATCACAGCCAAGAGGTCTTGAGTTCAAGACCCGGCTGGCGCAATTAAATTGCAGCCCACTTTCGGTCCACGTTTAGGCCCGACGAAGCCACACGTGAGGGGGAGTGTTGACGTATAATGTGCAGCCTAGTCTCTTCCATCAGATCGGTCTTTTGGTTGAAATGGCTAGAGTAGGCACTTCTACAAAATTTGCTCCACAACCATCTTGCAGACCGATACAACGTGTATCTTCCACTCATAAAGATCATCTCCTAGATATTCGAGTTTAGTTGGCTCAGATATGTGTGGAAATACAATAGCTGGTGCACCCAACAAATTACATGGCTGATCCCTATAGATAGCGCCCATTTGTCCATTTGATCTTCCTCTCCCTACAGAGGCGTCAATGTTGATATTCACAAGCTCCACTATAGGAACAGTGTATTGTGATGATCCGTTGATTGACACATAGGTCGCTATTGTCCTTGAGGACTGAATGTCCTAGATCTTGCCAAGATAGGATTGAACAAAACCATGGATATAGAAAGTGATTTGATAGATATCCTCATGGATCACTTTCATCGTGCTCCCCAAATTTCCCATAAAGTGACCACCATCGCGAAGAACTTGTCATACAATAGTGAATCATGCATTGAAAACAACCACCTTTTTGCATTGTCATTTTCGTTAGTACACATCTACTAAACTATCAGTTCCGATGGGAGAGCCCGCACTACAAAAAAACACTTTTGAGAGGACACATGTTTGTCATAGTAGATCACGTTTACTATCATGCATGTACATCCGTGACGAATTTATGACGGAATCAAGATAGTCATACATGATCGTAGAAGTGTCCCATGACAATACTGAAATTATCATCACGGAAGTGTCCACTTCCATGACGATAAATGTCAAGTCATGGAAGTGTTTTCGTCAAGGGTAACATGCACGTGGCTTCCACCGTAATGGGTCGTCTCTAAGCTATCGGGTCCAATTTTGGATCCAGTAACCCGCTAACAGCACCAACCAATGGCAGTTTTCCTCGTGTAAAATTCTTATTCGCCAACGGATCCACATGTCAAGTCGGCGTCACGACAGATGTCATTCGTTAAATGGGCCAGAGGTGCCTATGACACATCAACATGTGGCACGGCCTAATAGTGGCCCATTTAGGTTAAAAAGGCTGACCCATTTGACTAGGTTGAAAGTTAGCGAGCTGGACCATGGAAAGCATGTTAACGGCATGCTCGCATATAGCCCATTTACGACCCAGAAACTCACGTCTTGTTATAGCCTTTCCAAATTGCACCCAGTAGCATTTGTGGGCCGTCCAATATGATTCCAGCCCATTCTTGCTTTTGGACCATGTAGAGCCAGTGACTTCTTTAGGCCCATATTGGTCTTCTGTAACTCTAGGACCTTTAATGGCCCATGGTGATTCTGGCCCATAATGAACAGTAAACGGCTTTGGACCATTAACGGCCCATGATTCAGTTGGGCCGTTTCCAGCCCCTAAAAGCTTTTGGCCTTCTAAGGGCCCACAAATTTGTGGGCTCATTTTCGGCCCACGATTACTTACGGTCCATTACGGGAATGTTCTGCTAATGGGCCAAATTTATCCTATGGTTACAATCGGCCCATTTGTGGCCCGTTAACACATTGGGTCGTTTTCATACCATCATGTATTATTGCCCATTAATGCCCCGTAAGCCTGTTAATAGAATTAGGCTTGTGTTGTCTTCTGGCCTATTAATGGTTTGTTATGGTCTAAGACCATAAACACAGTTTCAATTTTGGCCCGTTTACATCCCATATTGTGCTCCGGTTTTGGGCGATGAATAGTACGTCGCATGTGTGGCCTGTGGATCCTATGGCCCGTAGGAGGCACGTGGTTCCTACGGCCCGTACAAGGCACATAGTCACTACGGCAGATAGGATACCCATGGTTACCTCGGTCCGTAAGTGGCCCATGGTTATTGCAGCCACAAGCAAACCATGGAAAAAGAACTGCAGTGACTACAAGCAAACAAATAAACAACACTATACGAAAATAAATAAGCAAGTGATGACCCACAAGTATAGGGGATTAATCGTAGTCCTTTCGATAAGTAAGAGTGTCGAACCCAATGAGGAGCAGACTGAAATGACAAGCGGTTTTGAGCAAGGTAATTTCTACAAGCACTGAAATTATTGGTAACACATTGTTTGATAGCAAGATAATTTCTAACAAGTGACAAGTAGCAATAGTAACAACAGGTGTAGCAAGATAGCCCAATCCTTTCGTGGCATAGGAAAGCCCGGAACGATTTCTTATAATAGGCAAAGCATTCTTGAGGATACACGGGAATTTCATCTAGTCACTATAATCAGGTTCGTTTTATTCGTGTTCGCTACTTTGATAATTTGGTATGTGGGTGGACCGGTGCTTAGTTGTTGTTCTTACTTGAACAAGCCTCCCACTTATGATTAAACCCCTTCACAAGCATCCGCAACTACGAAAGATTAATTAAGATAAAATCTAAACATAGAATTAAATGTATGGATCCAAATTAGCCCCTTACAAGTAGCGCATACACTAGGGTTTAAGATTCTATCACTATAGCAACCCATCATATTATAACTACTCCACAATGCATTCCCTTAGGCCGAAAGATGGTGAAGTGTCATGTAGTCGACGTTCACATAACACCACTACGGGAATCACAACATACATGCCATCAAAATATCGAATGAATATCAAATCCACATGATTACTTATGACAAGACTTATCCCATGTCCTCAAGAACAAAAGTAACTACTCACAAAGTATATTCATGTTCAAGAACAGAGGGGTATTAAATAGCATAATGGATCTGAACATATTATCTTCCACCAAATAAACTAACTAGCATCAACTACAAGATGTAATCAACACTAAAAGCAACCCACAAGTATCAATCTGAGGTTTTGATACAAAGATTGAATACAAGAGATGAACTAGGGTTTGATATGAGATGGTGCTGGTGAAGATGTTGTTGGACATTGATCCTCCCATGATGAGACCTTTGTTGGTGATAACAACGACTTCGATTTCCCCCTCCTGAAGAGAAGTGTCCCCGGCGAAATCTCTCCGCCAGGGAGCAAAAGTGCTCATGTCCAAGTTCCGCCTCGAGATGGTGGGTCTCTGTCGAGAATGTCCTCTCCTTATTTTTTCTATGAAAAATATGAATATATACTAGATGATGGTCGTCAGAAGTGGGCCAGGGGGCTCACTACCCACCAGGGCACGCCTAGGGGGCGCATCTGGTGCCTTGTGGGCACCAGGGTGCCCTCCTCCGGTAGCTCTTTTCTCTAGTATTTTTTTATATATTCAAAAATAATTCTCCATAAAAATGTAGCCGGTTTGGAGATGTGCAGAATAGGTATATCTGACGCAGCTTTTTCAGGTCCAGAATTCAGTTGCTGGTATTCTCCCTCTTTGTGTACACCTTGTAAATTATGAGAGAAAAGGCATTAGAATTACTCCCCAAAGTGTTATAATAGACAAAAACACTAAAAATAACAGTAATAAAACATGATGCAAAATGGACGTAACAACTCCCCTAAGTTTAGACCTGGCTTGTCCTCAAGTGAAAACCGATATCGAAAATCATGTCCACATGTTTAGAGAGAGAGAGAGGTGTCGATAAAAACAAAATACAGACATAGTAGCATCATGCTCATTATTATAACAACAATCATTTTTCTCATAAGACTTCTCATGAGCAAGTAACAATTCACCACAATAGCAAAGTATAAGGCAAAAACTTTCTTGAAATAAACTATGTTCTAAGTTAACAGTGCAATTGCAATTCATGATATTTTCAAGAAGAGTCAATTGTCAGAGCCTTTTTAGCAAGTCCACATACTCAACCATCATTTAGTCTTGTATGATCGATAACACTCACAACATATATATAGAGCAAAAAAATTCAACCACAAACATCAAAAGATAGGGGCTTGTAGTTTCGCCTCCCAACTTGTTCACCTCAAGGGTGATCTCGACAATAATAACCCATGTGTCGGTGTACAAAAGTAGGGGCGCTCTTTTATACCCCTTATTTGTGCACAGGCAGTCAGACCCACACCTGCAACCACACATAACAAAGCAGAGGAGGGAAGCCAGAGACACAAACTTACCAGAGCAATGCCAAGACGGTGGCACAAGAAGACCAAGCAAGAAGACAGGCTCTCCCCCGACAAGGACTCTTGCCGGGGCGGCCTGCACGCCCCCGGCAAGAACCCTTGCCGGGGCGACTCACCCAAACGCCTACGTCGGAGCCAACCTTGAGCCTAGGAGCTCCAACATCATCAACAACATTGGAACCAAGGCTCGAGAAGCGCCCACATGATGGCATGCAGATCTTTGTGAAGACAAAGGTCTATGGCTCGCAAGATGAGAACCAGATGACAAGGCAATCACTAGGCTCCTTGCCGAGGATGCCCACGAGGGCCCAACAAGGCTCCTAGCCAAAGACACCCCAAGGCCCGGGCAAGCCCCTTGCCGAGGACGCTCACAGAAGCCCCGGCAAGCCTCTTGCCGAGGACGCTCACGGAGGTCCCGGCAAGACCCTTACCGGGAAGAGGCGCAGGGACTACATCATTGCCACCCCATCGTCGCCCCAGCTCAGTGGCCGACCCACTAGCCCAGGCAGGTACCCACGGGGCGGTACGTGGTTCCTGGTCCAACTAGTCAAGCACCTGCGTGGTGGCATGCAGATCTTCGTGAAGACCCTATCACCACGCCATCTCAGCTCCCTGCCCCGCTGGCCTGGACCCGCGTCGCAACCAGACGGGGCAGCCGCGGACGAGACGGGCCTCGTTTTCGTCCCTGATAAAGCAAGTGGACACCTAAGTAGCGCATTTAATGTGTCTTGTCCCGTAATGGCATGAGATAAGCATGTGCACTGGACACCTTTCCACCTCCTGTGTGCCACTGTGGCAGCCCCTTTGGACTATAAAAGGAGGCCCGCGGCATACTGGAGAAGATCTCAGATCCTTTGGAGCTAGACATGCACCATAGCTAGTTGAAGAACTCAAGAACACTCAAATATACACCAAAGCAGGACTAGGGTACTACACATTCTCGCGGCCCGAACCTAGGTAAATGATCCGTGTACTGACTCTTAGACCCACTCTTTGCAGAACCTCGCGCCCGCCTACCGTAGAAGGGATTCCAGTGATCCCATAGGTGTCATCTCCACCGACATCTTTGGCACACCAGGTAGGGGCGCAGTTGTGAAAATCCGGTCTAGCAGTTAGTGTAGCAGTTCTTCATCGCCATGGCTCCCAAGAAGAAGACGATCATGGTGATCGGTTCATCTGGAGCCGAACGGCCCGTTCCGGTGCGGGCTGGCGACGGGGTAGTCGCGGATGGAAGCCGAGGCGCGACCCGCGAACTCCCGCGTCGTTCCAGCTGCCGAAGCCTGGCAAGCAGCGTCGTTTGTGCACGAGACGACGAGCCGCACACCTCCAAGTCCAAAGGCGGAGCCAGGCCCCCCGCAGGCGGCGCGGGGCCCTACAAGAGCAGCGTCGTACCGCGTACGGGCGACGCGGCAATTTCCAAGATGCCCATGGCGGCACCCACGACGCGCTCCACCCAAGTTGTGTGCGATGAGCAGCGTTGCCACGCTGAGGACACCGGGCGCCGCCGTGGAAAGAGCCATGCGCAGCAGTCGCGGGATGTAGAGGATCAACATGCTCGCCGAGCCGCTGGCAAAAATGGCGTACAGCTGCAGGACCGTGATAGAGCTCCTTCTAACATGGTTAGAAGTCGCAGTGTGTCATGTTCCACGCAGCTTTTTCCGCCACACACGCCGGCGGAGGCCTTAGCGTGCGCAGTTGCTCCTCGACTTCCCTCCTGCTGCGGAGAAGCTCGATGAGTAGAGAGCTACCATCTGGAGCCTCGTCGCCCTCGCCAACAAAGACGAGCCACTGTCGGCGGGGCCCTCAGGCCGACACTCTGTCGAGCCGCTGCACGCTAGTGGTGGAAGGATCGGAGGCACCGCAACCACGGTGCGTTCTCCTCCTCCTCGCCAACTACCACGAGCATCGGTCCGTCGGGACGACGCTTGTGATAACATATCCGTAGCGTCATCCGACCCCCGGACCCACCATGACCAGCACCAAGTTCTTCGGGAGAGTGCCCACGAGGACGCTCAAACTACCATCGAGCGCCGGCGCGAGGCACGCCACCAGTCGGATAGGTGGGCAGGGCCCACTACTAAGCACCGTGCACCAGGAGGCTCCGGAGGCTTACCTTACGAGGTAGGCTGTCCAACTTTTACCCGTGAGGTGCAGCGTTTCCAATGGCCCACCTACCGCACCTTCAAGCCTGACGTCGGCGAGAAGTACAATGGCAAGACTCACCCGTCAGAGTTCCTCAGCATCTACACCATCGTGATGCAGGCCGTCGGGGCACGTGACGACAAGGTGCTTGCCAATTATTTCCCGTTGCCAGTTAAACCCAACGTCATGTCATGGTTGATGCACTTGCCAGTAGATTCTATTTCCTCCTGGTCAGATTTGTGCCATGAGTTTGTTGGCGCCTTTACGGGAGGCCACCAGGCCCACGGCCAAGCAAGCGATTTGCATGTCATCCCCTAGAAAGAAGGTGAAAGCCTGCGCAAGTACATACAGAGATTCAGCCGTGTGCAATACAACATCCAAGACGTTCATCGCGCCACCATCATCGACGCATTCCATCAGATGGTGCGCAACTGCAAGATGCGGGAGGAGCTGCCAATGAACAAAGTCAATGATGTGGCCGAACTCTACATTCTGGCCGATAGGTGCACTCAGGCTAAAGAGGGAAGGAAGTTCCCCGGCTAAGACGCCGGCGTGAAAACTGATTCATCGGACGAAGACGTCGTTGCCCCGGCGAAAAAGGGCCAACGGCACAACAGAAAACGCAAGGGCAAGGCCGTGCTTGCCGTCGAGGGATCCGACGATGTCGGCGCTGCCAAGAAAACCAAGGCAGACGACCCTCGCAAGGAAATCGCCAGGTGTATCGCCTGCCGGGCCTTGGCGGCTGCCGACAAGCCGGAAGCTCCGACAAGCAATACTTCAAGATCCATCGCACCAAAGGCCATGACTTCCAGAACTGCCGACAAGTCGAGCAGCTCACAGAGAAGAAAAAGGCCGAATATGAAAGGCGGGACAAGGAGAAGGGCCAGGATGGTGCTGAGGGATCCGGCAAGAAACGTGGCGGCCAGCCTGGCCGCCGCAGCATGGATAACCAACAAGAAAGGCCCGCCCGGGGCTGTGACAAGACGCGAGAAGATGATGATTGTGATCAGGACGATGAGTCCAGCGAGCAAGAGTTCCAGAAAGCTACGGAGGCCATGTTCGTCGACCGCGGTGCCTTCCTGCACACTTCTCACCACCATCTCAAGGAGTAGGCGCGTGATATCACAGCAGCAGAACCATCGTTTGATGCCTAGAAGCCGCTGAATTGGTCCAGCACTCCTATCATCTTTGACACCAAGGACCACCCTGATCGCACAACTGCGGTCGGGTGTTTGCCATTGTTGGTTTCACCAACAATACGCAACCTCAAGGTGACGAAGATGCTGGTTGATGGCGGGGCCGGTCTGAACTTGATCTCGCCTGTCATGATCAAAAGGCTGCAAATCGTTGATGGAGACCTCAAGGAGACGGGCATGTTTCAAGGGGTCAACCAAGGAAGGAGTCAGCCCAAGGGAAAAGTCAAACTGCCTGTGACATTTGGGGGCAAACTGAACTACAGGACGGAGAGGGTTGTTTTTTATGTTGCCGAGATCCCCTTGTCTTACAACGGGATCCTCGGCCGCCCGGCATTGGCCAAGTTCATGGCGGCATCACATTACGCCTACAACACGCTGAAGATGCCTGGGCCGATGTCCATCATCACCGTCACCTCCGACAGGAAGGATGCGCTGATCTGCGCTGAACATCTTTACCGGGAGGCAGTTGCAGCAACTACTGCCAAGGCACTTGCTCCTGCCGCTAAAGCCCTGGGAGGGAAGAAGGCCGGTAGGACCTCTCGCACCCACTATGGTAAGCGCTCCTCTTCGGAGTGCAGTGCTCCCATAGAGAATGTGCCAGAGAGCTCCACCAGCAAGAGCAAGAAATCCAGAGCTGCTCCACCAGAAACCAAGAAGGTGTCCGTCAAGGAGGATGGCACGGGAGGGGCTTTCGCCATAAGCTCCGCCCTCGACAGCAAATAGGAAGACGCACTCGTCACCTTCCTGCGGGAGAATGTCAACGTGTTTGCATGGCAAGCATACGACATCCCCGGCTTTCCCGGGGAGGTGATTGAGCACCATCTTGTTGTCTGCCCTCATGCGCGACCCGTCAAGCAGAAGGTCAGGAAGCAAGCTCTGGAGTGGCAAGAGTTCATCAGAGAGGAAATTAGGAAGTTAGAGGCGGCAGGCTTAGTGAGAGGAGTGCTCCATCCAACGTGGCTGGCCAATCCGGTGGTGGTGCGCAAGGCAAATTGGAAGTGGAGACTGTATATTGATTACACAGACATCAATAAGGTTTGTCCAAAATACCCTTTCCCGTTGTCGCGCATTGACCAGATTGTAGACTCCACGGCCGGATGTGACTTGTTATCATTCCTCGATGCTTACTCAGGCTACCATCAAATCTTCATGACAAGATAAGATGAAGTGGAGAAAGCATTCATCACCCCATGTGGTATGTATTGTTTCATACGGATTCCTTTCGGGTTGAAGAGTGCTGGCTAAACATTCGCAAGAGCAGTCCAAATTGGTTTTGATCCTCAGCTACATAGAAAAATGGAAGCCTATATGGATGATATAGTGGTCAAAACCAAGGACAAAGCAATGCTCGTACAAGATTTGGAAGAGACGTTCGTGAATCTGCGCAAGATCAACCTTAAGCTGAAGCCTGAGAAGTGTGTCTTTGTGTTCCGTCCGACAAGCCTCTCGGTTTCTTCGTGTCACATCATGGAATTGAGGCCAATCCAAACAAGATAAAGGCCATTGAGCAGATTGAAGCACCCAGGCAGATCAAGGATGTTCGTCGGCTTGCTGGCTGCGTTGCCGCCATGAGCAGATTCATCTCGAAATTTGCCGAGCGTGGCCTCCCCTTTTTCATGATCTTGAAAATGGCGGGCCTGATGGAGTGGAGCCTAGAAGCCGAAGCAGCATTGCAAGATTTGATGAAATCCTCTATGCCGATACTGGTCGCGCCTAAATAACAAGAGCCATTGTTGCTGTATCTAGCAACAACGAATCATGTGGTCAGTATTATGCTAGTAGCCTAGAGGGAAGTCAATACTGAAGCAATAGCGACGACAGAACCTGATGCCGCTGGGGCCAAAGCGATGCAACCAAATGGAGTAGTGTAGAAGAAGAAGATGATGCAGAATCTGGTTTACTTTGTTAGCTCCCTCTTGAAGGGGGCTAGGTCGAGGTACTCTGGTGTGCAGAAATTGCTCTTCGGCCTCCTTATGGCCTCGAGGAAGCTGCGTCATTACTTCCAAGCACATGAAATTACCGTCGTCACCCGCCTCCCATTGCAGCGGATATTGCATAACCCAGATGCGACTGTGAGGATTGTGGAATGGGCCTTGGAGCTGTCGAGCTTCGGTTTGAAGTTTGAAAGCACTTCGACGATTCGGAGTAGAGTGTTGGCAGAGTTTGTTGCAAAATGGACCTCAACGCCCGACGAAGAGATCCAGGAGACTAACCTCCACGGCAAGGATATGAGTCGCAACTGGATTATGTACTTTGATGGGGCTTTCTCGCTACAAGGCGCCGGTGCTAGTGTGCTGCTCATTGCACCGACCGGAGAGCACCTCAAGTATGTGGTCCAGATGCACTTCCCCAGGGAGATGTCGACAAACAACACTGCTGAGTACGAGGGACTGCTTGCTGGTCTCAGGATTGCGGCAGACCTCGGAATCAAGAAGCGCATCGTCAGTGGTGATTTGCAGCTTGTCGTCAATCAAGTGAACAAAGATTACCAGGGCCCATTGATGGAAGGCTACGTGGATGAAGTGAGGAAGCTGGAGGAGCGTTTTGACGGTGTACAAGTAGAACATGTTCCCCGAGCGGAGAACGACATCGCCGACTACTTGTCAAAATGCATCGCCGTCAAACTGCCTGTGGAACCAGGTACCTTTGTGCTTCGATTAATTCAGCCATCCGTTGAACCATCGACCGAGCAGAACAAGCGAAGGAAATCAGCCCCGGCAAGTACTTTCCCGCAGAGCCCCAAGGGGTTACCGGCAAAGATGTTGCCGGGGACGCTGAGCCTGCCGTGGGGCAACCGACTCCGGTAGGGCATCAAGCCCTGACCGTGGATACAATCGCTCCCGTGGCAGAGGAAATGCCTTTGGTCCTTGCCGTCGAGCCCCAGACTCCGGCATGGGCACAACATACCGTCCAATTCCTCCAAACCGGGGAGCTTCCTGAGGAGCAGGCAGAAGCGGAGAAACTAGCCCGTCGGTCCGCCATGTACCCGTTCGTTGACAACATCTTGTACAGAAAAAGGTCGAACAGTGTGAAATTGAAGTGCATTCCTCGGCAGGAAGGGCTAAGGCTGTTGGAGGAGATACACTGAGGCATGTGTAGTGTGTTACTTGACTTGATCTTAATTGTAAAACTGCCTAAAACTTTGCACAACCAAAAGGCAGATTTTTTATATTGTCAAGTAGTCTAATCACCCCCCCTCTAGACATACTTCTTCGATCCTACACATTTTTACCTACCTTAGTTAGAAGAAGAAGAATAAGAATAAGAAGAAGATAAAAAAGAGGAGAGGAGAAAAAGATATAGAAGAAAAAAATCGTCTTCTTCTTCTTCTTCTAACTTGCTTCTTTCCCAATTTGCAGATTTGCTTTAGATGAGAAGCTTGCGTTGTTGGATTCTACTCTTGTCTTTATGATTCCTTCTTGTTTTGAATTTGTAGGATGAACAATGTCAAACTTGCTACCTATATATGTATGTATGGATGAAACCATTGTATGCTTGTTGTTGGATATGTTGCCTATGTATATGTGTTGGATGAAACCATTTGCTATGTATATGTGTTGGATTGTGACACCCCGAGACCGGTGCGCCAGGTG
The DNA here is from genome assembly GCA_902687465.1 of Secale cereale. NCBI lineage: Eukaryota > Viridiplantae > Streptophyta > Magnoliopsida > Poales > Poaceae > Secale > Secale cereale. Next base: position 241,127,369 of record LR738712.1, read on the forward strand.
TCAGCCAGTTATTCGTTGTCGTTGCCATGTCATCTACTTGCGTGTTGCATCTTTGCCTTGTCATCGTGTGCTTGCATCAACATGTTTTCAAAACTTGCATCCGCCCGAGTTCCCTCGTCCTCTCTGTGGTCCGTTCTGAGCCCAGGCACACTTGCACGTGCCCGCGGTGCCTCCGAATATTTATTTTATGAGTGGCCGGAAAATATTCTCGGAATGGGATGAAACTTGGCGTGTGGTCTTATTATAGTGTAGACAGGCCGCCTGCCAAATTTCATCGCATTCGGAGCTCGTTTGATAGCCCAACGGATATATATAGCGACACTAGTCGCCGGTTTAAACGTCAGACGTTTTCTGTCTCCCAAAACCTCCGCTGGCCTCTTTTCCCTTCTCCCCTCGCAGCCCGAGACCCCTCTTCACAGCCACTACCTCCACCTAGGCCCATCCTATCCCCTCTCTCTGTCCGGAGCCGTCCGATTCGATCGGAGGGTCCAAAATCACCCCTAGACCCTATCCCTAACCCTTCCTGCCTATAAATAGACACCCCCATGTCCAAAAATGGCATCCCTAACCTAGTCTACCCCTCCCCTAACCTCCAGCGCCGCCACTCCTCGAATTCCGAGCCGATCTGGCCGAATTCCGCCACTTGGTAGTTCCTGAGCGGCCAGCCGCCGTCCAGTCAGCCGCCCTGGCCAACCGCGAGCCGCCGTGTGGCTAGGGCCACGTCTCCCCGCTCCCTGGCCTCGCTCCCGCCACCGCAGGCCCAGCCGCGGCCTGCCCGTGGGCCGAACCGGGCCCAGGGCGCCCGCCTCGCGCAGCGCTCGCCTCCTCGCTCCTCCCGCTTCCTCCGCCTTCCGTCAAGACTCCGCCGCCGCCGCGTTGAAGCCCGCCGCCGCCGCGCGATCCCCGCCACCGTCGACCCCTCCGGCACCAGCCCCGTCGCCCCGCCATGCCTCTTCGCCGACTGCCGCCGCGTTGCCGGATTCCGGCCAGATGGCTCGTCCCCGAGCCGCGCCTCGCTGCCCGACGTCAAGCCCGCCGTCGCCGGCCTCTCCGCCGCTGCCGTAGGCCGTTCTCCGGCCAGATCCGGGCGCCGGCGACCCGATCTGCCCGCTCCGACCTGCGTTGACCCGCTCCGCGGCCGAGCCGCTGGCCAGTGGGCCCCGCGCCAGCCGCCGCCGACGGACACGTCCATTTGGAGCCGGACGTGTCCGCCCCTCTCTCTGCCATGTGGGCCCAGCCCGTCGGACTTGTCCGAACAGTCTGGACATGTCCATTTCCCCGAGGTGGTTTTTCTCTGCAAGTCCTCAGAAAACTGTTATAATGTTGCATGTTTGACTACCTGTAACTTTTTGTGCGCTTATCCAAATTGAGTGTATGATATGTCAAAATGATCGTGGTGATGTGCTCTACACTTTGTTTGATTTTGCCATGCTCATTTGAGTTCATCTAGATGCTCTAATCTCTGTTGCAAGAGTGCTACTTGTTATAAACTGCTGTTACTTGTTAATTTGATGCCATGTTTGAGATATGATAACTTGGTGCATGTTTATCCAAATGAAGCAAATGAGATGTCAAAATGTTCATTGTGAAGTGGACTACATGATGGTTGCTGTAGCATTCATGTTAGGTGCCATATTACCATGTTAATCTCTATTGCAAAAGTGCATTTGACTGTTAAGTGCTGAAACTTGTTATGAGATGCTGATTTCACTTGCTCTTTGTTATTGGGGTGATTGTCTTCATGCCACATATTAATATGTTTTGGAAGCACAATAATATGGTCTTTGATGTGGTGCAAACCTCTTTCCATGATATGCCTTGTGTTTACTTAAACATGCTTGTAAACATGCCATGTTGTTGCTGTTGTTTTATACTTAGTGAAATAACTGCTAAGTCTGGAATCTGTTATAACCCGATTCTATGTTTGCTTGATGCCCCAGTCAAATCCATGCTTGTTTTGGAGTGGCCAATGATCATGTCTTGTTTTCCATGTTATTGTCTATCCATTCATGCCCTTACTTGCTCATATGACCTGCTGTAGCTTATTTATTTCTTGCTCTCAAGTTGCTATAAATTATACCTGTCAGGATTTTATCAGCATGTTCATTTTGGTGGAGCTTGTTGCTATTGATGCATGCCTCCTATGGAGTTGCTCCAATGGAGTTGTTTGATGTATGAAATGTCTACTACATGTCCATGCTCTTTATGTTCTTATTAAAGTGGATATGCTTGTTGTTTTGTGCCTCCGAAGGCAGCATCATGATGATGTTTTTTCTTCCCAGAATTTGACTAAGTCTGGATAATTTTATTGCAACTTGCCATGCTTGTTTAAATGTGTTCCAGCAAGCTTTTGGGTGTGTTCTAAGTTTATTCTTGTTAAGTATCATGTCTACTTCACATCCATGCTTCTTGTTACCATGTTTGAGTGATGTAGCTTATATTTACCTTGCTCCAAAGTTGCTATGTGGCTGTTAACTTCAGCTTTGCGTTGTAACTTGTTTTGCTCATATCTTTTAGACCGTTGCTCCGTTTTGGGTGTGCGTTATATGAAACTTGTGTGATTTTGCATGTAGAATTATAATATCATATTGTTTTCATGTTTCGAGTGAGTTTGCTTGATGTTTTGGTGCATCTTGCACCGTTGCCATGCTTGACTTGTTTTGATCATATCTTCTAGGCCGTAGCTCCGAATTAAACAAACTTTATATGAAACTTGACTAGAATTTCGTGTAGATAATCATGGTGAATGTTAACCTACTGTTTAAAAACTTTAACTTAATGTTTGTTCAGATCTGGACTAATTTCAAATTATGCTTATGAGGACTTACCGGATTTGTTATGTGTTGATTCCGGCCTCATTTAAGCTCGTTGGCTTGTGTTGTTCTTGTGTGCTTACTACCTTGCCATGTATTGCATCATATATAGACCTGTCTTGCATCATACTTGATTGAGCATATTGTCATGTTCTTGTGTTGTGTGTTTTCCGTATTGCTTGCTTTTTCTCGTTAGTGCTTGTTTCGTTGCGATCGTGAGGATTCGTTCGTCTGCATGTGGTTCGTCTTCATGGCTTCGTCTTCGTCTTCTTCATGGACTCATTTCTTCTTCCTTGCGGGATCTCAGGCAAGATGACCATACCCTTGGATACCTTTACTATCGTTGCCATGCTTAGTTGTCTCGATGCTATCGTTATATGTCGCGCTACCCATCATTATTGCCAGCCCTTCTCCTTGTTGCCATGAAACCTCTAACCTTTGACACCTATCTAGCAAACCATTGTTTGGCTATGTTACCCGCTTGCTCAGCCCCTCTTATGGCGTTGTTAGTTGCAGGTGAAGATGAAGCTTGATCCATGTCGGATCTTATGGTTGGAATATCACAATATCTATTATTATTTATTAACACACCTATATACTGGGCATGGGTGGAAGGATTGGCCTTTTGCTCGGTGTTTTGTTCCACTCATGCCACCTTAGGCGCCGATAAACCGGCATTATGTACCTTGATTTTGCGTTCCTTACACGGTTGGGTATATGGGGACCCCTTGACACTTCCTCTTTGAATAAAACTCCTCCAACATGGCCCAACATTGCTTTTAATTTGCCTCATATTAACAACTTAATTAATTAATTAAATTGCATAGGGGGGACGCTCCCTCGGGATTCTTTTCTACATAGCAGGGGGGCCAGTGCTGATGGCGTTGGTCCCAAACGGGCAAACTGTGGGGCCGCCACGGGGAAACTCGAGGTATCTGGCTCCCGTAGGCTTTCCCATCCGGTCGTGGCCTGAGACGAGATATGCGCGGCTACTATCAGGGGGTCGGCACGCCGGGAGGTCTTGCTGGACTTGTTTTACCATTGTCGAAATGTCTTGTGCACCGGGATACCGAGCCTGATCGGTTTTCCCTAAGATAAGGGGTAATAATTATTATTACTTCAGCTGATCGTGAGAGCTTGTGATGGGCTAAGTTGAGACACCCGTGCAGGGTTATGATCTTTCGAAAGTCGTGCCCACGGTTATGTGGCAGATTGGAATTTGTTAATGTCCGGCTGTAGAAAACTTGACAGAGGATCCGAAGTAAAACACACAACTGTGTGAGTAACCATGACTGTCGCTTTTCACTTTGAGAAGAGAACACGATGGGGTTATGTTTGACTCGAAGGTAGTTCAGGATCTTTAGCGATCACTACTTGTTTGTGTAGATGCTCATCTTATTCTTGTACTCATAAGTTAGCCACCATATATTGCTTAGCCGCTGCTGCAACCTCACCACTTTACCTCTTCCTACCCATTAAGCTTTGCTAGTCTTGTTACCCATGGTTATAGGATTGCTGAGTCCTCGTGGCTCACAGATACTACAACAACAGTTGCAGGTGCAGGTTTCCGATGTCTTGACATGAGAGCATTGTTCCTTTGTTGGAGTTCTTCTTCTTCTTCTTCTTTCGTCTTGGGTTAGGTTCCTGGTCGGTAGCCTGGGATAGCAGATGGATGTCTTGTGTTTTTCATGTTTGCCTCCGTAGTCGGATGCCTTGTATTGATGATGTTGTATTCATGTGACTTGTATGTATTGTTGTATCCCCCATGTATGTATGTAATGGTACGAGGTAATATTATCCATCTTGCTAAGCGCCCGAAATGCGGTTGTGCCCCAATCACGTAAGTGTCACGTGATCGGGATAGAATCGCATCTTGGGTCTGACAAGTTGGTATCAGAGCCTCGACCGACCATAGGAGCCCCCTTGATTGATCGTAGTATGGCCGTTGTCGAGTCTAGTAGAAGACTTTTTTGGAGTCTAGTTATATCGGAGAGTAGGAATTCTTTTTACTCCTCAGTCCCTTCATCACTCTGGTGAGGAATATTGACGTAGGCGTTTTGAATTACCCCTTTTCCCCTTCAATTTTTTTTAGGATCACGTGGTTTGTTTTCGTTCGTTGTGTTGTTAGTTCTTTCATTTGGTGCATCTCTCGTCAAGTGGATTCGACCCTCTTCATCTTTGAAAGTTCAATCCTTCGTTCTTTCGACGATGTTGTTCCCCCATCGAAAGAGGTCTTTCTTTTTCCCACCCGCCCACCCTTTTGCTTCTCGGAGCTGGAGTCCCTAATCGAGTATCCATCCTACTCGTGTGAAGCCTTTGAATTCCTTTCATCAATTATTTCAACTGGTGAATTCTCGTCTAGCTCGTCATCATTCTTCTCCTTTCTTCTCCGATGAATTCTCCTCTCGTTTGATATTTCTTCATCTCTTTTCTTCTCCGGTGGGTTCAACTCAAGATTCGACGTTGTTCATATTCTTTCATCGGTTCAGATATTCCCCTTGCTCGTTTACCTCTCGCCATTTAATTATTCCAGAGTTCCGTAGACATCTCAGGAGATTCGTCTGTGTTCCAATTAATTCGAGGTTCTCACCTCATTCGAGTCTTTTAATCGTTCTGGCGCATTATCTCTTTTCGATCCTTTCCAACGGTGTTTTTCTCTTCGGTGGGCTCATAACCCACAGGTCTTTCCCAGGATCTTACCTGACTGTTCTAGTTTCCCGGAGTTCCGAAATTATTTTCAAGTGTGACGTAAGTATGGATTCCATCAGTCATATTCCTTCTCCGAGATCATTTGCAATTCCTTTCATCATTGGTTCAACCATTCTCCTTTCATTTATCCGGAGTATTTCATGAATTGTTTTCTTTGTGTTCCTCTGAAGGCCATCATTTCAGAAGATTTCTTCTTTCTCAGATTTCAACTTCGTCCTCCAAATATTCTTTATTGATGCCTCTTCATTCGTCTCACATTTGTCCGGTGCTTCGTTCAAGTATTCTTTAATCAGCTCACGATCTCTTCGTTCTCGTCATTTTAATTTTCTCAAGTACTTATCCTTTTCCCGGCGACTCCTTCTCTTGTATTCACCCAAGTCAATTCTTCAAGGTGGTTTATTCTCTTTCTTCATTCGATTTTAATTCTTCATGCTGGTTTGTTCTTTTCTTCACTTGGCTTCAATTCTTTACGATGATTCGTTAAACAATTCTTTTCCGGTGCTATCATATCAATCCATTCTTCTTTATTCCAATCCTACCGGTGTTTCATGGAGATTTTCCCGAATTCGCGATATATCCCTCTTTAATCATTTCAACGAGAATAAGTGAAATGTGAATCCATTATTTTCTCATCAATTTAATTGGTGGAGGATAAGCATAACATAATTCTTATTCCTTTTATCAAGATGATTTATTCCTTCGTTCGGAGTTTGATCTTGATGAATAAAGTCTAATTCCAAGTGTTTTATTCTTTTCTTCCGGAGTCCATAGTTTCTCAGCTTTCTCAACGGACACCCCGACTAATCATCGCAAGGCTTTAATCTTATTCTTTTCGTCCGTCAATTCTATATCATCATCCTTCTGTTACCTGAGTTCCTCTTGGTGGTTCATCGCGATCCAATTCATTCTTTAAATGTTCATCTAATTCTTCTGGAGCATCTCAAGCATTCTTATTCTTGCCTCTCGAATGCAAATAAATCTCCATATTCTTGTGAAGTGGAGTTTTGCAATTCTTCATTCTCAGCTAATCCATCTTTTGGTTGCGGCGGTAATTCATCTCAAGTTTTGAGATGTTTTCATAAGTCCACGACAAGCTTATTCTTTTTTTGTTGATTTTCTCAACAACTTTGTTCAAGTCTTTCTCTTGTAAATTCTCGTTCATATCACTCATGCTCAAGCTGTCATATTCTTCTCCGTTCTTTTCTTTCCATTATTTCAATTATTCTGGAGGCATTGTCTTGTTCATTTCGTCATGTTTTTATTCCATCTTCTCAGGTTCTTGTCCTATTCCATTCATGTCAACCGGTGTCTTATTCCTTCCATTTTTAGCCGCAATGCTGCCCGAATTACTTCGTTCAATATCTTTTTCTATCTCGTTAACCAGAGTGGTTTCGAATTCATTCTCGTTACTTCAGCTCTTGTTTCGTGCCTTTCAACCTCCTTGATTCTCATCATATACCTTGTTCCTCTTGTTTAACGAAGTCTTTGCAGCTTCGTTCATCTCTGTGGCATTCTTCCTTTCAAGTTGTTCAACCTCTCCAGGATCATTGGTTTCGCTCTTTTGTCCTCGAAGAACTTTGTTCTTCCTTTTCCTCTTCCGTCTCGTTCCTAAGATCTCGGGACGAGATCTCTTGTTAGTAGGGGAGTGTTGTGACACCCCGAGACCGGTGCGCCAGGTGTCAGCCAGTTATTCGTTGTCGTTGCCATGTCATCTTCTTGCGTGTTGCATCTTTGGCTTGTCATCGTGTGCTTGCATCCGCATGTTTTCAAAACTTGCATCCGCCCGAGTTCCCTCGTCCTCTCCGTTGTCCGCTCTGAGCCCAGGCACACTTGCACGCGCCTGCGGTGCCTCCGAATATTTATTTTATGAGTGGCCTGAAAATGTTCTCGGAATGGGATGAAACTTGGCGTGCGGTCTTATTATAGTGTAGACAGGCCGCCTGCCAAATTTCATCGCATTCGGAGCTCGTTTGATAGCCCAACGGATATATATAGCGGCACTAGTCGCCGGTTTAAACGTCGGACGTTTTCGGTCACCGAAAACCTTCGCGGGCATCTTTTCATTTCTCCCCTCGCAGCCCGAGACCCCTCTTCACGGCCACTACCTCCACCAAGGCCCATCCCACCCCCTCTCTCTGTCCGGAGCCGTCCGATTCGATCGAAGGGTCCAAAATCACCCCTAGACCCTATCCCTAACCCTTCCTGCCTATAAATAGACACCCCCACGTCTAAAAATGGCATCCCTAACCTAGTCTACCCCTTCCCTAACCTCCAGCGCCGCCACTTCTCGAATTCTGTGCCGATCCGGCCGAATTCCGCCACTTGGTAGTTCCTGAGCGGTCAGCCGCCGTCCAGTCAGCCGCCCTGGCCAACCGCGAGCCGCCGCGTGGCTAGAGCCACGTCTCCCCACTCCCTGGCCTCGCTCCCGCCACCGCAGGCCCAGCCGTTGCCCGCCCGTGGGCCGAACCGGGCCTAGGGCACCCACCTCGCGCAGCGCTCGCCTCCTCACTCCTCCCGCTTCCTCCGTCTTCCGTCGGGACTCCGCCGCCGCTGCGTTGAACCCCGCCGCCGCCGCGCGATCCCCGCCGTCGTCGACCCCTCCGGCACCAGCCCCGTCGCCCCGCCGTGCCTCTTCGCCGACCGCCGCCGAGTTGCCGGATTCCGACTAGAGGGCTCGTCCCCTCGCCGCGCCTCGCCGCCCGGCATCAAGCCCGCCGTCGCCGGCCTCTGCGCCGCCGCCCTAGGCCATTCTCCGGCCAGATCCGGGAGCCGGCGACCCGATCTGCCCGCTCCGACCCGCGTTGACCCACTCCACGGCCGAGCCGCTGGCCAGTGGGCCCCGCGCCAGCCGCCGCCGACGGACACGTCCAATTGGAGCCGGACGTGTCCGCCCCTCTCTCTGCCATGTGGGCCCAGCCCGTCGGACTTGTCCGAACAGTCTGGACATGTCCATTTCCCCGAGGTGGATTTTCTCTCTAAGTCCTTAGAAAACTGTTATAATGTTGCATGTTTGACTACCTGTAACTTTTTGCGTGCTTATCCAAATTGAGTGTATGATATGTCAAAATGATCATGGTGATGTGCTCTACACTTTGTTTCATTGTGCCATGCTCATTTGATTTCATCTAGATGCTCTAATCTCTGTTGCAAGAGTGCTACTTGTTATAAACTGCTGTTACTTGTTAATTTGATGCCATGTTTGAGATATGATAACTTGGTGCATGTTTATCCAAATGAAGCAAATGAGATGTCAAAATGTTCATTGTGAAGTGTACTACATGATGGTTGCTGTAGCATTCATGTTAGGTGCCATATTGCCATGTTAATCTCTGTTGCAAAAGTGCATTTGACTGTTAAGTGCTCAAACTTGTTATGAGATGTTGATTTCACTTGCTCTTTGTTATTGGGGTGATTGTCTTCATGCCACATGTTAATATATTTTGGAAGCACAATAATATGGTCTTTTCTGTGGTGCAAACCTCTTTCCATGATATGCCTTGTGTTGACTTAAACATGCTTGTAAACATGCCATGTTGTTGCTGTTGTTTTATACTTAGTGAAATAACTGCTAAGTCTGGAATCTGTTATAACCTGATGCTATGTTTGCTTGATGCCCCACTCAAATCCATGCTTGTTTTGGAGTGGCCAATGATCATGTCTTGTTTTCCATGTTATTGTCTATCCATTCATGCCCTTACTTGCTCATATGACCAGCTGTAGCTTATTTATTTCTTGCTCTCAAGTTGCTATAAATTATACCTGTCAGGATTTTATCAGCATGTTCAATTTGGTGGAGCTTGTTGCTATTGATGCATGCCTCCTATGGAGTTGCTCCAATGGAGTTGTTTTATGTATGATATGTCTACTACATGTCCATGCTCTTTATGTTCTTATTAGAGTGGATATGCTTGTTGTTTTGTGCCTCCGAAGGCAGCATCGTGATGATGTTTTTGCCTTCCCAGATTTTGACTAAGTCTGGATAATTTTATTGCAACTTGCCATGCTTGTTTAAATGTGTTCCAGCAAGCTTTTGGGTGTGTTCTAAGTTTATTCTTGTTAAGTATCATGCCTACTTCACATCCATGATTCTTGTTATCATGTTTGAGTGTTGTAGCTTATATTTACCTTGCTCCAAAGTTGCTATGTGGCTGTTAACTTCAGCTCTGCGTTGTAACTTGTTTTGCTCATATCTTTTAGACCGTTGCTCTGTTTTGTGTGTGCCTTTTATGAAACTTGTGTGATTTTGCATGTAGAATCATAATATCATATTGTTTGCATGTTTGGAGTGAGCTTGCTTGATGTTTGGGTGCATCTTGCACCGTTGCCATGCTTGACTTGTTTTGCTCATATCTTCTAGGCCGTAGATCCGAATTAAACAAACTTTATATGAAACTTGACTAGAATTTCATGCAGATCATCATGGTGCATGTTAACCTGCTGTTTAAAACTCTAACTTATGGTTTGTTCAGATCTGGACTAATTTCGAATTATTCTTATGAGGACTTACCGGATTTGTTATGTGTTGATTCCGGCCTCATTTAAACTTGTTGGCTTGTGTTGTTCTTGTGTGCTTCCTACCTTGCCATGTCTTGCATCATATATCGACTTGTCTTGCATCATACTTGATTGAGCATATTGTCATGTTCTCGTGTTGTGTGTTTACCGTATTGCTTGCTTCTTCTCGTTAGTGCTTGTTCCGTTGCGATCGTGAGGATTCGTTCGTCTACATGTGGTTCGTCTTCGTGGCTTCGTCTTCGTCTTCTTCATGGACTCATTTCTTATTCCTTGCGGGATCTCAGTCAAGATGACCATACCCTTGGATACCTTTACTATCATTGCCATGCTTAGTTGTCTCGATGCTATCGTTATATGTCGTGCTTCCCATCATTATTGCCAACCCCTCTCCTTGTTGCCATGAAACCTCTAACCTTTGACACCTTCCTAGCAAACCATTGTTTGGCTATGTTACCCGCTTGCTTAGCCCCTCTTATAGCGTTGTTAGTTGCAGGTGGAGATGAAGCTTGATCCATGTCGGATCTTGTGGTTGGAATATCACAATATCTATTATTATTTATGAACACACCTATATACTGGGCATGGGTGGATGGCTTGGCCTTTTTCTCGGTGTTTTGTTCCACTCATGCAACCTTAGGTGCCGATAAACCGGCATTATGTTCCTTGATTTTGCGTTCCTTACACGGTTGAGTATATGGGGACCCCTTGACACTTCGTCTTTGAATAAAACTCCTCCAGCAAGGTCCAACATTGGTTTTAATTTGCCTCATATTAACAACTTAATTCATTAATTAAATTGCATAGGGGGGACGCTCCCTCGGGATTCTTTTCTACATAGCAGGGGGGCCAGTGCTGATGGCGTTGGTCCCAAACGGGCAGACTGTGGGGTTGCCACGGGGAAACTCGAGGTATCTGGCTCCCGTAGGCTTTCCCATCCGGTCGTGGCCTAAGACGAGATACGTGCGGCTACTATCAGGGGGTCGGCACGCTGGGACGTCTTGCTAGACTTGTTTTACCATTGTCGAAATGTCCTGTGCACCGAGATACCGAGCCTGATCGGATTTCCCTAAGATAAGGGGTAATAATTATTATTACTTCAGCTGATCGTGAGAGCTTGTGATGGGCTAAGTTGGGACACCCCTGCAGGGTTATGATCTTTCGAAAGCCGTGCCCGCGGTTATGTGGCAGATTGGAATTTGTTAATGTCCAGTTGTAGAAAACTTGACAGAGGATCCGAAGTAAAACACACAACTGTGTGAGTAACCGTGACTGTCTCTTTTCACTTTGAGAAGAGAACACAGTGGGGTTATGTTTGACTCATAGGTAGTTCAGGATCTTTAGCGATCACTACTAGTTTGCGACCGTTTGCGTAGATGCTCATCTTATTCTTGTACTCGTAAGTTAGCCACATATATTGCTTAGCCACTGCTGCAACCTCACCACTTTACCTCTTCCTACCCATTAAGCTTTGCTAGTGTTGTGACCCATGGTCATGGGATTGCTGAGTCCTCGTGGCTCACAGATACTACAACAACAGTTGCAGGTGCTGGTTTCCGATGTCTTGACATCAGAGCGTTGTTCCTTTGTTGGAGTTCTTCTTCTTCTTCAGTCTTGGGTTAGGTTCCTGGTCGGCAGCCTGGGATAGCAGATGGATGTCTTCTGTTTTTCATGTTTGCCTCCGTAGTCGGATGCCTTGTATTGATGATGTTGTATTCATGTGACTCGTATGTATTGTTGTATCCCCCATGTATGTATGTAATGGTACGATGTAATGATATCCATCTTGCTAAGCGCCCGAAATGCGGTTGTGCCCCAATCACGTAAGTTTCACATGATCGGGATAGAATCGCATCTTGGGCCTGACATGGATGATCATATCCATATGGCAGGGATATGATTTGGTATGTATATGTGTTGGTATGCTTGTCGAAAGTATTTTCATATGTGTGTGTGTATATATATATATATGTGAAATTCTGTCAAATTGAATGAATACAAGAAAAAATAGGAAAAAATAGGGGATATATAGACTCTTTGCCATCAGCTCGCGGATGGCAAAGAGCTTTACCATCAACTAGCGTACGGCAAACATGCCATGTGTCAGCTACCTGTGCAATCTGGGGCATTAGGCTGGCTATTTGGATTATTTTCCGTCTACCAGCGGACGACAAAGAACGTTGACTATTTGTCGTCAGCCAACTGACAACAAAGCAACCAAATAGGCCAGCCCGCCAGGTGCTACCATGTGGCATGGTATGCCGTCGGCTAGCGGACGACAAAGATTCAATGATGGTTGCCGTCCGCTGGTAGACAACAACTATGCAAAGGTCTTTACCATCCGCTGGCGGACGACAAAGCACGCCGTTAACCCCTTAACGGACCTAAGTTGTGTAGTGTGCCGTCCAGGCTCTTTGCCGTCGGCAGGCGGACGACAAAGATGCAAAAGTCGTTGTCGTCTGCCATCGGATGACAAATAATCCATTGACGTAACCTGTTCACCCGGACGTGTTGCCGTCCGCCGTTGGTGCCTTTGCCGTCAGCCATGGTGGATGGCAAAGTTCCTGATTCCTTTAGGGCATGTATTTCACTAAGCACTTCTACCTCCTGTGAGAAAGATCCCCTCTTCTACTTCTCATCATGTGCACAGAACATGGAGGAAAATAGTTGAATCTTTGTAATAAATAATAAGGAAGCATGATATATATGGAGCATGGGGTCGTGGGATAACATATACATGAAAGCATGATCAAATTCCCCCCTTCACATCGGAAAACATATAGCAGGAAAAGATTGGTCAAATTACTGTTAGCGGTGATCAAAATTAGCAAATTACAGTGAATTGCAGTAGATTCACGGTGGATTTGCAGTACATTTACTATACATTATGTTAGCGGAAGAGAGAATAGTAAGTTAGAGGGTTATTATACATTATGTTAGACTTTAGAAAAAATTATAGTAATTACAGTGAAAACTTAGAATTACACTGCAAAATTACTGAAGTTACACAGTAAATTACATAGAATAAATGCCAAATGTATTTACTACTTGAATTTTGACTTTAATTACACTATAACTTTAGCTAATGTTGCCGTCCATTTTGAAAATGAGGATTTTTAATGGCAGTTTAGTTTAGATTGATTTCTCTCCATTTGTTATTGCAACTATATTTCTGTGCTTGTTTCCAAACAGTTCTCTTGACATGCATGTGATGACACACATCACTTGACATGCAGTTAAGTATGCCCATGCTCACACTTGTTTACACTGGACTTATCAATTTTTCTTGTGAGGACTGCATCTCCGTGATTGTTAGTGAAATGCTACTTCAGCACATAGTGCTTATTGTCATTTGCAGGGAAACCAATTGAGAGTGACCTATGTTTTGTCGGAAATGTTGATTCATTTCCATTCCGACAAATTTCAGGTGCTCTATATGTGCACTTTCTAGAATAGGTCATGCCAAAATTTTCCATGAATTTCGGCATGACTTGTACTAGAAAGATGGACATATCAAGTGCTCGAGATTTGTCGCGACGGGAATGAAACGACATTCATGCAAAACAAAGGTCACTTTTTGTCATTATTCACTTTATTATATAAAGCTCAATAATTAAATGACTACGACATTGAACCCTAGGAAACATGAGCGATACTGATGAGGCCGGAGGTTCTCAGTCCCAAGAATGTCGAGCAGAGGCCTACCTCGACTTTCTGGCGGATCAGGAGAGACAAGCTAGGTGTCAGGACCCCCTTGTCATGACGGACGACAATGGTGGTGGCACCGGTAGCTACATTGATGCCACCAACACCGGCACTGAGACGGGCCCTAATGATGTTCCTAACGACAACACGGAAGGTGAGACCTCCCAAGCCAGTGAAGGAAAGAAGGCAAAGAGGACACGACGGCCAAATGAACTCGGCACCGGAAGACTAGTGGCGGTGCACCCTGGCGAGTTCGAGCCAACAGAGCCGCGGGAAGTGGCAGCATGTTACGGCAACCAACTACCATGCATCCTACGGGATACCGCTAACATCAACACCACAAAAATACGAAAGAATGAACATTTGAAGAAGTTGCTCCTAACTTGGTTGCACGCAAGATTCATGTTCCCCAGTCGGATTGATGATGTCGACCCATGGGAAGATGATGCCATGAAAAAAAATCAACAACAAAGCCCTAGGGAAGTTCAGCAACGCATTGACCACTTGGAAAACTATGGTGAAAAAGGCGATTTAGTAGACCATGAAACCTATGCCAAGATTGTTGCAGAAAATCCGAAAATTATGATAGAGGACTTTGAAAAGTTCAAGGAGACTTGCAATGAAGAAGCTGCCAAGGCCAGGTCAGAGAGAGGTAAGCAGCTTTAGGCAAAGAACATGGGGAACCACTGCCTTGGAAGTCGTGGTTACACGGGAAAGAGGCACATGTAAGCTAAGGAAGACGCAGAACATGAATGTCAGGGGATCCTAGACCCATTGGCTGAGTGCACCGACCAGCGGGAGCACGACTTCATCAGGGCACGATTCTCGTGGGACCCCAAAAAAAGATTTTTTTTCACCGAGGGGCCGACTAGGCAATTAATGAGATTACTGTAATTATCCTTTTACCACCTTACATATTAGCTTCTGATCAATAAAGTCTACTACATTCTAGTGACATTTGTAAATGATTCATGCTCCATTTTGCAGAGAAAGCAACACAAGCTTGCGACCGAAAGCGACTCGTTGACTGAGTCGACTCGGTCGTCGGCGAAGTACTAGTGGGACACTCCTTTCAACCGGGTCATGAACATAATGATGGGACAACCACCGGGCCAGTGGCCTCAATATGGATGTGTGCAATGCGCCGGGGATGGTGCCACATGGAAGTACTATTATAATGAGGACCCCGAGGCCAAAAGCCGGAGAAAGAAGTTCAGTCAAGTGACTATCCATGAGAAGGTGGCGCGGGCGGTAGAGAAAACAAGAGATGATACCAAAGCTGAGGCAATTCGGGAAGTGGTAGATGCATGTAGACATGATATGGCAGCTGCCATTACAAGCTTGATTCCAACTATGGTCAAATTGGTGCAACCAAGTACAAACGCGCCACCAACTGATTTTCCCATGCCCAGCTTCACCGGGAGCAACTCAATGAACACCACACCCACACCCGTACCTACTATGGCAACTGCACCAACACCTACTCCAACACCTGCTTCCGCACCCAACTCTCACAACAGCCCTAGCTCCGTCTCTGGCTTGAATGTTGGGCCGTCGACAATGGCTGAGCTCGATGCCCTCATGGTAAATACGCGCCTCACCCTCATCAACACAACTAATTAATTAATCTTCAGTTGCCGTTCTTTTTGGATCTCTAACGCCACACACGTACATGTCTTTGTAGGCTGACTCCACTATGTGCACCCTCCTTTACCACATGAAGGGCGGGTTGGTGGATGTGGGGAAGGGTACTATAGTGAAGCCCAAGAATCGATTGTTCCACCGCTGGCAGATGCCTGGTAATGCCTTAAGGGTCTTGATGGTGAGTGTGAAAGAGGGCTATGAGGGTTTCCCTCATCCGATACAACTCGATGGAGAGGATGACGAGACCCCCACGCAGCTTGGCCAATGCAAAAATTGGCCGATCCTGTGGCCGAAAAATCTTATTTGTGTCCAGGTGGCCGGGAGCACACCAACGGGACCTCAAGAATGTATGACCACAACCCCACCTACACAACTACAACCATACTCTGTGCTGTTGGGTGAGATTGAGAGACATGAGGAAAGAGGGCCAACCATTCCGGTGGATGATGCCATCTGCCCCATGGAAGAGTATATGGATCATGACATGGAGGATGACCCTCTCTAGTGTCTCAATACCGCCTTTGACAATGAAGTAACGATGAGTCAACCATATGAATATGAGATTCATGTACCAGAGCCAGAACGTCCTCGGGAGTGCAAGAAGTATTTGTTCATGCAATCCTCACAGGACATGCCTCCAGATGCCGGTTCCACCCAAGCTCAACTAATTAGCAAGAGTTGTCCAATGCTAAGCCCGACAAAACTAGGAGTGGTGCTCGGGGAGGGACTCACTAGCACCTGAGCCCACCAAGAAGAAGCAGAGGAAGAGACCGACGAGAAAATCCAATAAAGATGCCAATGTTGGTTCTAGCAGCCAGCCGCCTTCGTAGACTAGGCTTGACGTGTACCGATGAAACATGCATCGTTACTCCATGTTGAGAGAAAGCCAATGGTGCCGACAAATGCACTAGCTGCCATAACAGGGGATCTCAGGAGAGTCCATGACCATGTGCTTTTGACAGAGAGAAGCCTCCTCGCCTTGGATGATCCAGTATGCCCACTTTATACGGTTCATGAGTCGAGCAGTTGCAAGATGTATGTCCACACATGCCCCGCGGACCTCTTCTTGCTGCAATTTGATTACATCTTCTCGATGTTTCAAATGAGGACACTCGATTTTACGTTCGTCCGCCTGTATGTGCTGCACATGAGCAACATCGCCAGGAGAGAGCAAGTCACTGGTCTTGCGGTCAATGACCCATACTACATGCATGAGGGCTTCTTTTCAATCAACGAAGCCAACCGTCAAGTAGCGAGTAAGTACATCGAAGAATTCTTGGTGAGCAATAAGGACAAAGAAACGATTCTTATTGTCCCGGGCAAGTCATCCACAGATAGCCACTATAACACATACATCCTTTCGTGCATTTTAATAATTACTTTGCACGCATGGAGGCTAGCTTGATCGTGTATTTTGCGCAGCGGTGGGTGCCGTGCCGTTCTCATCGTTCTTTACATGCGTTACTCTCGTGCTCTATATTTGGACCCGTTGAAGAACATACAGAAGAAAGATTACACAAACATAATGTATGTTTAGGACAGAGCTCTCCTAGGCTTCAGCATGTGGGGTGGCTACTTCCAATGCAAATAAAAAATAAGGTCGGGCTGTGTTTCGGCCACGAGACTGACTTCTGTTGCATCCAGCAACCGGCAAGAAGTGAGAATGATGGATTCTACTTCATACATCTAATGATGGAGTACAAAAGGGATGTGCAACCACTTTGCATGAAATGTTCATCCGATGCCCATATCCAGAGATGGGCCAAAGCCTTTGGAGCTGCTCGGATAATGAACTTCGAAATGATTTCTACTAGATCCAGCAGGAAATTGCGTCCATCATCATGAAAGACGTCCTCCAAGAGAATGTGATGTTCTACGACGGCCCAGTATTGCGAGTTGACGTCTGAAACAACATAGACCTACAGCATCAGGACATGACGCCTTTCACTAAGCTTGGGTGCATCCTCCTGGATATGGCCGCATGGGAAGAGTGCGCTCCCTAAAGACAATGCGTCTGTTTAGTTACTTGTTACTTTCTGTACGGCGAAATTCCAAATATCTCAGTATGATGTAACTATTAGATGTAAATAGTGCCGCGCTCTAGTTAATTAGTTTTGGTACGATGAAATTTGTTAACTATGTTTACTATATATGTTGCTTCTATTTAATTACAGTTTTTCCCCACATGACGACGTATCTTATGTTGCATATTATCATTGAAATCGCTTCATGATATATACATATATGTGCATCTCGGACAGGTATATAGATCAACGATGGCGGGGAAGTGGTATGCCGTTTATTTAGGGCATGTTCCGGGTGTGTACGATGAGTGGCCAAAGTGTCAGGCCCAAGTGTACCGCTTCTAGCGGAAGCTAGAAAGGGTTTGAGAGCAGAGTGGAAGCCGAAGCTAGTTACTTGAGATACATAGTGGAACAGAGGATTCAGAACCAACGTTGTTGGATTCAAGGCTCCGCGGACCCTTGATAGATTTGAACACTGGGGTGCGTGCGAAAAACTCAACTTCCCATGTCTGCCTACTCGTCAATCTCACGGCCTAGCTGGGTGAACAGGAAGGAAATGGGACAAGGCAGTTTACCCAGATTTGTGCCACCTCGCGGTGTAATACCCTACTCCTCCTTTGTGGTGGATTGCCTCAAGGTGGGCTGAGGATGAACTAGTACAGTGGTGGAACAACCTTCGGAGGTGTGTTCTTGCTTGTGTGGTGGTGAGGGTGGTCTGAATGATCCCTCATCCCTATGGTGGTGGCTAGGATATATTTCTAGTGGCCTTGGTCCTTTTCCCGCAAAATGAAGGCGGGAAGGGATCCCACAATGGCCAAATTCGAAGGGAGAAAACTAGTACATCTTATCTTGACGAAAGGTGGTCTTCGCCTGCAAAGCTTCTGGTCATGACGCTATGGTTGGCTCAGTGTTGACCTTCGTCCTGTCATCCTGGCGATCTTGGTCTTGTTGCATGGAAATGGAAACCTTTGGCTGATTCCTAGGGACTCCGCGCATGCGCTTGCCTCTTTAGCACCAAAGAGGAAACATGCTGCACTACGCCCGCTGGCGCCCACCTGGACTTGGTCGACATGGCTTGCGTCATAGGAACCTCACGAGATGGGGGCTTGCATAGAAATGTCCACTCCTCAGGAGCTAGCCTATAGAGGATGCTCCCTCCAGAGGCCTTGGCGTCGTCCTCCTCACGAGGCTTGGCCCCCCGCAAGGGTCTTGTGTGTTGATGCTGAAAATGGGCCGTACCAGGTTGGTGAAGGAGCCACGCCATGGGCCGCAGGTAGGCAAGTTTGGGTACCCTGCTTCCCAGAATGCCGATAGTAGTTCCAAGCACAAGGCGTGCTCGGACTTGGCTTCGAGGCGAAGCCTAAGGGAAAGGGCGAAGTGCCGCGGACCCCAACCGCCTATGGACCTGGTTGGCGTGTGGACCTGATGAGACGTGGGTGTCTCCGTTTCTCCATGCCGCCTCTGCAACCGTCCAACTTGACAAGAGCCTGCTGCATGCTAAAAAGATCATTATTACTGGAGATCGTGGAGGTCGGCAGTTCGCCTTCCTCTTGATATAAATGAGGAGGGGTGGACTACCCTGCTCATCACAATCTTCTTGCCGCTTGCTCCTTCTTTCTCCTTCTTGCCTCGCCATCTTGCCGAAGTGTCCATGGCGATGACGAGGAGGTTCTCCGCCATAGAAAAGGGCAAGAGTCCCAAGGAGGGGCCGAGTACGCCGCCACCCAAGAGAGGCCGCGTACGACCCCGCAAGCATGTCGTGACCCCAGCGGTGACCCCTCGGGGGCGCGGGCACACCTCTATGAGGGTAGGCATTGCCTCTGGGAGTCGCGGAGGTGCTTCTTCACATGGTGGGAGCCGCCGAGGGCGGTGTGGATCCTGCGATGTGGAAAGGCACGCTCTGGTCATTCGGCCTTTACGGCCACACTCCCGCCCGGCAGATGCCTTCTCGGAGTTCGTTGTGTGGTCGGAGAGGCCCGCCGGCACCTGGCTTCTGCTCTCGTGGTTCTTCGCGGGTGCGCTGGCATCCACTAGACTTGTCGGCCTCTGGCTGCAGGCCGACGACTGCTACAGCAGGGCCTGGTGTGTGTGTGGGGGGGGGGGTTCGAGGTCACCACCACAGGCAGCATGTCCTTCACCCGCAGTTGGCAGCCGTTCGCCCGTGCGCGGGGCCTAAGGGGGAGGTGCCCCTTCACTTCAGGTACGACGGCATGTCGGCGTTCTAGGAACGGGGGTACCCAGACTTGCTTGCCTACGGCCCAGAGCGTGGCTCATCCAGCGGCCTGGTGCGGCCCATCTTCATCAGTAGACCATTCAAGACCCTCGCGAGGCGGACGACACAAGACCTCCCCTAGGGCGGCCTCACTAGGCTGGCTCCCGAGGAGCTGAGATATCAAGGCAAGGGTGTCAGAGATATTGTCCACGGGTGTCCTCATCGACCACCCATGGTATTTCAAGACAATTGGGGGCCGCCTGTCACCCCCCGGCCGCCTGCTCATCGGGCCGCCTCCTAGGGCAGCAATGCCCAGGAGCTGGCTTCCAGCAGACGGCGGGGGCCTGGACGGGCGGCAGCCTCATGACCAGCATCCAGAAGACGGCTCCACGCCTCCCCCTCGGGACGCAAGCTGGGGAACCACGACATGGCTAAGGCATGGCTACAGTTGAACATGTCCTTAGAGAATCTATGAGGACGCGGCTACAGTGAGGGCGTATCTTACGCATGCTCCTTAAGCGGCGGATCATTGTAAGCATGTTGCTAGTGACCTAGCCCTGGTCAGAGGAAGCCATGATCCCACTACCCACAGGCGGCAGAGCCAGCAGGCGGCCGGCCCCACCTGCCAGTGAGTAAACAAGAAGCAAGTGGCCCCTGGCAGGCGGCCTGGGGGACGGGCCGCCTGGTAGCAGGCGGCTAACTGTGCCCTAGGAGTCTGAACCCCATCAAGACGACAAGATAGGTCGTGGTGGCAGCGTACGGTAGGAGGCGGCGGCACTATAGCCATTCCTCTCCTTACGATGCTGCCGTCAGTAGAGGAGCGCCCATAGTAAAAAGAAATCATGAGGGCCTGCAGATGGCGGGCGCCAGCAAACAGGCGGGGAGGCCGGCACCCGAAGACGCTGACAGCTGGGGGCCGTTCCGCCTAGATTACTATTGTACCCCTGGGGGTAGGCCTATATAAACCCCCCACGGTCCTCCATGTGGAGGGGTTGGACACTAAGAAGAAGAAGAAGAGAGACACAAAGAGAGATAGGGAGAAACCCTAGCGACCATTCCCATTCCCTAGAGCCGAGGTAGAGAGCTAGCCTTGCCCTTTTCCTCCCCTAGAGGACACGTCTCAAGGAGCAACCTTGTAGCTTCCATATTGACATTAGTCATGACGCGGAGTCCCCGCAGAGCAGGACTAGGGGTGTTATCTCCATGGAGATCCCCGAACCTGGGTAAGATTCGTAGGCATCCTAAGTATCGCCTTATCCCGCTTCCAGGGCCCGGCGACGTTCTGTTGTCCCCATGCATGATAAGCCATCCTTTGGCATATGTCGCACCAAAACCCCGACATTTGGCGCCCACCATGGGGAAAGGTGCATCGTCGTTCGGAGACATGTTCTGGACGGGAACTTTGTTCCTCCCTGGCGAGCACAGCCAGCCTGGCACGCCCGCAGGCGTGGATGCCGGGATGCTTCGCGGCGTTGAGGCCGCATGCGCCGCGAGCGGACTCGCCGACCTCCTCGTCGGCGTCCACCTTCTCGACGAGCCCTCTCCGGTCGTAGAGCCAGTTGCCTCGGAGAGTTCCGTCATCGAGCTCCTAGACAAGCTCCACATAGTCGATGAGCATTCCTCTGACATAGAGTCCGTGGGCTCCTCTGATCCACCTACCGACATGATCATCGACCTCGACGCGGCATCCGCCGATTCCTTCCCCGAGCATGTGGTGATCATCGATGATCCCCTCCCCATTGCAGCCTGCGGCAGTGGCGTCAGCACCGTCACGGAGGTGCTGGCCGCCAGCCACGACGAGCCTTCCGGCGGGTCGAGACAAGACCCACTACAGGCGGCGATGCAGAGCCTCTCCGCTCCCATCGCCGCGGGAACGGACGGCGCGGCGCTGGAGGCACTCCGCGTCGCGCTGCTCGACAATGCCAACAAGATGGCCACCTCCCTGCATCTCACCGAAGCCTACCACCATGAGATGGACCGTGCCATAGGTGGCACACCTGCTGCTGGTGAGCCCA
The DNA here is from genome assembly GCA_902687465.1 of Secale cereale. Classification (NCBI taxonomy): domain Eukaryota; kingdom Viridiplantae; phylum Streptophyta; class Magnoliopsida; order Poales; family Poaceae; genus Secale; species Secale cereale. The sequence goes on from LR738712.1 coordinate 241,149,003, forward strand.
GCCGGGCCGATGCTATTCGCGGATGAGGCGGGGTGCTACCCGACATGTTGGGGCCCCACGTCCAGTATACCCCACCCCATCGGAAAACCTAAGGGCTGCCCAGGCGGCAGTCGATGAGCTAGGCCACTTGGAGGGAGATGAACTTCGCTGCATGACTCAGCACGCCCGGCAGCTCCTCGACGCGGCTGCCATGCAGCAAGAAGCCCATCGCCGGGCCTCGGAGGCCAGCGCGCAGGCGGATAACTGCCCTCTTCGGCGGGAGCAAGGGGCCACGTCCCGCTCTCCAACACTCAGCACTCACAAGCGGCATGACTCGGAGCCGGCTGCTAGCCGCAGCAGATAGACTCGCATCACCATCGAGCGCGATCAAGACGGCCGCCCAAGGGCTGTAGAGCGGCGAGAGGAGTGTCCGCCTCTTCCTCACCGGGAGAGGCGTGTGTCTCCACCGCCTGTCGACCGTCCTTCTCTCGCAGGCCGCTTGGGCCGCCGCCAGGGAGTTGGGGAGAATGACGCTGATACGTCTCCAAGGTATCTATAATTTTTGATTGTTCCATGCTATTATTTATGAAGTCTTGGATGTTTAATGGGCTTAATCATTCACTTTTATATCATTTTTTGAGACTAACCTACTAACCCAAAGGCCCAGTCCAGATTGTTGTTTTTTGCCTGTTTCAGGGTTTTTGCAGAAAAAGAATATCAAACGGAGTCCAAACGGAATGAAACCTTCGCGAGAGATATTTTTGGAGAAAATCACGCACACGGAGCTTGAGAACCACGTCAGGGGATCAAGGGGTGGCCCACGAGGGTGGAGGGCGCGCTACACTTCCCAGGGCACGCCCCCTGCCTCGTGGCCCCCTCGAGCGTCCCCCGGTGTCCTCCTTCTCCCTATATAAGTCTGTGTACCCCAAAACCTCCATGGACATAGAGAAAACCCTAATTGCACCGCCGTACCTTATGTTCCCGTGAGATCCCATCTCGGATCCTGTTCCAGAGCTCCATCGGAGGGGGATCCATCACGGAGTTCTTCATCATCATCATCATCGCCCTCACCATGAGTTGTGAGTAGTTTACCACAGACCTTCTGGTCCATAGTTAGTATCTAGATGGCTTGTTCTCTCTCTCTCTGCATCTCAATACAAAGTTCTCCTTGGTCTTCGAGGAGATCTATTCGATGTAATCTCTTTTTGCGGTGTGTTTGTCGAGATCCGATGAATTGTGAGTTTATGATCAAGGTTATCTATGAAACATATTTGGTTCTTCTCTGAACTTTTTATGTGTGCTCATAATATCCTTGCAAGTCTCTTCGAATTATTGGTTTGGTTTGGCCTGCTAGATCTATAGTTCTTGCAATGGGAGAAGTGCTTGGCTTTGGGTTCAATCTTGCGGTGTCCTTTCCCCATGACAGTAGGGGAAGCAAGGCACGTATTGTATTGTTGCCATAGACAATAAAAAGATGGGGTTTATGTTATATTGCTTGAGTTTATCCCTTTACATCATGTCATCTTTCTTAAGGTGTTACTCTGTTCTTATGAACTCAATACACTAGATGCATGCTGGATAGCGGTTGATGTGTGGAGTAATAGTAGTAGATACAAAATCTTTTCGGTCTATTTGTCTCGGACGTGATGCCTATATACAATGATTATGTCTGGATAGCCTCAAATTATTCGCTTTTTCTATCAATTGCTCGACAGTAATTTGTTTACCCGCCGTAGAATATCTCTATCATGAGAGAAGCCACTACATAACACTATGGCCCCTGGGTCTATTCTCAACATATCGATCTACTTCTACTTTACTTTTATCGATTTTAATTGTTGTTCTTATAAACCAAAAATACCAAAAATATAAACTATCATCTCCATCAGATCTTACTTTCGTAAGTATCCATAAAGGGATTGACAACCCCTTATGCGTTGGTTGCGAAGTTCTTATTTGTTTGTGCAGGTGCGAGGGACTCACGCGTGGTCTCCTACTGTATTGATACCTTGGTTCTCGAAAACTGAGGGAAATACTTACGCTACTGTGCTGCATCTCCCTTTCCTCTTCGAGGGAATACCACGCAAGCTCGAGAAGTAGCAAGAAGAATTTCTGACGCCGTTGCCGGGGAGGCTTACGCAAAAGCCATATACCAAGTACCTATCACAAACCCTTATCCTTCGCATTACATTTATTTGCCTCTTGTTTTCCTCTCACCCACTTCACACTTGTCGTTTTATTTCCCCTTCTTCCGTCATGTGTTTATCATTCGCTTGCTTCTTATTTGCTTGTGTGTGCTGCTTGCTTGCTTGTCATCATGTCTACCACACCTATCATTACCACCACTCCCGAGAGTGAGGTCCTCAACTTTAAACAAAGGGAGGAAGAAAACTTAAAAGATGCCTGGTTTAGAATTTGCAATGCTCAAAATAGATCTAATAGGAAGCTTTCCACTTCTGTGCTTCTTCGCAATTTTTATGTTGGCTTAACTCTGTGGAATAGATTCTACTAGAATCAATAAGATTGAGGATGTTATCACTAATGTGGGTTCTTCTCTGTCCGCTATAAAAACTACTCCAAATACCTCTACTAAATTATCTAAGTTCATTTATGTCCCTAAAGACAAGGGTGAAACATCTAGAATTGCGGATCTCAAATCCATAAGTGTTCACCCTAATTTTCTTACTTTTGCAAGAGACTCTTTTGACACTCTAGAATTTCTTGATTTCTTGCTCAAGAGTTTGATTATTCATAGGGACAAATAAGTGCCCAAGAAACATAAGTGCTTAATCAAAGAATTGCCTTCCAAGGACGGCAATACCTAGATTTATCTTCTATCGTGCCTAGCTAAGGGCGTAAACGATAGCGCTTGTTGGGAGGCAACCAAATTTTATATTTTTTGTTTTTCTCGCTGTTAGGGAATAAATATTGCATCTAGCCTCTGATTAGATGCGCTTTCATGTTTTGTTTTTTGTTTGTGCCAAGTAGAACCTTTGGGAAGACTTGTGTGAAGTTTATGTGATCTTGTTGTGAAAAACAGAATCGTTAGCGCTAGATAAAGTAGTCTTCAGATTTTACTGGAGTGTTTTTTTCATTGATTATTTTTTCAGATGATTTGTAGACAAATTCCACAAATTTACCAATTTAGTTTGAATTTTTTGGAGTTCCAGAAGTAGGCGAAACCTACAAATTACTACAGACTGTTCTGTTTTCTACAGATTCTGTTTTTCGTGTGTTGTTTGCTTATTTCAATGCATCTATGAGTAGTATTGGAGGATATGAACCATAGAGAAGTTGGAATACAATAGGTTTAACACCAATATAAACAAAGAATTAATTCATTGCTGCACCTTTGAGTAGTGGTTTGCTTTCTTATACTAACGGAGCTCACGAGAATTTATATCTAAGTTTTGTGTTGTGAAGTTTTCAAGTTTTTAGTATTGCTTTGATGGACTATGGAACAAGGAGTAGCAAAGGCCTAAGCTTGGGGATGCCCATGGCACCCCAAGTAACTTCAAGATAATCAAAATCCTAAGCTTGGGGATGCCCCGGGAAGGCATCCCCTCTTTCGTCTTCATCCATCGGTAACTATACTTGGAGCTATATTTTTATCCACAACATGATATGTGTTTTGCTTGGAGCGTCTTGTATAATTTGAGTCTTTGCTTGTTACTTTGTCACAATCATCCTTGCTGGACACACCTATTTGAGAGAGTTAAATATGGCCTAGAAATTGTTAGAACACTCTATGTGCTTCACTTATATCTTTTGAGTTGAATAGTTTTTGCTCTAGTGCTTCATTTACGTCTTTTAGAGCACGGTGGTGGTAATATTTTGTAGAAATTGTTGAACTCTCATGCTTCACTTATATCCTTTTGAGAGTCTATTAAAACAGCATGCTAATGTGTTTAGGCTAATAAACTAGTCTTCACATGATAGACATCCAATGTCAATGCAGTAAAAAAATTCACACTAAGTGCATTGAATAGAATGAGATGTTGGATGCTTGATAATTGTTTTGAGATATGAGGATAGTGATATTAGAGTCATGCTAGTGGAGTTATTATGAAATTGAGAAATACTTGTGTTAAGGTTAGTGATTCCCGTAGCATGCACATATGCTGAACCGCTATGTGACGAAGTTAGAGCATGAGGTATTTTGTCGGGACCCCGATCCTAAGCCACACAGGTCTAGCCTGTAACACATCATATCACTTTGCGGCCTCACGCACGATATCCCCACGGGTGCCACCTTACCTGGCCCGGGACCGTTTGCGCATTTTGGCACACGTATATGATAGTGCCGCTAGCATCCATATGACAGAGAACCCAGGCCGACATGACCAGTTATAAACCAAAAGTGGCACTAAATTACAGAGACAGGCATACATGACCCAACAACGAACGTGTCGGTCATCAACGTATGAACCCAAGTCGTAGCAAGCTACAAGGACTTAAAGGAACAACGCGTGACATTTCCCCTAAGGGACAGACACAGGAACGAAGAAGGACACATGCCGGCCAGCCTAAGTGTTCCGGAGCAGTAGCAAGCTACCAAGGCTCAGTGGAAACACTAGGAGACATTTCCCTGTAAGATAGGCTACCAAAGGTAAACAACTAGGTGTCGGATCCCACACATAGCAATACACATTACACGTACGCATAACATGCAAGTATGTGTTGTACAACATGGAATCACAACATAACTCAACAACTCATATAAATAAAGGCCCAGAAGAGCCATCATAGCATTTATTACAAACAGAGGTCACATGACCCAACATACAGAGCATACATACAACGAAAGCATAACATGTCTGGGTAAAGACAACTACAAATGAAAAAGGATGAGAAGCCTGACTATCTACAAGACCCTTCCAAGGGCACAAGATCGTAGCTGAGGTAACAAGCTAAACGTCGAAGTCCACGCGGAACCACTAGCGAGACTGAGGTCTCTCTGCAAAACATAAATTAAGCAAACGTGAGTACAAAGGTACTCAGCAAGACTTACATCAGAACTAGCTACATATGCATCAGTATCAACAAAGGGGGTGGTGGAGTTTGACTGCAGCAAGCCAGCTTTGACTCGGTGGCTATCCTAAACTACGACTGCAAGTAACTCTTTTGAGGTGGCGCACACGAGTCCACATATTCACCAATCAATACACCACTATGGATCCGCTCTCGTCCCCCTACGAGAAGGCCATCCATAGCACTCACGCTTATCTTGCGTGTTTTAGAGTATCCACTTTCACTTGTCTATGTACCATGTAAGCATCCAAGAAGTCCATATCCGCGGACCCGGCTATTCGAATAAATCATGTTAACCCTGCAGGGGTGTACTTCTTCACACACGCTCTCGCCACTTACCGCCATGTACACGTCGTGTATCTCGGCAACCTTCAAGCGGAAGCCTAGCGAGGGTGTCGGCCAAGACCTGACTAACTACACAAGTCTCTCGTCCAGGTTTATCGCCTATTCGGGTTCCATCCGTGGGGAGATCCGGCCGGGGTGTCGCTCACGGCCCCAAATGATGTGCGCATGGTTCCCAAGCCCACCTCGACGGATGGATCTACGCTTGGTACACCGTGCCACGGTGCCTAGTCTGACCCAAGCCCACATGTACCGTGTGCCACTTGATAGACTACTAGCACTACCTATAAACACCAGAAACTAGTTGCAACTCCTGGAAAAAGATCTAGTTGATGAATAAATCGAGAGGGGTCGAGTTACCGGAACCCAATGTGTGGTAGTAACTAGTCATTGGACAACTTACACAGAACTCAGTTCTTATGGATGGTTCCAGTGAGACAACCCACCATGTACTCCTACATGGCCTCTCACCGCTACCTTTACCAAAATGTGTTCACACACTTAGCTCACACACAGTAGGACATGTTCACCACATTCCAATTCATCCCCGATGAATCAGACCTGACATGACTCTAAGCAATAGCAGGCATAACCAGAAAGAATGAATGAGTAGGCACAACATGGCTCAAACAAGTCCTACTCATACTAGTGGGTTTCAACTATTTACTGTGGCAATGACAGGTCATGCAGAGGAAAAGGGTTCAGCTACCGCAGCAAAAAGCAGTTCAAAACGTTGTTGTCCTAATGCAGTAAAAGAGAGCAGGAGCGAGAGAGTGGGATTGTATCGGAATGCTCAATGGGGGTTTTCTTGCCTGGCACTTCTGAAGATAGTAATAGTTCTTCATCGGTGTCATCGAACTCATCGTCGGAACACGTCTACTGAAAGGGGACAAGCACCGGCAAACAAGAGAGAACATAATCAATGCAATGCGACAATATGATGCATGATCATGATATGGCAATATGTTGTTGATTGAGCTAATGCAACTAGCAACCATGTTAAATGAAGTTGGTTTGAATCCAAGATTCAAATTCAAACTCCACATGTGGATATTCAAATGCCATTTATTCAAATTGTCCTAAACAGCAGCCATAAGTTGTTTTAACATGCATGAAAATGCCATAAACAGATTCCTTGGATTTTTCTGATCAATTTTCATATATAAATTATTTTCATCTGAGCTACGGTTGATTTTATATTATTTTTAGAAGTTTCAAGTATTTTTTGGAATTTCTAAACCTTTTCTGATTTATTTTAATTCCAGAAAGACTTTATTGCGTCAGCACTGCGTCACTGTGATGTCAGCAGTCAACAGGGCTGGTCCAGGTCAAACCTGACCAGTGGGTCCCACTGGTCAGTGGCTCTGGGCTGGTTTGTGTGGATGACAGGTGGGACCAGTCAATGTTGACTTGACCAAAGTCAAAACTGGCACGTGGGGTCCACAGGATTAGTACTAAACTAAACAGGAGAATTAAACAAATTAGTTAAAGCAATGGGCCCACATGGCAGTGTCTAATTAAGTTAATAACAACAATTAGCACTTAACAGAACCCTAAACTAATTTCGTCACACGCCGACCCCACATGTCATGGATACAGGGGGGGTCCAGCCGTGGTCAAAGGGTCAAGCCCACCGGTGACTCGACGCCGGCGAGTCCAGACACGGCGGCGTGGTGCGGTAATCCTCCACGGGGCTCGGATCGATGCGCTGAGGGCATAAATGAGACGCTGGCGATGTGCCGCGTCGGATGGTGGTGGTCTCCTGGCCTGGGGTGGCCGGAAACAGCGCCGGCGACGGGATTTGCGGCGGCCGGAGCTCGGGTCTGTGCGGGTTTGGGGTTGTGGTGCACTAGGAGGGGAGAGGGTGCGTGCGTTCTGCTCCTGGGAGCACGGTGAGCACGTTGGGATGCTCATCCGCGGGCTGTGGCAACTATGGCCACGGCGGCGGCATCGCCGGCGGATCCGAGCTCTCGGGCTCGTCGGCAACGGTGGTTAGAGGGCTACTCGAATGGAGCGACTAGGGGGAAAAGAGAGAGGAGCTCACGACGGTTGCGGCGGTGGCCTCGGTGAGCTCGGGGAGGCGACAGACATTGCGAATTGACGGCGAGGTCGACGGCGGCCGGAGGTTGAATTCAAGCGCGATGACGACGAAGTAGGGCTTCCCGGCGTCCCGTAGCTCGGTGGAGAGGACGAGAAGGACGCAGCGGAGCTCGTTGGCGCGTCGGAGAGGCGAGGGAGTCATGGTGGCTACGGCTACGGCAACGACAGCGGAGACGGTGGCGTTCGGCCATGTGTGGAAGGAGTGAGGGAGAGGCGAGGGGAAGGGCTGGAGAGGCCGGCTCGATCCAGACGTCAGCGGCGAGACAATCCGCGGCGTCGCGCTGTCCTCGGGCGACCAGGCAGGCAGGTGGCGTGGCAGCACGGCCGAGCGCGCGCGCCGGCCACACGGCTGGCCGACTGGCGCCAGGAGGACGACGGCGGTGGTGGGCTGGGCCTGTGGCCGGGCCGGTTGGGTGGGCTGCTGGCTGGGCCGGCTACAGGTAAGCCTCTGCTCTGTTTTATTTCTGTTTCTGTTTTTCTTTCTTTGTTTATTTTCTTTTGCCACTGTTTTGAAATTAAGCAATTTCAAACAATGCCAAAAACTCCTCTGAACAATTTTATGTTGCTAGATGGACATTTCCAAAAGCACATAAAACATTTCAAAGTTATTAGAAAATATATTCTATATATTATGAATATAATTCCAAATTCAAATACAATAATAAATTAAATTCCATGCCCAAAATATTCCACAAAGATGTCCATTATTTTTGGTTTGCTGCAAAAGCCCTGCCAAAAATATCCAACAAATATTAGGAACATTTTGGAAACATTGAATGCAATTTTTTTTAACTGGACCTATTTGAAATTTGAAGTGCTAGGGTTTGAACAATCCCCATTTCAAGTTTATCAAAAATTAAACATGATGACATGATGATCAGGCAAGGACCACAGGGGTTGACCTAGGGATGTGACAACTCACCCCCAATAAAATAAGAATCTCGTCCCGAGATTCAAGCGTCGGGTAAGAAATCAGAGGGGACACAAGCTAGCACAATCTCGAGGATCCAAATTTCCCTCTCGGAGATATTGATTTATTGCATCATATTGATCTTGTCATCCTTGCTTTGAGATCTTCATCCAACCAGATGATAACGGAGACATACTCTGTAGAAATCGATCTTCCCGGAGATCGAGGAACTCAAGATCAACTTATGGAGTGAGACATCGAAGCATCTCTTGAGTTGAGACACGGAACACACATCCAGGGGGATGGAGTGAAACAAATGATGAAGGTTCACTTGGTAGGCACTAATTACACACCTAAGAAGATGGTGATCAATGTCACCAGACGGAACACCTTGGAGAAGGTGACTCGTAGAGTTATTCCCTTAAGTGGCAAAAAGAATTACTTTTGATATAGAGATCATTGAAATTCCCTATACCAGCCTGAGGCGGATCACAATCGATCATTTGACGGAGTCCGTAAGAATGACATTCTCGGGCCAGTATGGATGATGTGGACTACCTTGTTGAGGACAACACCAGGGATGATTTTGCTTATCATTGGAAATGGATATGACCCATGACAAGTGGCACATTGGCGGTGCAAGCTGGGAACAAAATGCAAATGTTGGGAATGATTCTGGTAACTGGGGTAAATCCCAATAGTACAGAGTAAATCTACTCTTGAGGGTTATAGCATAACCAAGAACACTGAGAGCAATCCCGGTTAGTGCCGGTGGTAACACCTAGTGCTTGTGCGTGCTCTCAAGAACTTGAGCATTCCCATATTCATCAAGGTTTTACCAATATCCGTGTCAAGGATCCTGGCAACACCACATACTACCATGATGAATAACGATGGACGATGCAGATGCAAAGGAAGATAACACTTTCTCAGATTTCACCTTAGCGGAGTCAAGGGGAAATATCTGGATGATCGACCGAGAGACATTTAGCACTCCGCTTCTAATGTTCTCCTTGACGTGCTAGTGCAATCCATTTATTAAAATGGTTTGGTACCTAGAACATCATGTAAAAGATCGGACTTCAGGAGCACAAAAATCCATAAGGAACAACTAGGGAGTAATTCCTACGAAGTCCTTATGGGGAGGTGGTCAACTTCTTCAACCAAGAAACTACAATAATAGGCCTTCCGGCTGGGTGTGTTGGCCACGACATCCACTTTACCGGTTATCGAGAGACCAATATCATAGATCTTGGGAACTGCTCCAACCATCCTATCTGCCTGAGATTCAGTTCTGGTTGGTGTCAGGATATTCCAGACTCATCGAGTCTAGGAAAAAATGAATGTTTGCAACAAAAATCGACGACACGGCGTTGCGAGATTCTCGGGGAGTGAACTACGATAGCAAGCTCCAAAACATGAGCTTGTTCTGCTACATACCGGTGAACACGTTGTCTAAGACAAGCATGACCACGGAGTAGTCTTACGACAAAACACTACCGAGTTCAGGGGGAACCATCAACGAGGATATTGAAGTCCTTGCATAAGTCTAGCTCTTAAGAAGAAACTTCTTCTCCTTGAACAAATCAATCAGTGGCTTGGTGTGCTAGGGATACCTATGTAATGAAGATGATTAGTCTATCAGACCATGGAATACTTCGAACGTATGCATGACTGAATTGAGATGATTCCAGGGAAGTAAAACAAGCTTTCTCAAATTCACGGTCACAACTTGCACCAACTGCACATGAATTGGAGGAAGTCACTTCTCTCATCCAACATATACCTCATGAACGGGACACGAAGGCAATGCTTACAAAGTTTCCAACACCAGCTTAATGTCCTACAAAATCATGGAGAAGATAGCAGTGTTGCTGATGGGCTCAACAACAATTCATCCAGGTTTCCATGGAGATGGAATTCCATAATTATGTGAACAAGTGATAGTATTGGTCAGACCAAGGGAATATAATGGTGTATGCTCAAGAGATCAACCACGAGTAAGACAACATTATGAACATCGTTGGTTCTGATTTGATTTGATGATAGCCCATACTCAAATCAAAGTTTTGGACAAGACAATAGACCCAACAATTGATCACAAGGATCAACCGATCAAGATATCATCTTTCTTCAACACACACGCACAAAAGATATCCCTTAGAAGGAACTAAGTCAGGCAAGCTCTTATCTTCCAACTCTCCAAGTTGTTGTTTAGCTTAACCAACTAGTTCAGGGTATCCAACACAGATTCTTGGAGAAAGGGTGGTTTAGAGAGAAACCAGCTTGATCACGAATTCAACATAGCGGTCAGGTGACAACCTGGTAATACTTCCGAGAAGATATTCAGAAAATCACGAACCACCGATATGTTGCTAAGTCTGAAAACAATCTTGCTTTTCAGGGCAAGACGATATGATCAAATAAGCAAGGGATTGAATAATCCTAAAGTCATTGATCAAGGAGTGCACCAGGAAAGATGGGCTAGTAGCACGATCGATCTTAGAATGGTGATTTGGTAACCGTCATGCTAAGAATGAGATTATCGGCCATTATCTACCAACCAACGAAGTTGCTAGTAGTATTGATTTCACACATCACAATTAACTTGTCGGTATTCCGGTTACCATAACACGGAGACCGAGAAATAAACGATGATGGCGAGAAGTATCACCTTATCAAAAGTTCATAGGAGGTGGTGCAATTCTCATGACGTTCTTGACATAAAGATGGTAATACTCCAGGATAGAACAGTTTAGAAGCTGGATTAGCATTCTTCATCTGCAAAGTACAACTTCTTTGACCCAATCCTGGATATGGATAAGGTGCTGGAGTTTGTTTCTCCTAGTCATTCTGGAATAGAATGGCTTGACGGACCACAAGGGTAAAAGGCATCGATGAACACGGGTGCACAACTACTCCTGACTATCAACCGATAGACGAGGGTCATAATACAACTAGAAAGGGGTAACTCAAAGGAACATAATTCTTTCTGAGCTGTGGGTGCATAGATTAGCATGTCGAACTAGTTCAACATATTTCTCCCAGATAACCTATGTAGAAAGGTAGAATTGACAGAGTCACAATATGAACGGAGTACTACTCAGGAGCACCCTGGTTGTGATCTTTTGGTTCGGGAGAACTTCTGCCAAGGATGGTTCATGGTATTTGGAAGAATGATATACCACGGACCTCGAGGACTATCACAAGGTTACTAATATCCTAAAGGGACGAGCAATTACTACCAACAGGAGGTAAGTGGAGTGGGTCTTGGGTTCAAGAACCCAGGAATGGAATACCTACCAACTAAATAGCATCATGGGATGCTTTCGAGAATGATGGCCAGAACCATCACACTGGAATATAAAACATTGCTGGATTACTGGGTGATCTTCTAAGATACTTAGGGTCATAATAATAACTCCAACATATGTGTCGAGGTAACAGAGTACCACAACTCACCGTCTAATGTGGTTAATCTGGCCTAAAAGGACACTAAGAACAGGTAGGAATGATTTACAAATGCATCAGATTGTTTAGAGACCTGGGATGACTCGGACAGCATAACGGCGGTAAATGCTCGAAAATACTGTTGAGACTCGTGCACAAGGATAGCATAACCACTCAACATCATAATGTCAAGGTTCTGAGATCAACAGTTGAACACACAGAAGTAGAATAAACTGAACTGAGAGTTGAATCCACAATTAACGTGATCCTGATAGGCAGAAGAGAAAGCCTAGTTCTTAATCCCCGTAGAAAGAAGAAGGTGACTCAAATCAGAAGGGCATAGGGTAAAGGAGTAAAAAGAGCCTTACGTTCCCTTCCACAATCAATTCCCTTATATAACTAAAGAGTTTCTAGACACGACTTCGACCAGTTTGGCTTGCTAATCCTACAGGCAGCCAGGCTCTGATACCAAAGCTGTCGGGACCCCGATCCTAAGCCACACAGGTCTAGCCTGTAACACATCATATCACTTTGCGGCCTCACGCACGGTATCCCCACGGGTGCCACCTTACCTGGCCCGAGACCGTTTGCGCATTTTGGCACACGTATATGATAGTGGCGCTAGCATCCATATGACAGAGAACCCGGGCCGACATGACCAGTTATAAACCAAAAGTGGCACTAAATTACAGAGACAGGCATACATGACCCAGCAACGAACGTGTCGGTCATCAACGTATGAACCCAAGTCGTAGCAAGCTACAAGGACGTAAGGAACAATGCGTGACATTTCCCCTAAGGGACAGACACATGAACGAAGAAGGACACATGTCGGCCAGCCTAAGTGTTCCGGAGCAGTAGCAAGCTACCAAGGCTCAGTGGAAACACTTGGAGACATTTCCCTGTAAGATAGGCTACCAAAGGTAAACAACTAGGTGTCGGATCCCACACATAGCAATACACATTACACGTACGCATAACATGCAAGTATGTGCTGTACAACATGGCATCACAACATAACTCAACATCTCATATAGATAAAGGCCTAGAAGAGCCATCATAGCATTTATTACAAGCAGAGGTCACATGACCCAACATACAGAGCATACAAGCAACGAAAGCATAACATGTCTGGGTACAGACAACTACAAATGAAAAAGGCTGAGAAGCCTGACTATCTACAAGACCCTTCCAAGGGCACAAGATCGTAGCTGAGGTAACAAGCTAAACGTCGAAGTCCACGCGGAACCACTAGCGAGACTGAGGTCTCTCTGCAAAACATAAATTAAGCAAACGTGAGTACAAAGGTACTCAGCAAGACTTACATCAGAACTAGCTACATATGCATCAGTATCAACAAAGGGGGTGGTGGAGTTTGACTGCAGCAAGCCAGCTTTGACTCGGTGGCTATCCTAAACTACGACTGCAAGTAACTCTTTTGAGGTGGCGCACACGAGTCCACATATTCACCAATCAATACACCACTATGGGTCCGCTCTCGTCTCCCTACGAGAAGGCCATCCATAGCACTCCCGCTTATCTTGCGTGTTTTAGAGTATCCACTTTCACTTGTCTATGTACCACGTAAGCATCTAAGATGTCCATATCCGCGGACCCGGCTATTCGAATAGATCATGTTAACCCTGCAGGGGTGTACTTCCTCACACACGCTCTCGCCACTTACTGCCATGTACACGTCGTGTATCTCGGCAACCTTCAAGCGGAAGCCTGGTGAGGGTGTCAGCCGCGACCTGACTAACCACACAAGTCTCTCATCTAGGTTTATCGCCTATTCGGGTTCCATCCGTGGGGAGATCCGGCCGGGGTGTCGCTCACGGCCCAAAATGATGTGCGCAGGGTTCCCAAGCCCACCTCGACGGATGGATCTACGCTTGGTACACTGTGCCACGGTGCCTAGTCTGACCCAAGCCCACATGTACCGTGTGCCACTTGATAGACTACTAGCACTACCTATAAACACCAGAAACTAGTTGCAACTCCTGGACAGAGATCTAGTTGATTAATAAATCGAGAGGGGTCGAGTTACCGGAATCCAATGTGTGGTAGTAACTAGTCATTGGACAACTTACACAGAACTCAGTTCTTAAGGACGGTTCCAGTGAGACAACCCACCATGTACTCCTACATGGCCTCTCACCGCTACCTTTACCAAAACGTGTTCACACACTTAGCACACACACAGTAGGACATGTTCACCACATTCCAATTCATCCCCGATGAATCAGACCTGACACGACTCTAAGCAATAGCAGGCATAACCAGAAAGCATGAATGAGTAGGCACAACATGGCTCAAACAACTCCTACTCATACTAGTGGGTTTCAACTATTTACTGTGGCAATGACAGGTCATGCAGAGGAAAAGGGTTCAGCTACCGCAGCAAAAAGCAGTTCAAAACGTTGTTGTCCTAATGCAGTAAAAGAGAGCAGGAGCGAGAGAGTGGGATTGTATCGGAATGCTCAATGGGGGTTTGTTTGCCTGGTACTTCTGAAGATAGTAATAGTTCTTCATCGGTGTCATGGAACTCATCGTCGGAACACATCTACTGAAAGGGGACAAGCACCGGCAAACAAGAGAGAACACAATCAATGCAATGCGACAATATGATGCATGATCATGATATGGCAATATGCTATTGATTGAGCTAATGCAACTAGCAACCATGTTAAATGAAGTTGGTTTGAATCCAAGATTCAAATTCAAACTCCACATGTGGATATTCAAATGCCATTTATTCAAATTGTCCTAAACAGCAGCCATAAGTTGTTCTAATGCATGAAAATGCCATAAACAGATTCCTTGGATTTTTCTGATCAATTTTCATATATAAATTATTTTCATCTGAGCTACGGTTGATTTTATATGATTTTTAGAAGTTTAAAGTATTTTCTGGAATTTCTAAACCTTTTCTGATTTATTTTAATTCCAGAAAGACTTTATTGCGTCAGCACTGCGTCACTGTGATGTCAGCAGTCAACAGGGCTGGTCCAGGTCAAACCTAACCAGTGGGTCCCACTGGTCAGTGGCTCTGGGCTGGTTTGTGTGGATGACAGGTGGGACCAGTCAATGTTGACTTGACCAAAGTCAAAACTGGCACGTGGGGTCCACAGGATTAGTACTAAACTAAACAGGAGAATTAAACAAATTAGTTAAAGCAATGGGCCAACATGGCCGTGGCTAATTAAGTTAATAACAGCAATTAGCACTTAACAGAACCCTAAACTAATTTCTTTACAGGCCGACCCCACATGTCATGGATACAGGGGGGGTCCAGCCGTGGTCAAAGGGTCAAGCCCACCGGCGACTCGACGCTGGCGAGTCCAGACTCGGCGGCGTGGTGCGAAAATCCTCCACGGGGCTCGGATCGATGCGCTGAGGGCATAAATGAGACGCTGGCGATGTGCCGCGTCGGATGGTGGTGGTCTCCTGGCCTGGGGTGGCCGGAAACAGCGTCGACAACGGGATTTGCGGCGGCCGGAGCTCGGGTCTGTGCGGGTTTGGGGTTGTGGTGCACTAGGAGGGGAGAGGGTGCGTGCGTTCGGCTCCTGGGAGCACGGTGAGCACGTTGGGATGCTCATCCGTGGGCTGTGGCAACTATGGCCACGGCGGCGGCATCGCCGGCAGATCCGAGCTCTCGGGCTCGTCGTCGACGGTGGTTAGAGGGCTACTCGAATGGAGCGACTAGGGGGAAAAGAGAGAGGATCTCACGACGGTTGCGGCGGTGGCCTCGGTGAGCTCGGGGAGGCGACACATGTTGCGAATCGACGGCGAGGTCGACGGCGGCCGGAGGTTGAAGTCGAGTGTGATGACGATGAAGTAGGGCCTCCCGGCGTCCCGTAGCTTGGTGGAGAGGACGAGAAGGACGCAGCGGAGCTCGTTGGCGCGTCGGAGAGGCGAGGGGGTCATGGTGGCTACGGCTACGGCAACGACGGCGGCGACGGTGGCGTTCGGCCATGTGTGGAAGGAGTGAGGGACGGGCGAGGGGAAGGTCTGGAGAGGCCGGCTCGATCCAAACGTCAGCGGCGAGACGATCCGCGACGTCGCGCTGTCCTCGGGCGACCAGGTAGGCAGGTGGCGTGGCAACACGGCCGAGCACGCGCGCCGGCCACACGCCTGGCCGACTGGCGCCAGGAGGACGACGGCGGTGGTGGGCTGGGCCTGTGGCCGGGCCGGTTGGGTGGGCTGCTAGCTGGGCCGGCTATAGGTAAGCCTCTGCTCTGTTTTATTTCTGTTTCTTTTTTTCTTTCTTTGTTTATTTTCTGTTGCCACTGTTTTGAAATTAAGCAATTTCAAACAATGCCAAAAACTCCTCTGAACAATTTTATGTTGCTAGATGGACTTTTCCAAAAGCACATAAAACATTTCAAAGTTATTTGAAAATATATTCTATATATTATGAATATAATTCCAAATTCAAATACAATAATAAATTAAATTCCATGCCCAAAATATTCCACAAAGATTTCCATTATTTTTGGTTTGCTGTAAAAGCCTTGCCAAAAATATCCAACAAATATTAGGAACATTTTGGAAACATTGAATGAATTTTTTTTAACTGGACCTATTTGAAATTTGAAGTGCTAGGGTTTGAACAATCCCCATTTCAAGTTTAACAAAAATTAAACATGATGACATGATGATCTGGCAAGGACCACAGGGGTTGACCTAGGGATGTGACATATTGGTAGAGTGCCAACCTTTGTGTGGAGGTCGGGGGCACGCGATGGTTAACTCCTACCAACCTCCCCCCTAGGAGCATGCGTTGATTGCTTTGTTTTGATGACTTGTAGATTTTTGCAATAAGTATATGAGTTCTTATGACAAATGTTGAGTACATGGATTATACGCACTCTCACCCTTCCACCATTGCTAGCCTCTCTTGTACCGCGCAACTTTCGCCGGTACCATAAACCCACTATATATACTTCCTCAAAACAGCCACCATATTATTCCTCAAAATAGCCACCATACCTACCTATCATGACATTTCCATAGCCATTCCGAGATATATTGCCATGCAACTTTCCACCGTTCCGTTCATATGACACACATCCTATTGTCATATTGTCATTGCATGATCATGTAGTTGACATCGTATTTGTGGCAAGGCCATCATGCATAATTTTTATACATGTCACTCTTGTTTCATTGCACATACCGGTACACCACCGGAGGCATTCATATAGATTCATACTTTGTTGTTGTAGTATCGAGTTGTAATGAAAGTGTGATGATCATCATTATTAGAGCATTGTCCCATGGGAGGAAAGGCTAAATCTATAAAGCCCCTCCGCAAAAAAAGGCAAAGAAAAAAAGGAAAGGCCCACAAAAAGGGAAAAGAAAAGAAAAGGGACAATTGCTACTATCTTCTTTTCCACACTTGTGCTTCAAAGTAGCACCATGTTCTCCATTGTAGAGAGTCTCATGTTTAGTCACTTTCATATACTAGTGGGAATTTTCATTATAGAACTTGGCTTGTATATTCAAATGATGGGCTTCCTCAAATGCCCTAGGTCTTCGTTAGCAAGCAAGTTGGATGCACACCCACTAGTTTCTATTGTTGATCTTTCATTCATATTTAGCTCTAGTGCATCCGTTGCATGGCAATCCTTACTCACTCACATTGATATCAATTGATGGGCATCTCCATAGCCCGTTGATACGCCTAGTTGATGTGAGACTATCTCCCTCCTTTTTGTCTTCTCCACAACCACCTCTATTCCACCCATAGTGCTATATCCATGGCTCACGCTCATGTATTGCGTGAAAGTTGAAAGGTTTGAAAAGATAGATTATGAAAACAAGTGCTTGGCTGAAATCGGGGTTGTGCATGATATGAATATTTAGTGGGATGAAGAGGGTGCATAGCCAGGCCATATGATTTTGTAGGGATAACTTTCTTTAGCCATAGTATTTTGAGAAGACATGATTGCTTTATTAGTATGCTTGAAGTATTATTTTTTCTTATGTCAATATAGACTTTTATCTTGAGTCTTTCAGGTCTGAAAATTCATGCCACAATTTAGAGAATTACATTGGAAAAATATGTTGCTTAGCATTCCACATCAAAAATTATTTCTTTATCATTTACCTACTCGAGGACGAGGAGGAATTAAGCATCGGGATGCTTGATACGTCTCCAACGCATCTATAATGTTTGATTGTTCCACGCTATTATTTATGAAGTCTTGGATGTTTAATGGGATTTATCATTCACTTTTATATCATTTGTGGGACTAACCTACTAACCCAAAGGCCCAGTCCAGATTGCTGCTTTTTGCTTGGTTCAGGGTTTTGCAGAAAAAGAATATCTAACAGAGTCCAAACAGAATGAAACCTTTGTGAGAGATATTTTTGGAGAAAATTACGCACACGGAGCTTGCGAACCACGTCAGGGGATCAAGGGGTGGCCCACGAGGGTGGGGGCACGCCCCCCTTCCCAGGGCGTGCCACCTGCCTCGTGGCCCCCTCGAGCGTCCCCCGGTGTCCTCCTTCTTCCTATATAAGTCTACGTACCCCAAAACCTCCGTGGACAGAGAGAAAACCCTAATTCCACCGCCGTACCTTCTGTTCCCGTGAGATCCCATCTTGGAGCCTGTTCCGGAGCTCCACCGGAGGGGTATCCGTCATGGAGTTCTTCATCATCATCATCATCGCCCTCACCATGAGTTGTGAGTAGTTTATCACAGACCTTCGGGTCCGTAGCTAGTATCTAGATGGCTTCTTCTCTCTCTCTGCATCTCAATACAAAGTTCTCCTCGGTCTTCGAGGAGATCTATTCGATGTAATCTCTTTTTGCGGTGTGTTTATCGAGATGCGATGAATTGTGAGTTTATGATCAAGATTATCTATGAAAGATATTTGGTTCTTCTCTGAACTTTTTATGTGTGCTCATAATATCCTTGCAAGTCTCTTCGAATTATTGGTTTGGTTTAGCCTACTAGATCTATAGTTCTTGCAATGAGAGAAGTACTTGGCTTTGGGTTCAATCTTGCGGTATCCTTTCCTAGTGACAGTAGGTGTAGCAAGGCACGTATTGTATTGTTGCCATCAAGGATAAAAAGATGGGGTTTATATCATATTGCTTGAGTTTATCCCTCTACATCATGTCATCTTGATTAAGGCGTTACTCTGTTCTTATGAACTCAGTACACTAGATGCATGCGGGATAGCGGTCGATGTGTGGTGTAATAGTAGTAGATGCGGAATCGTTTCGGTCTACTTGTCTCGGACGTGATGCCTATATACAATGATCATGCCTAGATAGTCTCATAATTATTCGCTTTTCTATTGATTGCTCGATAGTCTGTTTACCCGCCGTAGAATATCGCTATCATGAGAGAAGCCACTAGAGAACACTATGGCCCCCGGGTCTATTCTCAACATATCAATCTACATCTACTTTCCTTTTATCGCTTTTATTTTTTGTTCTTATAAACCAGAAATACCAAAAATATAAACTATCATCTCCATCAGATCTCACTTTCGTAAGTGACCGTAAAGGGATTGACAACCCCTTATCGCGTTGGCTGCGAAGTTATTATTTGTTTGTGCAGGTGCGAGGGAGTCGCACGTGGTCTCCTATTGGATTGATACCTTGGTTCTCAAAAACTGAGGGAAACACTTACGCTACTGTGCTGCCTCTCCCTTTCCTCTTCGAGGGAATACAACGCAAGCTCGAGAAGTAGCAGACGCCCGCCACCGCCTCGATCGACTGGCTCGGTCCCAGACGGTCGAAGAAGAAGATGCCCTCGGCCCAGCCTGCTTCGGCCCCCGCATCCGTGACGAGCCTTTTCCAAAGGGTTTCTCACTCCCGAGAGACACGCCCAAGTACATTAGATCGGTGAAGCCGGAGGACTGGCTGGTGGACTACTCCACGGCTGTCAGCATAGCAACCGGCAACAGGCGCGTTGCGGTGAAGTATGTGCCACTCAAGCTCCAGGTCACATCCCGGACATGGTTGAACAGCCTCAAGCCCAACAGCATCAACGGCTGGTTGGACTTCACCGACGCCTTCACTCACAACTTCACCAGCACCTACAAGCGTCCTCCCAAGCCACGCCAGCTCTCCTTATGTCTCCAAGGTCCGAACGAGTCCGCTCGTGATTACCTGATGCGTTGGGCGGAGCGGCGCAACTCTTGAGAGGGAGTGCACGAGGTACAAGCCATCGAGTATTTCACGGCCGTGTGCAGAGAAGGCACCTTGCTCAAGCACAAACTCCTTTGTGACGAGCCCGCCATGCTGGACGAGCTATTAAGCATAGCAGACAAGTATGCCACTGTTGATTCCTCCATGAAGTCCGAGATGCAAGTGGATGCCTCTGGAAAGATGGCTCCCCCAGCTCCTAGAACGCCCGCTGGAGAGTCCAGTCGGCGCCAGCAGCAGACTGATCACAAGCGCAAGGCCCACCCGCCCGCTTCCAACAGCCGGCTGGTGGCAGTAGTTGATGGCCAGCAGCCAGAAGCTCAAGCAGGTCCCAAACGCCAGAAGGGCGGCAAGCCAACCTGGGAGCCCTCCTTCTCCTTCAATCAAGCTCTGGATGCCCCCTGCAAGTTTCACAGTGGCGTGAAGCCCTCCAATCACACCACCTGAAAGTGTCACTGGCTCACGCAGATTGTCAGAGGGGAAGCTCTGCCACGGCTCTGCCTCCCAAAGCACCGGCTGCTCGCCCAGGCAGCCAGGTCCATGACGAGTTCCTAGAAGAGAACGTGGCCTACGTCGTCTTCACGAGCCAGGCGGATGATAGGGATAGCCGGCACCAGCAGCGTAGCAAAGTCAACACCATTGCCGTCAAAGCCCCAGAATTCATGCACTGGTCTGAAAGGCCCAATAGCTGGAGCCGTGAAGATCACCCGGCTATCATGCCTTCGCCAGGAGCTTACACATTGGTTCTGGATGCAACTCTCTCTACCGATAGGCGGGCCTGTCGTTTCTCCGGAGTGCTGGTAGACGGCGGCAGCAGCATCAACATCATGTACCGTGACACCATGGAGAAGTTGGGCATCAAAGAGAAGCAGCTTCAGCCTACCAGGACCGTGTTCCACGACATCATTCCGGGCCTCTCTTGCTCACCAATCGACAAGGTCAAGATTGATGTCCTGTTTGGTGACAAGAAGCATTTCCGGTAGGAGCCGGTCTGGTTTGAAGTGGTGAACCTGGAAAGCACCTATCACGTGATATTGGGCCGGCCAGCTCTTGCAAAGTTCATGGCAGTACCCCATTACGCCTACCTCAAGATGAAGATGCCGGGTCCCAAAGGAATAATCACCATAGTCGGGGACTATGAGAAGTCCGTCGCATGTGCAACTGCCAGCAGCCGGCTGGCCGAGTCCCTTGTCGTAGCTGAAGAGAAGCTCCGCCTGGAACGGTTGGTGGTAATGGCTGGCGAGCAGCCAGCCATACCAACCGATCCTTGGGAGGCGGAGCTGCAAGGCTCGTTCCAGCCGTCCAAGGAGGCAAAGAAGATTGCGTTGACCCGTCTCACCCAGAGAGATTTGTTGTCATAGGATCAAATCTAGACAACAAATAGGAAAGCGAGCTCATCGATTTCCTCTGTGAGAATCGGGACATCTTTGCATGGTCCCCCAAAGGCCTGCCGAGTATCCCGACGGACTTCGCCGAGCACAAGCTACATGTGAGAGAAGATGCAAAGCCTGTTAGGCAGCCACTCCGCCACCTGTTAGAAGAAAAAATAAGAGTTGTTGGAGAAGAGGTTGCCCGCCTGCTAGCAGCCGGCTTCATTATGGAAGTGTTCTATCCTGAGTGGCTCTCCAACCATGTCCTATTGCTGAAGAAGAACAACAAATGGCGCATGTGCATTGATTACACCAGCCTCAACAAAGCTTGCCCCAAAGATCCGTTTGCTCTGCCGCGAATAGACCAAGTGATTGACTCCGCAGCCGGATGCGAGCTGTTGTCATTCCTTGATGTCTATTCTGGATACCAACAGATCAAACTTGATCCGGCCAACCGCCTGAAGACCTCCTTCCTCACGCGATTTGGGGCCTTCTGCTACCTGACTCTGACGGTCGGCTTGAGGAATGCCAGCGCCACCTTTCAGCGTTGCATGCAGAAGTGTCTCCTCAAGAAACTTGGCAGAGATGCCCACGTTTACGTGGACGATATCGTGGTGAAGACGGAGAAGAGGGGAACTCTCTTGGAAGACCTGCAAGAGACCTTCAAAAACCTGCACCGCTTTCAGATCAAGCTAAACCCGGGGAAATTCATCTTCGGGGTACCAGTAGGCCAGCTCCTTAGCTTCCTGGTATCTGAACGCGGCATCGAGTGCAACCCCGCGAAGATCAAAGCCATTGAGAGAATGGAGAGGCCAACTCGCATACGGGACGTCCAGAAGTTCACCGGGTGCTAGGCATCGCTCAACCGATTCATCAGCCGAATGGGCGAAAAGGCACTCCCCTTGTACCAACTGATGAAGAAGACTACTTGCTTCGAGTGGAACGACAAGGCGGATGAAGCCTTCTAGCATCTCAAGAAAGTGCTGGCCACGCCACCTGTCCTGGCAGTGCCAACAGACAAGGAACACATGTTCCTTTACATAGCCGCCACCAGCCGGGTGGTCAGCACTGTCATTGTGGTCGAGCGCCCAGAAGATGGTAGGGCCTTGCCTGCCCAGAGGCTGGTCTACTACTTGAGCAAGGTGATGTCAGTCTCCAAGCAGAACTACCCCCATTACCAGAAGATGTGATATGGCATGTACTTCGCCGCCAAGAAACTCAAGCAGTACTTCTAAGAGCATCCGATCATGGTCGTATGCATGGCCCTTATTGCTAAGACCATGGGCAACGGAGATGCTTCAGGCAGAGTGGCGAAGTGGGCCATTGAGCTGCGGCCCCTTTGCCATCTTCTACCAGCCCCGCACCACCATCAAATCGCAAGCGCTGGCCGACTTCCTCGTCGACTGGGCCGAGACCCAGTACCTGCCGCTTGCTCCAGATTCAACAGATTGGCGGATGCACTTTCACGGATCAAAGATGCGCACTGGCTTGGGAGCCGGCATCGTCCTCACCTCTCCCAAGGGCGACAAGCTCAAGTACACCCTACAAATCCACTTTGCCGCCTCCAACAATGTGGCCGTGTATGAGGCACTCATTCACGGGCTCCGGATGGCCAAAGAGATTGGCATCCGCCGTGTGTTGTGCTATGGTGACTCAGATTTGGTTATCCAGCAGTCCTCTGGGGACTAGGACGCCAAGGATGCAAACATGGCAAGTTACCGTTTCCTTGTCCAGTAGATCAGTGGGCACTTTGACGGCTGCAAGTTCCTCCATGTACCACGAGTCGACAACGTGCAAGCCGACGCCTTAGCACGAATTGGCTCCACCCGCCAAGCAATACCAGTCGGCGTGTCCCTCCAATGCTTGCGCAAGCCGTCTATCAAGCCGTCACGAGAGTTAGAGTCAATATTCATGCCAGCCGATCCTGGGGCAGACGGCCCAGGGACTACTGCACCGGCACCTGGCCCGGGGACTGCTGTGAATGGCCCGGGGACTGCTCCAGCAGGCGGCCAAGAAACTTCAACTCCAGCAGACGGCCCAGGGACTGCTGCGACTGGGCCGGGGACTGCTCCAGCAGGCGGCCAAGAAGCGTCAGCTCCAGCAGACGGCCCGGGGACTGCTGCAGCCGGCTTGGGGACTTTAGAAGCACAGCAGGCGGCTCACCCCAGCCCTCCGCCTCCCAGCCCAACCGCCTTGGTCTCAGTGGCAGAAATAACAGGAGTCTCAGCACCGTCTTGGGCACATCCAATCCTCAATTTCCTGCTCAGAAAAGAGCTGCCAGCAGACGAAACCTTGGCACGACAGGTCCAATGCCGAGCTTCAGCATATACACTAATTAACTGAGAGCTTCTCAAAAGAAGTGCGACCGGCGTCTTCCAGTGCAGCGTGGAAGTAGAAAAGGGTCTGGCTATTTTGAAAGATATTCATCATGGGGAGTGCGGCCACCATGCGGCCTCAAGATCCCTCGTTGCCAAAGCCTTCCGCCACGGATTCTTCTAGCTGACTGCTTTGACGACGCCAAAGATTTTGTCAAGAAGTGCAACGGCTGCCAACGCTTTACTTTCAAGCAACACTTGCCGGCTCCTGCACTCAAGACCATTCCGATCACTTGGCCGTTCGCAGTCTAGGGACTAGACATGGTGGGTCCTTTCAAGACAGCTCGAGGCGGGTTGACCCATTTTCTTGTGGCCGTGGACAAGTTCACCAAGTGGATCGAGGTGAAGCCAATCAAGAAACTCAACGGCCCAACTGCTGTGACCTTCATCGTTGACATCACAGTCCAATATGGCATACCACACATCATCATCACCGACAATGGCACAAACTTTGCCAGAGGCGCATTGGCCCGTTTCTGTGCAACACAGGCCATCTGACTGGACTTAGCATCCGTTGCCCACCCGCAGTCAAACGACCAAGTTGAGCGTGCCAACGGCCTTATCTTGTCCGGCATCAAGTCCCGGCTGGTTGAGCCTTTGGAACGATCAGCCGACTGCTGGATCGAAGAGTTGCCGTCTGTCCTCTAGAGCCTCAGGACAACTCCGAACAAGTCAGCCGGCTTCACTCCCTTCTTCCTTGTCTATGGGACCGAGGCCGTCATCCCAACAGATGTTGAGTTTGACTCGCCTCGTATCACCATGTACACAGAAGCCGAAGGAAAAGAAGCACGAGAAGAAGGTATGGACCTGCTGGAAGAGGCCCGGCTGGTAGAACTCCACCGATCCACCATCTACCAGCAGGGTCTTCGTCGCTACCACAGCCGGCGAGTCAGGCCACTTTCCTTCCGCGAGGGGGATTTATGCTCCGGTTGATCCAGCGAACAGCCGACCAGCACAAGCTCTCAGCCCCTTGGGAAGGACCATTCATCATCAGCAAGGTACTAGGCAACGATGCCTACTACCTCATCAATGCACAGAAGCCAAGAGCACGCAAAAGAGACGACTCAGGCAAGGAGTCGGAGCGCCCGTGGAACGCAAACCTACTTTGCCGCTTTTATAGCTAAAGACAGTATGTGTCGTGCTATCTACTCTATTTTGAGAAGCAATGGGACCCCCGAGGAGTTCTCGGGGACTGTCCAACCCTTTATCTATATGATAAAGATTTATGCCTGTGAATGAGTACTTCCGTTCCTTCGCCCGGCACCGGGACAAAGTTATCGGGTGGCACCACATGGTCGTTTTCATCCATCTCTGGGATGAAAACGGCAGTGTCGGCGTAGTCGGCGAGGGTGGAGGCGCGCCTGACAAGATCTCCTCGCACCGTGGCCAGTTCGGACTCGGCTTCCAGCAGAAGGTCGCCAGCTGGGCGCGGTCCAAATCCGGATACCAACCCTTGGCGAATTCCAGGGCGGTCCGTGCATCGGCCCTCGCAGCAGCGTCCTTCCAGGCCTCGAAGTGGCAGCCGGCCGCCTCCAGCCAGTCGGCGGTCCAGCTGGGAGTGTAGAGTACTGGGACGTCTGGCCAAAGGGCGGCCAGTACCTGGGCCCTAGCACATTGCAGGCTGTGGAGCAGGCGGTGGGCTGGCTGGAGGCGCGCCTTGACGGCGAGAAGCTGTTCCTTGGGAGTCCGGGGCACGTTGGGTGCTATCACCGGGCCCACCTGGCGCCTCTCGTCGCGCGGGGCCTCAATAGCCTGGCTGGCGGCAACAGAATGGCCAGGGAAGAATTCTGCTCAAGGACAAGACAAAGAATCAGAAAAAAGAAAGCATGCCATAGCAGACGGCAGGCACGTGAAAATAGGGCAGGCGGCTAACCATCGACCATGTCCGCAATGGCCCCGTAGCTGTCCTGCAGAGCAGCCTCCTTCTCGGCCCAGTTCGAGCGTTCGGTCTCGAACTTGGCCCGAAGGAGCACCTCAATGTCCACCAGCTTCCCAAGCTCCACCTTGTGTGTTGCTGCCTGGTCTGCCATCTCCTTGGCCAGGCGGTCACGGTCCTGGGTGGCGAGGCTGCGCTCCTGCTCCTTGGCGGCGAGTTTGGCCTGGACCCCGCCCAGTTGATTGTGGAGGTCGGTCGCGGTCGCTGGCAAGAAAGGAGAAGGAGCATCAGCATCAGCAAGAAGACAAGACAACCTTGGAGTTCCAAGCCGCCTGCTCAGCAGCCGGCTCGGAACTCGGGGACTACACCCAGCGGGTGTGCTGACGCGCCCCCGCAAGGAGGAAAAGAAGACACTTACCTTGGCTTTCGGCCAGAGCAGCCCTTAGTTGCGCCAGCTCCTGATGCTGGGAGTTGAAAGCCGCCACCCGAAGATTGTGATAATCCTGCAGCGAGAAACAAGTCAGCCCACAAAGTGATGCCTTGGAGTTCCAAGCCGCCTGCTTAGCAGACGGCTCGGAACTCAGGGACTACACCCAGTGGGTGCCCTGACGCGCCCCCACAGAAGAAATTGAAGAAATAAAAACAGATGCAAGGAGTCAACATACCCGGACAGAGGTTCACGTAGCCAGGAACTCCCGCAAGACCATTTGCACGGCCTCGCCCAGAGAGTTGAAGCGGTCGAGGACGTCTTGTGACGTGACGATCAGCGCGCCGCCACCTCCAGGCGTCCAGCTTGGCGGCGCTGCACTGGTGGCCTCGTTATTCGGTGATGACGAGCTGGTGGCACTGGCCTCTACTCACCGTGGCGCTGAGGCCGCCCTCGCAGTACGCGGATGGGCGGGGGCTCACGGGGTCAGCAGCGGGCCTGCCACTAGCATGCCTTCTGCCAGCGGCACCTCCGCTCCTGCGGGCCGGCTGTCCTGCATCCCAGCAGGCGGCGCGGGAGGGGTCGCTTCCGTCTCCATGGCGGCGCGGCCATCCCACTCCTTGTCAAGAGACGTTTGCTCGCCAGCAGCCGGCACTTGGACGGACGGCTCCAGAAGGCCCGTGTCCTAGGGGTTGGCATGGTCCGCCGGCTACTGGAGGCCCGCCTCCTGTTCCTGGACTTGGGCGGCAGCATCCACCGAGGCCTTGGTGGCCGCCTCGGCCTCCGCCTTGGCAGCGGCCTTGGCCTTCGCCAGCTCAAGGGCCGCGGCCTCCCGCTCTTCACGCGCCTCTCGGGCGTTCCTCTCCGTCGCCTCCAGGAGCGCGGCGGCAGGGTCCACGCGGCGCGGTGCAGGACGGGCATCCGTGCCCCCAAAAGCAGAGCCCGCATGTGCCCGCGAGAGAGAAAGCGGGGCGCTGTTCAGGCATTCCCAAGAAGACAGCAAAATCAGCCACGAAGTGGCCGAAAAATTAGAATGAATGCAGAAAGAAATAAGAATGCGACACTTACGCAGACACGGCTGGCCTAGGCTTGGGGACCCTAGGAAGGGCTGCTTTGGCGGCCGCCTCCTGGCGTCTGGTGGCGGCGGCTGAGAGCTTGAGCCGCTTGAGCTTGCTGCCAGCCGGCCCCACAGAGGACCGGCGTTTCACGCTACCGGCTGCGGTTGACGGCGCCACCAGATAGCTGCCGCGTTCAGGCGGGTTCGCCTCTCGGACGCGAAGAGGCGCTTCCTCCTCCTCCTCGTCATCATCCGGCCAGTTCTCGACGCCGCCTCCTGACGGGCCGCCAGCTGGCTAGCCCCCGCCGCCTGTTACCTCCTCTTCCTCCATAGCGGCGGCCCCTAGATCGGGGTCGCTCATATCGCTCTGGGAGCGGTCTGGTTCCAGAGGGCGGGCCGGCTGGTCGGAGCCTGGCTCTGGCTGGCCGTGGAAGATCTGCAGGCGTCACAAGGGTCAGGCAGCTGGGACAGGCGGAGGAAGGAAAGAAGAAGATGGAAAGAGGGAGCTCACCGCAGGCGGCGGATTGTTGTTGCTGTACGGCGGCTTGCCGAACGCCCAGCCTGAGTCGGAGAGCTTGCAGTTGGAGACGGAGTTCACCAAAAGGGCCACCTCCTTGTATGACATCTGCTTGGTGCAGGTCCGGCTCGGGTCCCGGCGCCCACTCATGTTGCAGATTAGATGCGGGCGGGACTGCAGCGGCAGCACCCGGTGCTCTACAAAAGTGATGGCGATGGAGGCCCCTTGTGTGAGGTAGACGGGCTAGGTCTTCCAAGAGGCACGGGGTTCGGCAGGCCGGCCGGGTGCCCAGTCCTGCAAGCCGATGAAGTCGTGCGTGGGGTCGACGTTGGAGACGTAGAAATATGTCTTTTGCCACTGCTTCACCGAGTGCACGAGCACAGGCGGCGGGAAGTAGTTCTTGGCCCCGTTGCGCTTCACTACGATGCACCCACCTCACTGGGCCGCCATGCCCTGGACCGCGGTACCAAGCTTGATATAAAAGAGCTGGGTCCACAACTCCATTGTGGGGACTGGGGAGTATACCGAAGTACACCTCACAAAGGACGATGAAGGCGGACAGCGTCACCACCGTGTTGGGCGTGAGGTGGTGAGGCCGTATGTTGAAGAACTCGAGGAAGGAACAGAAGAAGCCGCTGGTGAGGAGCCCGAAGCCGCAAGGGAAGTGCGAGCGGAAGACGACCCGCTCGCCAAACTGCGGCACCGGCCTGATTTCCGCCGCCGACGCCAGGCGCACGGCGACCTTGTCTTCGGGGGGCAATCGCCGCGCACGGCGGAGGTAGAAGATGTGCTCCTCAAGGACCTCGCTGCCATCCCATTCGCCGGAGTGGTGGGCCTGCGCCGCTGCAGCCATGGCTCGAGGCAAGGGCTCGCTCCGACGGAGCGCTACGAGCGGCAGTGGCGAGGAGCGTGGGGGAGAGCGAGGAGGAAGAACAGAATGGCGCAAGGGTGTGTGTGCAAGCGGCGCTGCCCCCCTTCCCGAGCCTACTTATAGGCTCGAGGCGACGAAGCCGAGGGGGCGAGGGCGTGGGATTAACTGCTCCACGCCCCGCACAATCCCCACCTTTCTCGCGCCTAATCCACTCGCATTAAATGCACGCGGGGAGGGCAATCGATTGCCTCTGCCGGATTAGATCCGCGCGTGGATCAAGGCCCTGTAGTGGTGGGCCCCGACCCGTTGCTACGTCCCATCGCGAGCGTGGGCTGGCTGGCTGACATGATGGGGCGATGACACGTGGAACACCACCAACGGGCGGCAGGCCCACGTCACAGCCCTCCATATAGGCGGTATCTTCTTCCTGAAGATTAAAATACAGAGGCCCGGCTGCCAGAAGCCGGCCCCTTCTAGAGGCCCGACTGCCAGAAGATGGTCCTTTCTAGAGGATGGACAAGAAACGCCAAACCTTACCTGGAATGGGAAGCTGCTGGAACCCCGCAGCCCCGATCGCAACCACAGAGTTCCACCAGCTTCGAGGACTACTGTCGGAGATATTGTCCACGGGTGTCCTCATCGACCACCCATGGTATTTCAAGTCAATTGGGGTCCTGGGGCAGCAACGCCCAGGAGACGGCTCCTAGCAGGCGGCGGGGGCCCGGATAGGCGGCAGCCTCGTGGCCAGCATCCAGAAGACGGCCCCACTCTCCCCCCTCGGGACGCGTGCTGGGGAACCACAACAAGGCTAAGGCATGGCTACAGTTGAACATGACCTTAGAGAATCTATGAGGGCGTGGCTATAGTGAGGGCATATCTTACGCACGCTCCTTAAGCGGCGTATCACTGTAGCCATGTTGCCAGTGACCTAGCCCCGGTCAAAGGAAGCCATGATCCCACTACCCACACGCGGCAGAGCTAGAAGGCGGCCGGCCCCACCTGCCAGTGGGTAAACAAGAAGCAAGCGGCCCTTGGCAGGCGGCCTGGGGGACGGGCCGCCTGGTAGCAGGCGGCTAACCGTGCCCTAGGAGTCTAAACCCCATCAAGACGACAAGACAGGACGTGGCGGCAGCGTACGGCAGGAGGCGGCGGCACTGTAACCATTCCTCTCCTGACGATGGTGCTGTTAGTAGAGGAGCGCCCACAGTAAAAAGCTATCATGAGGGCCCGCAGACGGTGGGCCCCAGCAAACATGTGGGGAGGCCGGCACCGGAAGACACTGACCGCTGGGGGCCGTTCCGCCTAGATTACTATTGTACCCCTATGGGGTAGGCCTATATAAACTGCCCAGGGTCCTCCATGTGGAGGGGTTGGACCTTAAGAAGAAGAAGAAGAAGAAGAGAGACACAAAGGGAGATAGGGAGAAACCCTAGCGACCGTTCCCATTCCCTAGAGCGGAGGTAGAGAGCTAGCCTTGCCCTTCTTCCTCCCCTAGACAACACAGCTGAAGGAGCAACCTTGTAGCTTACATATTGACATTAGTCATGACGCGGAGTCCCCGCAGAGCAGGACTAGGCGTGTTATCTCCACGGAGAGCCCCGAACCTGGGTAAGATTCATGGGCGAACTAAGTATCGCCTTATCCTGCTTCCAGGGCTCGGCGATGTTCTATTGTCCCCATGCATGATAAGCCATCCTTTGGCATATGTCGCACCAAAACCCTGACAAAGGGACACCTTGTGAGGTTCACGTGATGTGAGCCATGACGACCAAGGTCAGGCTGGCGCCACCGGGCGCAGGAAGCCAGTTTCCTCTTTGGTAATAAAGGGCAAGCGCAGGCGAGGAGTTCTTAGGCGTCAGGCAAAGGTTTCCATATCGGTGCAACGAGACCAAGACCAGCAGGACGGCAGAGCGAAGGTCACCACGGAGTCCACGACAACGTCACCACCAGAGCCTTTGGAAGGCGAAGACCACCTTTTGTCAGGATAGCTTGTACTAGCTGTCCCCCTTCAAACTTGTGCGTTGTGGGATCCCTTCCCGCTCAATATTTGGGAAGAGGACCCGGGCCTCTATAAATAGGACTAGCCACCACTATAGAGGGGGGATCAGATCTAGACCACCCTTACACCCACTAGCTCACCACGCACAAGAACACCTCTCCTTAGAAGGTTGTTCTTCCCGTGTACTTGTTCATCCTTAGCCTATGAGGCAATCCATCACACCACACTGGATTAGGGTATTACACCACAACGGTGGCCCGAACTAGTATAAATCATTGTGTCTCTTGTTCTTCGGGTTCAATGAGCTAGGCCTTGGAATCGGTGCGAGAGCGAGCTAGAGCAGAAAGGAGAGATCTTCGTGCGCACCCCAGTGTTTGAACCTAAAGGGTTTGCCGGAACCCATAATCCGACATTTGGCGCGCCAGGTAGGGGTGCGCCGAATCCTCTCTTCCGTTGTTTGGCTCGTCAGTGCTCCGCTGTCCCAATGGCCGACGATCAGGGGGCTCATGCCGACCGCTGGGCAACCTGGCCCACGCAGGCAACACCGTCTGCTCAAGAAGACCTCAACTCCGTGCTTCAGGCGGCTCGCGCAGCGTCTAACGCCACCGACTGCGGGCGGCATGGACCTGCGACTTCCGCCCTCGCATCACGGTGCGCGCGCTCCGCCGCATGATCTTCAAACTACGCCGCGGCGACGGCACCGCACACCCGACAGGAGCAGGCGAACATGCGTGCCGCACTCATCATGGCACGAGAACTGTTACGGTGCAGGCTGGCCGATGGCGGCCGCGACGTACTGCTTGAACGCGTTGCCGAACTGCTGGATTGCGCTAGTAGGGGCGCCCCACCTTTCTTCTCCTTGTCCACGCCTTAGATTGTGGCTGAGGCGCATGCGAAGTCCCGGTGAGCTTGCGCACCCCTCGAACGATGGGGGGGCCTGACGACACCAACATTGGCGCTGGCGCCACCTGTCCTACCGCTGCGACTTCGTCACAGGCGCGAGCAAGCGTTGGCGGCCTCTTGCGAGGGCGCGCCAGAGTTTAATCCAACAGCTGCCAGGGCTAGGTGTCGCGGCTGGAAACTCAAGGTGCGGCACACTCAGATGGTGGCCTCGGTGGGGCAATAGACAATGCCTATGTACCCCGCATGGTGAACCTGGAATACACGTTCGGGGAGGGCCCCAATGCCTTCCTCAGGCCAGGATGGAACGACAAGATGCTTGAAGCTGGAGATTACCATGAGTCGCCTGGAGGCCATGCCGACCCATTTAGTGACGACGACGGGGCGCAGCAGGTATCGTAGCAGCAGGCATGCACTAACAATGGGCTACAGGTGGACCAGACCACGATGATGGTCGGAGACCCAAGGGTGGCGGTACCGCCTCGGCCGGAGCAGAACGCTGGGGACTGCGCGTGGAGGGCCTGGAGTCACGGCCTCCCCCGCGCCGCTTGGAACAAGGCATTATACAGAGGTAGGTCCTCTTCCGGGGGAAGCATTGGCGGGCTCTTCCCCCCGGCAAAGGGGCCCATGGTTGCCGAGGGCGCCGCTGGCATCCCCCTTGCCCCTTGGCCTCGTCCTGGTTTCCGGACGATCCAACGGTGGTCGGGGACGGCGCAAGGTGGGGCCCTTGTCTGGTGATATGAAGTAAGGCTCACGCTTGTGAAGGTCTCCACTCGTGACACTCTCACGTAATAATGAGTGGGCCTATACACGCGCCGGAGTCTCCGGAGTGCCGCCCTCGGGCCTCGGGGGCTCCCTCCCACGTTCTAGTTGTAGCACTTAGCTCCGCGCTGGTGGAAGACCAGAAGACTAGCTAGGTGTCGAACGTGGCTATTTGCTTTCCTCTCCTTTTCTTTGTAACTTGGTTCACCACCTTTTCGAATCGAATTTGAAGTCTTTCACGTTGCCAAAAGTGGGGGGAATTTTCCGTTGTTTTCTACTGGATTCTATCGCTTTCTGGTCGTTTTTAAGGCTCGTGCCTCGAGCCCTCTGGCTCGGGGACCAGATGGCCGATCCCACCAAGTGGATCTCTGTAACCTCGGCAGGACCCCCTCAGGGCAAGAGCGTACGTGCCGCAAAATTGCTGCATAGGCATCCTGCTGCGGCCTGCAAGACGCCCCTGGATATGCTCCCAAGAGAGGGGCCGCATGTTGCTCAGGAAGCTCAAGGCTGCGGACCCCTAGTGATCTACCCCAACAGAGAGGTGTGCCAACGGCCTCACAACTTTCACGAGGCCAGGTAGGATCAAGGTGGGTTACAATGACAACCCTGTTCAAGAGCTCACAAACTCACGGAAGCACGTCCCAGGTTCGGCTTTAAGAAGGGAAAAAGAAGAGTAGAACATCAGTTTACACACATAGGGGGCTCCCCCATCAAAATGCTCTCATACCGTGCGGGGCCATGTCCTAGTCCTTGCATGCAGGATCGAAGCGGAGGAGCACGGGCTCAATCGGACATGTCGCTCGTCGTATCATCTGATCTCGTGCACACCGCCGGCGCTATCGCTGGCATCGTCTTCACCATCGTAACCACACCGCCTTCGTCTGCCACGACCACGGCCACGTCATCCTCAGTAGGAAAGGCCTTGACCAGAGCATCCACGTTGTCATCCACTCAGTGCGCCAGGTTGTCTCCGATGGCCCCAGGCACTGGGGCGATGGCGGCATCAAAATGAAAGTGGAGATAGATGTTTTGGAGATGACTGAAGACCCAGGAGAACACTCGCCCAAGGATGCTTCGTCTCTTTTCTTCAACAAGCTTGCGGGCCTTTGCGGCCCGGTCCTCCAAGCGCGTCACGACCTCGGGGAAAGAGGAGAGATGGCTGGCGTAGTTGTCCGCGTGAGGGTGAGGGGTGTGCTTGTCGCAGATGGCGCCCAGTGCCCGGTTGGCCTTCACCTTGAGGTCCTGGAGGATGGGGCATGCTCGTGCTGCAACAATTGTCGATGACCAGCCTCATCTTTGTTATACTGCACAAGAACCGCAACTTCGTCAACTTGCTGCTGGAGCAAACCAGGTTGGCCCTCATGGAAGTTGGCTCGGCCTGAGAGGGGGATTGAGCCACCATGGCGGCCCTTTCGCGCCGCTCTGCCTCTTCTAGCCTCTTCCTGACAGCAGCGGTCCTCCCATCAGCTTTTGCCTGCAGGAGCTTCAGCTTCAGGTTGGACTCGTTGACAAGATTAGCGCGAGCCTTCGCCACCCTCCGGTCAATCTCCGCCTGAACCTTGGCCTCACGAGCAGAGATGACATCCTCGGCCAGGGTCACATGGCGCTCCCTCGTCTCCAACCACTCCTGCTCGAGGCTGTGCTCCAAGGCTTCCAGCATCAACGCTTCCTCACGCCTCAAGATCTCCTCCTCTTCAGAAGGCGCCCCTTTCATCGACGCCAAGGCGGTCCTGCGCGCCTCAGCTAGCTGTTCCAGGGAGGCGTTCAGGGCCAGGAGCTCCTGCCTGCGCTTCTCTGCAACCTCACGGCGGTGGTCAGCCTACCTGGCCTCCTCGAGGGCTCCGGCGCTGGCCTAACGCAAGGCTGCAAGGGACGCCTCAGCCTAAGTGTTGGCACACTTGTGCTAGAGACGCCAGAGGTTGATGGCCACCTTCAGTCGATGCCATTTGTCCATCAGCTGGACGCCCTCGGTCTCAAGGCGGGCATCAACATCCACAAGCTCTTCCCCAAGTCGATTCAGCGCACTCATCACCTCCTGGAAAAGCTCATGACGGATAGTGCCCCGCTCGCTCCCAAACTCGAATGCGCGACCAGGATCGTCCTCAGCACTAGGGACGGTTGAAGAAGCTCGAGGGGGCCCGTCCCCTCCCGGCGAGGGGCTTGAGGTCGCCCACTTTCCAGTCGTCTTTCAGGCCATAGCTGGGGCCTGGGGGGACGGAGGCTCGTTGCTCGAAGAAGTTGCCAGCACCGAGGTCACCCAGCCGCCGTCAACAACTAGGGGAGGAGCCCATGGCACGCCTTCCGCACCCAAGTAGGACCACGAAGGAGGAACGGCAAGAATTCAGGGTCGGTAACCCAGGGTCGCGGAGCTAGGGTCGAGGAAAGCAGCACTCGAGGAATTACAAAGATAAGGTACTCACTCATCTATGGCAATGTACTTCCTCTACTTCAATGGCCGGAAGGCATCACCGCTGCAGCTTGGAGATCCCTTCCTCTTGCAGACTGCGTCGAACTTCGTCCAGAGCTGACCGAAGCCCTGGATGCGGTCACCAGCGCCGAGCACGATCGCAGCGGCTCCTAAGGAGGCGCCCTTAGGAACGCTGGGCCATGCGGGGCCTTCAGCCCCCGCCTCACGGCGACTCGCTTGGGCCTCGGAGGCTTTGGCCTCGGGAGCACCAGGATGCACCGACCCCTCGGTCGTTCCCTCTGGGCGGCTCTCCCGAACCCCAGGGAACGGTGCTTCAGGAGCCCTAGGAGACACCAATGCCGAAGCAGCCACACCACCAACAGTCGGCGGCGATTGCCCCCTGCGCCCCCTTCTGGGGCAAGCGCCGCGCCGGTAGCGGGCAGGGGAGCCACACGTACAGGGCTCTCACGAGGCCCCTCAAGGCCGACCGGACAAAGCCCCCATTCATCGAAGGAGGGCATCCTCTTCATGAGCTCCACCTTGTTCGAGCAGCAGTACATAAGATAGCCTTCATCCGGCAAGTTGGCTGGCGCTGGGTCGCCCGTCTGGAGCTCGAGCACCGTGCGATGTACCTCGCGAGGAAGAGCAGGCGTTTGAAGCCTCATGCCGTCCCCGTAGCCGGAGAAGGTCCACATCTGCCGAGAGTGGCGCTGAAGTGGAGCGATGCGGCACTGGATGTACTCCTTCACCACCATGGGCGCCATCACCCCAAGCTTCTTCAACTTGGCCAGCCGGCGCCAAACGTGGGTTAGCTGCTGGTTGGCGTGCTTCTCGTGTTTCCAGCCGGATCTCGGAACCGCCGGAATCCCCGGGAGAAGCATCACGGGGCTGCGCGCACCAACATTAACAAACACCCACCGCTTCCTGATACCTTCGACGATCGGCGAGAGGTCGAAATCAATCCCCGAGCCGGCGGTCACCGCGATGGCCTGAAAGGATACACACCCTGAGCGCTGGAGTGCATCCATCTGGTGCAGCGAGAAGAAGTGGCAGAGCGAGGCCACGGAGGGGACAATGCCCACCATGGCTTTGCAGACGAAGGTGAAAACAACGAGGATGATGATGGATTGGGGATCGAGGTGCAACGCGTTGATCTGGTAATGCGAGAGTACCACATTGAAGAAATCGGAGAAGGGAGGAATCATGCCTGCACGGAGGGCGTGAAGGTGGAGGGGGACCTCGGTGGCCGCCCTGTCAATTTCAGTGCGGGAAGCGGGCTAGGCCACCGTCGCCCCCCACTCATTGGAATCAGCGCCGGGCGCCGGGCGCACCTTGTCCATCATCTCTTGGTTGAGCACCACCGAGCGCTCGATGGCGGGCTCGAAAGCTGGCGGCGTGGGGACCGAGGTAGGAGACTCCTTCGTCTCCTTCTTTCGGCTGGGTACCATGGTGGTGGAAGGAGTTGGCATTGAATCGAGCTAGGAGAAGGGATCCAGAAGAAGAAGAAGATGCGGGGCGTGTTGTCGACGAAGGAGGTGGAGTTGTGTAAGCAATAGTGGCTGCCTAGCCAGGCAGAAATTGAGGTTGCATGGGGAAGTGGAGACGCCCACGTCCTGTCAATCGCCACGCGTCAATCAATGCCGCAGGCTTTTGGGGCCCATGGCGATGCGCACTTGACCCTTGGCTTCGCCGCCAAGCCAAGTCCGA
Organism: Secale cereale; assembly: GCA_902687465.1. NCBI lineage: Eukaryota > Viridiplantae > Streptophyta > Magnoliopsida > Poales > Poaceae > Secale > Secale cereale. Next base: position 241,185,250 of record LR738712.1, read on the forward strand.
GCGCGCCTTGAGCCCGGGGGCTACTGTTGGCGTTCTGGGAATGGGGGTACCCAGACTTGCCTTCCTGCTGCCTAGAGCGTGGCTCATCCAGCGGCCTGGTGCGGCCCATCTTCATCAGCAGACCACTCAAGACCCTCGCGAGGGGCCAAGCCTCACAAGGCGGACGACGCAAGACCTCCCCTGGGGCGGCCTCACTAGGCTGGCTCCCGAGGAGCGGAGATATCAAGGCAAGGGTCACCTCACGAGGTTCGCATGACATGAGCCAAGACGACCAAGTCCAGGTGGGCGCCAGCGGGTGCAGGAAGCTAGTTTCCTCTTTGGTGCTAAAGGGGCAAGCGCAGGCGAGGAGTTCCGACGTGCCAGGCAAAGGTTTCCATATCGGTGCAACAATACCAAGACCAGCTGGACGGCAGAGCGAAGGTCACCACGGAGCCCACGACGACGTCACCACCAGTGCCTTTGGCAGACGAAGACCACCTTTTGTCAGGATAGCTTGTATTAGTTGTCTCCCTGCAAACTTGGCCGTTGTGGGATCCCTTCCCGCTCAATATTTGGGAAGAGGGCCCGGGCCTCTATAAATAAGACTAGCCACCACCATAGAGGGGGGATAAGATCTAGACCACCCTTACACCCACTAGCTCACCAAGCACAAGAACACCTCTCCTGAGAAGGCTGTTCTTCCCGTGTACTTGTTCATCCTCAGCCTACGAGGCAATCCACCACACCACACTGGATTAGGGTATTATACCAAAATGGTGGCCCAAACTAGTATAAATCCTTGTGTCTCTTGTTCTTCGGGTTCGACAAGCTAGGCCTAGTAATCGGTGCAAGAGCGAGCTAGAGAGCAAAGGAGAGATCTTTGTGCGCACCCCAGTGTTCGAACCTCAAGGGTTTTCCGGAACATATAATCCTACACGGTCTCGCGGCCCTCTATGTCAGGGTGTTCGGAGAAGACGGCCGGCGTGCGGGGTGTTACCCGGAGGACGACAGCGACGATGATGAGCTTGCCCTTGGCGGTGCACGTGTCTCCTCCAGCAGCGAAGACTCATCCTCAAGGGAGAACGCCAGCGGTGGCAGCTGCCGGTGTCAAAATCGGTGGATCTCGGGTAGGTGCTCCTGAATTGTGCGTCTAAGGTCGATGGTTACAGGAGACTCGAGACATGATGTTTACCCAGGTTTGGGCCCTCTCTATGGAGGTAATACCCTACTTCCTGCTTGATTTATCTTGATGGATATGAGTATTACAAGAGTTGATCTACCACGAGATCGTAATGGCTAAACCCTAGAAGCCTAGCCTGTATGACTATGGTAATGTGTATATCTCCTCTCCGGACTACACCCTCCGGTTTATATAGACACCGGGGGGATCTAGGGTTACATAGAGTCGGTTACATAAGAAGGAATCTTCATTGTTGGCCACACAGCTTGCCTTCCACGCCAAGGAAAGTCCAATCCAGACACGGGTGCAGTCTTCGGCCTTCAGGTCTTCATAGCCCACCAGTCCAACCCATTGATAATAGACCAGACGCCCGAGGACCCCTTAGTCCAGGACTCCCTCAGTGGCTATCCTGTACTACGACTGCTGGTGACTCTTTGAGGTGGCGCACACGAGTCCACTAATCACCACTCAATACACCACTATGGATTCATCCCCGTCACCCTACGAGAAGGCCATCCATAGCACTCACACTTGTCTTGAGTATTTTAGAGTATCCACTTCAAGTTGTGTATGTACCACGTCAGCATCCAAGACGTCCATAACCGTGGACCCGGCTATTCGAATAGATCATGTTAACCCTACATGGGTGTACTTCTTCACACACGCTCTCACCACTTACCGCCATATACACATCGTGTATCTTGGCAACCTTCAACCGGAAGCCTGACGAGGGTGTCGGCCACGACTTGACTAACCACACAAGACTCTAGTCTAGGTTTATCGCCTATTCTGGTTTCATCCGCAAGGGAGTCCGGCCGAGGTTTCCATCACGGCCCCAAACGATGTGTACATGGTTCCCGAGCCCACCATCCGGGTGCCACTCGGTACACCAGGCCACATGTGCCTAGTCCGTCCCAAGCCCATCCTGCCGGCTGCCACTTGGTAGAAAAATAACACTACCTATAAACACCAAAAACTAGCTGCGACTCCTGGACAGAGACCAAGTTGGTTAATAAGTCGAGAGGGGCACTTAAGCATTCCAATGCGTGGTAGTAGCTAATCATTGGACAACATACACATAACTCAGTTCTTAAGGACGGTTCCAGTGAGACAACCCACCATGTACTCCTACATGGCCTCTCACCACTACCTTTACCAAAAACATGTTCACACACTTGACTCTCAGCATCAGAACATAGCATAACACTCCAATTCATTCCCAATGAATCCGACCTGACACACTCTAAGCAATAGAAGGCATGGCATGGTAGGAACACAACATGGCTTCAATCAACTCCTACACATGCTAGTGGGTTTAAACTATTTACTGTGGCAATGACAGGTCATGCAGAGGAATGGTTCAACTACCGCAACATAAAGTAGCAGTTGAATCGTTGTTGTCCTAATGCAATAACAGAGAGCAGGAGCGAGAGAGTGGGGTTGTATTGGAATGAAAAAGGGGGTTTGCTTGCCTGGTAGATCAACAGTATAGCACTGCTCCTCTGACAGGTACTGTGGAACGGTCTTCGGAGCAGGACCTATCGAGAAGGACGGTGCCGACAATCAAACACAAGCATATGCAACAATATGATGCATGAACATGGCATGAATATGTGATGTTTGTTTGAGCTAACGCAACTAGAATTCATTTGGGTGAAGTCCATTTGAGCCAAGGGTTCAAATGCAACTCTAAATTAAACATGTATAAATGCCATTTATGTGCTTTCACATATTCAGTAGGTATAACTTCATTTGTCATGCATGAAAATGTTATAGATGGATACATTGAATTTATCTGATAATTTTTAAGATATAAATTATTTCAATCTGAGTTACGGTTGAATTTTTGTGATTTTTTTCTTTAAGTTTAAACAATTTTCTGGAATTTCCTAAGTTAAATAATTCCAGAAAATCATTTATTGCATCAGCACTGCGTCATGCCTGCGTCAGCAAGTCAGCAGTACTGACTGGAGTCAAACCTGACGTGTGGGGTCCACACGTCAGTGACATAGTTAATTAACAGAGTTAGTTAACACTAACATTACCCTTAACTACAAATTAGCTGGGGCAGGGCCCACACATTAGTGACTATACTAAGCTAACTAAGTTTAGTTAGTAGGGCGGCCCCACCTGTCATTGACCCACTGGGGTCAAAACGGGTCAGCGGGGTCAAACCCGCCGGCGTTAAGCCGCCGGCGAGGTCAGCGGCTGCCAAGGGCTTCGGAAAATTGCTCATGTGCAACGTTCGGCACGCGGTTGGGTTCTCCGGGACGATGGCGATGTGGCGCATCCAACGGCGATGATCTTCGGGCCTGGGGTGGCCGGAAATGCCGGCGATGAGCACCGTGGCGGCTGCCGGAGCTCGGGCAACGATGGGTTCAACGTTGAGGTGCACTAAGGAACGCGCTGGTGTGTGCTACGTGCTCCTGGTGAGGTACGGAGCACGGTTCCACGCTCGGAGGTGAGCTGCTATAGCTCTGGCTGCGGCGGCGACATGGCACAGCGGCGAGGAGCTACGATCGTGGTGGGGAACAGAGCTGGAGCACGCAAAACGAGGGGGGAGAAGAGGGGTTCGGAGCAGGAGTTCACAGAGGATCGAACGGCGGTCTCAGCGGGCTCGGGGGAAGCCGGACGGGGATGCGGTGTTGCCGGCGATCTCCGGCGCTGGAGGTTGAAGACGACGGCGAAGCGGCTCCACAGGGTGTTCGGCGACGCACGACTCGACGGGGAGGACGAGGAAGACGTGGCGAAGCTCTTGGACTCGTCGGAGAGGCGAGGTCGTGGCTGTGGGCGCGACAACGGCGAACAGCGACAACGGCGGTACTCAGGTGGGTGAGAGAGCGAGCGACAGAGGAGGGGACGAGCACGAGAGAGAGTGAGAGGGGTCCGGGGTGCGTCGTGGCAACGTCCAGGGAGGCCAGGGCGACGAGGGGGAGGGCAGGTAGGCAGGGAGCTCGCCACGGCGATCACGCGCGCGTCGACATGCCTCTGCCTACTGGCAGAGGTTGAAGACGGCCGCTTCGCCTCGTGGGCTGGGCCGCCAGCTAGAGGTTGCTGGGCTGCACAGTGCCAGGCCCCAGGTAAGTTTCTTTTCTATTTTTTCTTTTTTCTTTTCTGACATTTGTTTTGATTTAAAAACTAAATCATTTTATTTCTTTTGACAATTTTTCAGGGACCTAAGGAATTATTCCAAGCCCCTCACAAAGATTCAGAATTATTGGACATATATTAAAAATATAATAAATATATATCCAATGCAAATAATTATTGCATTAATTCCAAATGCCCAAAAATTAATATTTATGAGCTCCTAAAAATATTGGTTTGAATTTTACCTCTAACCAATATTTTGAGAGAGAAACATGAACATTTTCTTGGACCCTTTTGGAGCAATTTTTATCTGGGTCATTTTTAAAAAGATTCCTAAGGCTTTCACATGTCCCCAATTCAAATAAATTTGAAAAATTAAACATGATGCAAACACCAAAGCTAGCCTAGTGCATAACAAAACTAGGGATGTGACAGCGGGTTTTGACCCTGCTCCTCATCGTCATCGTCGTCCATGCCATCGATGTCTTCGGAGCCGTAATCAAGTGTGTCGGTTAAGTCCTCGACAGTGGCCATGAAGTGGGTGCGGGTGGGAAGCAAAATTCTCTGTCGTCAGCCCCTAGTTCGAATCGGACATAGTTCGGCTGTGAGTCCCCTGCCAAGGACAGGTTTTTTAACGAGTTTAGCACGTCGCCCAGGAGCGAGTGTTGAAAGATGTCTGCGGCGCCGAATTTGTAAATCGATAACCGATCCAGCTCGGTGTCCGCAGGCGTATATTGTTCGGAACTTATAGCCAGAGACGAGTCCGGAGTTCTGTTGACGCAAATATAACATGGTGTCAAGTCTGTGTGCGGCTCCAAGGCCATGGACTCTGTGGCCTCGGATGGCACAATCTGCTCCGGATTTAAGGCCGTTGCAGGAACAGGATCCATCTCTTGGATGTGATCCGAAGATAGATTTAAGTCATGATCATCCAAGCGAGGGGGAGCGATCGCCCGGTCTCAAATCCGTCGAAGATCAGGTCTCCACGGATGTCCGCGACATAATTCAGGCTCTCGAATCTGACTTGATGGCCAGGGGCGTAGCTGTCGATCTGCTCCAGATGGCCAAGCGAGTTGGCCCGCAGTACGAAGCCGCCGAATACGAAGATCTGTCCGGGGAGGAAGGTTTCTCCCGGGAAAGCGTCACTATCGATGATTGAAGGGGCCATCAAACCTTTCGTCGACGCCACAGTGGAACTCTCAATGAAAGCACCAATGTCGGTGTCTAAACTGGCGGATCTTGGGTAGGGTGTCCCAAACTGTGCGTCTAAGGTCGATGGTTACAGGAGACTGGGGACCCGATGTTTACCCAGGTTCGGGCCCTCTCTATGGAGGTAATACCCTACTTCCTTCTTGATTGATCTTGATGAATATGAGTATTACAAGAGTTGATCTACCACGACATCATAATGGCTAAACCCTAGAAGCCTAGCCTATATGACTATGGTAATGTGTATATCTCCTCTCCGGACTACACCCTCTAGTTTATATAGACACCAAGGGGATCTAGGGTTACATAGAGTCGGTTACATAACAAGGAATCTTCATAGTTGGTCCCCAAGCTTGCCTTCCACGCCAAGGAGAGTCAAATCTGGACACGGGTGCAGTCTTCGGCCTTCATGTCTTCATAGCCCACCAGTCTGGCCCATTGATAATAGACCAGACGCCCGATGACTCCTTAGTCCAGGACTCCCTCAACAGCTACGATGAGCCACCACGCCGCAGGGCTCGGATCGGAGAAGGCGATGTGGCGCCTCACCGCCGCGCCTTGGTAAAGCAGGAGGAAGGCTCGGACTGAGCTCTCGTGCTGCCTAAGCCAGGCCTCGGGAACTGCTGCAGATGCTTGTTCCACTTTTGCTTTTTCCTGCATTTCAAAAAAAGTAGAGGGCCCTACTGGGGTGTGTAATGAACCATGGCGCTTGCCCCACTATTCTATGCTTGTTATTAATATCATGTCATGGTATCCGTGTTCCTACTAGGTACGGTTAAGGTAGCTTGGCATGCTTGTGGTAGACTACCACGTCATGAGGGCACGCCTTCCAGAGGCTTCCTTCTTGATGACTCCGGAGCCGTTGAGCCTTTGGAGACGTTGTGTAGCTGTAGAGTTAGGAAATCTCATGAGCCGTCTCCTCCTTCCTCACACAAACTCCTGAGCGTGGGTTGGTTGTGGCTGATGCACCACGTCGTGATTTCTAGAGGCACGGACTTAAGAGGGTGCGCATGGCCATGAGCTCATTTGAGTGTGTCTCGCGAGGATTAATGACGTCGAAGCTCTGGGAGGACAAGGCTTTCGTGAGGTGTGGTTGCGGGCGAGCCCAGGCGTACACACCTACCTAGCCGCCACACGCGGGGCGCGCGAGGAGGAGTGATGGGCAACTGCCGCTCTCCCTGGGGAAGGTTCAAATGGCGAATAAAAAGAGAGGTAATTCAAACTCTTGAGAAAGAAAGGTACGAAACATCCAAACTTCATTCAAGACAAAGCAAACCAGCCACTACTAGGAAAAGGCCTACTAGTGGCGCACCAGTTTTGCCTACTAATGGCGCACTACTGGTGCGCCACTAGTACCACGCCACTAGTACTTTTTACTAATGGCGCACCACAGGTGCGCCATTAGTATAGCCCACGGTGCGCCATTAGTATGCCTCCCAGGGGGTCATATTTACCCAGGTGCTTTGGCATACTAATGGCACACTCTGGTGTGATGCACCATTAGTAACTTTGGCATACTAATGGTGCACTGTGGGGTGATGCGCCATTAGTATCCTTTGGCATACTAATGGCGCACTGTGGGGTGATGCGCCATTAGTATGAATATTAGGTTTTTTTTACTTTTCTGATTTTTGCATAGGTTACAAAATGTATTATTGGACAGAATATAGACAGCACCACACAGCAACAACAGATTCATCGAATACAATAGAAGATTAGTCTCTGAATACAATTCATCATATTAATCTCCGAATACAATTCATCATATTAGTCTCCGAATTCAAAAGACAGAACAAAGGTAGAACATTATATTACAAGCCTCGAGACCGCGAGTAGCGAGTTTGTCTTCACATTACAAGTCGATATCGATCATCTAAACTACAATCACATAGAAGAGAGCTGCAGTCATCACGATGAGCATCATCGCGATGAAACTCGTCTTCATCCGATTCCTCCAACGCTCCCTCCCCTATCCCGCTAGATAGCGCGCGTATCTAGATTCTGCCTCCGCCCTAGTGGTGTACCCTTTGTAACTGTTACCGCTGAAACGGTGAACCTGTCTCCGACACTCCTCCTAGTCGTCGTAGACTCTGGGAACCTTACCCTTGTACACGACATACGACGGCATCACTATGCACTAGCCAAACGAAACGTTAGTACCAATTCACACACAATACATAAGCAATATGTAAGTATGCAACAAAACGATCGGAAGAGAAAAGCAAGACATTAATAGCATCGATTACATCTAAGTTGAACGACTGTCGAAACCAAAGAGACATACTACAAGTTCATTAAAGTTTAATTACAACATGAGCCAATCGATGTTTTAGAACTAGACACAGCATCACTACTTTCGACTCGACTCAAGGGACCGGAGCATGGATGAAGCCGCCGTCTATCGTGGGAGTCATGAAATCGCGGGCGTTGTCAGCCTGCATTTGTAGCATTGTGTCTATGTCACTGTTGGACGGTTGGTTTCTGAGGTAGAACTGCCCCGAGGTACGAAGGACATCTTGATGGATGATTTCCACAAACTCCGACTGGATGCGAAAGAATTCTTGTCTGATGTCCGCGTCCTGGATTGCCGACATGCTCGCGGCCCAATCTTTGAGTTTATCCGGTAGCAGAAGGTGATGATGGTCCCGTACGATCGCCCGCATGTGATGGATGGCGTAGTAAGCACCCTTCTGACCGCCAGGCGGCTGCTTGACGCAGCAGAACGTCGTATTGTGGGCGAACACGTGCTTGCCGTACTTACGAACTGTCCTGGTGAAGGTGCCTCCAGATTTGGCATATCCGGGGAGAACATCATCAAGAACTTTCTTGACATTTGTGTAGTCTACCTTTGACTCACGGTCCGAGTCGAAATACGTGGCCATGGAATATTTTGGGCTTAGGAGGATGAGTGTGCAATGTGTGTCACTGCACAAAACACGGAATGTTGAAAGAAAAACGATCGAAGTCTAAGAAATCATATGTTACGGGGCGGTTGAGGGGACGACTTACTCGGGAAATTAAGGCACGAGGAAGTTATCGTTATCTCGGTTTGCCAGAATGACGCCTTCGAGGTAAGAACAAGCGACTTGCCGGTCCCCAGCGCTGCCCAAGATCTTGGCACGCATGTAGAAGGGGTCGACTATCACGATGTCCGGGGTCTTGTCTCTAATGATCCACATCTCCATACTCAGCGGAAATAGCCGAAAAAAGGTGTAGTGCGGCGGATGAAGGTTAAACATAGCGAAGATGTCATCAAACCGCAGGACGATCGTACCCCCTATGGAGTTATCCACAGAGCCCTTGCCCTCTGGCACCTTGGCCACGAAAACCGGGTATGCCACATCCTTCTCTCTAAGACGCCGCTTCTCCAAAGAAAGAACACTCTCATGCAGACTCCGCATAGCACCGGTTGCAGCATTGAGCATATTAGTCGGTAGCATCGGCCTACCCGCCACATGCACCCTTCTCATTATATCCTTAGGTGAAGGTGGCCCGTCCTGAGCAGGGATCGTACTCGGTGCCGGCTAGCTCACACCCTTGTTACTCTTTCTTTCCCGTGCCTTCTTCTTCTCCTGTAATGGGACCGAGTTCTGCTCACACACCGCCTTCTTGAGTGTGTTGGGGATGATCATATTTCACACCTAGGCTATCTGAGGCTCGGTGAAGTCGGCAGCTGGAGGCGTCTCCTGAGAACTGAACACCAGACGACGCCTGTTGCAACTTGGTTTCTCCGCGGTACCAGCTAGATCGCGCACGTCTTTTGTAGGGTTGGGTTCTTGAGAAAGAGGCCCCATGAATTCGCCATCGTACCCATGATCGGCAAAGTACTTATCAACGTTGGCAAATGTATCGTCGTCGTTGTCGTCGTTGTCGTCCGGATCCTATGCCATATGCATGTTCGGATCCAGTGCCATAGGGATGTCCGGCAGCGTTGCGGCGGTCTTGCCATGGCTTGGCGCCGGCACGACTGGCGGTGTTGTCTTTGGGGTGGTGTACCCCGCCCCCAAACGAATCTAGCTCTTCGGCCAAAGCAGGGGCCAGCTTAGGCAGGCGCTGAGGGTCATCACATCATCTTTGTCGACCACGGCGGGTCGAATCGGAGGTAACAACTCGTCACAGCCTGGCAGCACCCGAACCAGTTGAACCATATACACGGTGGGTGGCATCGGATTACCGTGGAACACGGGGTTGCCTGGTTGAACGATTTTTCCCTTGGCGACATCGACCAACTCATTGTTCACGAAGTGCAGGAGAGTGCACGGAACGTCGGCGGCGCCCTGCGAAAACATGTAGGGCGTCAGGGATGCCCAGTCAAAGGCAAGTAGATGAAGTCCTTGGCCGAGAGGCTTAATTAGTTACCATGATGATGGCGTCGAGCTCGGCTAATGTCGAGGCACCGCCAACGGCGGACGTGCAATTGACGGAGGGGCCGCTTGCTGCCGAGGTGCCGGCCGGCGTACACTCGGGTGCATTAAGCTCCAATGCCCGTGCCGGCATCGGAGACACCAATACTGGCTCCGCCGGAGACACCAATTGTGCCGCCTTCGCGTTGTGCGAGTTGCTGGCCCTGAAGCTGGGAATCGGGGGCGGCCCCTGTTGGCCGCCCGCAATCCACATCGTCAGCCCATGAATCAAGGTAGGCATAATGCCGGTGAGCGTCGATCCCAGTTGTTGTTGCACTTGCTCTTGGACAATCTCCGAAATCCGCGCCGCTTGTGCCTTGAGTTCTTGAACCCCGCGCGACTGGCTTTCCGAGCTGCTCTTTCTCTCCTTTCGCCCACCATCGTTATAGTATGACGACCATTTTTTGGACAAGCCTTTGCCGGCCACACAACCAGCTGACGACGGCTTACTAAGCTTATCCTTGTTTTTCATTACGTTCAACGCCCTATTTAGAGTACTCTCCCAAGGGGTGCTCTGAGACGACCCCACGCTACTGCTTTCAGTCACCTGCGCTAGAACAAGCTCAAGCGCCCCGGTCTTCAGATCTGTGGTAAGCTCCTTTGTTTTTGGGTCCTCCTTGTACCGGGCCCTGACATAGTTCCTGGTCTGCTTGTCACGGTATTTCTCGAAGCGGGGCGGTAGGCTTGCTCGGCACGCTCCACGTCCTCCTTGTCCCATATAGGCTCTGCCACTCTGTAACCGCCGGGATCGAGTTTGTGTTCCCCTAAGTTCAACTCCCGCATTTCTTTCCCCCACTGACTTGATTCAGAGGTTGCGGTGCTCTCGCACTTGATCTTGAACTCGTTGTAGTCATCTTCGGTGATCGAAGGATTTTTCTGCTTGATCTTCTCATAACTAAAACCTTTGTCAATACAGTTTCTAGGAAATATAGTTGATTAAGTTCTGAGATAATGAATTAGATAATCCCTCCGTAAAGAAGTATAAGAGTTTAGTGATCTAAACACTCTTATATTTCTTTATAGAGGGAGTTCATAACACCCGTGCAGTACATAATTACACTGGATTATACATAAAGAAACTACACACTGCAGCTATCTAGCAGAAATTCAATAGTACATGTTAAGATTATAAATCTAGACATAAAAACAATTATTTAAGTGCTGCCCACTAGAACAGGATCAAGAATCCAACAACCATTGAGCACCAACGTTACTCCCTAGCTGCAACCAGATCAAGAAATCGTACAAAAGCACTAATTCCATCAGAGGCCAAGATACAAGATGCTAGTACACAAGACAGATCTATCCAACCCAAGTTAACCAAGAATCAAGAAGAGACGGGGAAGGAGGGAGATCTCTTACGGGGTTCCGCCTGTGGACTGTGGTGGTGCTGACAGCGAGGAGCGAGATCTCGTCAACCTTGGCGTGGAAGACGACGAGCTATGGCGTGGGTCGAGGTTGAGGCGTCGGAGCTAGTTCGAAGGCGGAGGGAGGGCGAGCCCGAAGGTGAAGTCGTCCCGCGCTAGATCCGCGTGTGCCTGTCCGGCTCGTACAGCGCTGGCGTCTCCCCGCGGCCGGCGACCGATGTGCAGAGGTGGATGTCGGGGACGGGGCAACGGCGGCGAGGCTTTCTGGGCTCTGCTCGCTGCGGGTCCGGGCATGCGGGAGTGGCGCTCGATCTGCTGCAGAGGAGGGGCGTGCACCATGAGAGAGAGAGGGAGAGGGGGGGAAGGAGAGAGAG
>LR738712.1:241197329-241280773 GCA_902687465.1 Secale cereale
GTGAGGGGGGTGCTCGGCGGCGGTAGAGCGGGCCGGGGAGGGTGCGGGGGGTCGGCGGCGGCGGTGGATCGGGGGAGGGTGCGGTGGGTCGTCGGCGGCGGTGGAGCTAGCGGGGGAGGGTGCGGGGGGATCGAGATCGAGATGGAGGGGGATAGCGATCGAGATGGAGCTAGGGGGATCGAGATCGAGTGTCCTCATGAATATTCAATATTCTTTCATATTGAATATGAAAAAAATATCATCAAATTTTAAAAAATATTCATGAATTCAAAAAGTGCCCATGAAATTTAAAAATATTCATGAGTTCAAAAAGTGCCCATGAAATACAATCGAGAAATGAAGGCTACAATTTAAATACAATCAATCTTAGCTAGCTAGCTATCTTTTCACAATGTTCTTGCCCTTCTTTTTCGCAAATGGAGTTCTTTTGTGGAACGGACGTCCTTTAGGTAGGGTGGTCCTGCTTCTTCTTGTGGTGTATGCTGCTACTTCATCGTCGTCGTCATGTTCCATCTTTGGGTCGCCGTACTTGTCGAAGTCTTGCTCATTGGCAACTCCATCCATTCTGATGATCTTCCTTTTGCCTCTCCTCACAACAACACGACTGGGCTTTGACGGGTCGGTAATGAAGAAGCATTGATCCACTTGGGAAGCCAGTACCCATGGCTCATATTTCGCGGTGACGTTTGCGCCCGCGGTCTTGGATTTGGCTCCGGGTATAACCATGGTGGTGAAATATCGGTCTTCTTTTAGGACGCTCTTGGCCCATTTGCCACGGAACATCGGGACCTTCTCTCCAGCGTAGCTCAGCTCCTAGATCTCCTCGATCCTTCTGTAGTATCTGTCCTTGTCGTTACCGGCGTAGGATTCCATCGTTACCCTGGAGTTCTGATAACCATCCCTCTTCTTGTCCTTGTCCTCGGTGTAGAATGTGTAGCCGTTGATATCATACGCCTCATAGGTCATGAGGTTGTGCTCGGCGCCCTGTGACAAGGCAAATATGAGTTGTTCTTCCGCGGAAGAATCCTCATGTAAAGGGTACGACAGAAGCTTCTGCTTGAACCAACGCGTGAAACATGAGTTGTGCTCTTTGATTATATCTCCGTCCGTCCTCTGTTGGCCTCGGTCATTGTACGTTTTCTCAATAAAGGTTTTGTGCTCTACCACCCAAGGATCGAGCACGTCTATGTGTTGCAGCGCGACTAGGTTTGCTCTTTCAAAGTCGGCGAGTCAACCCTCGAAGTCGACATGCATTTTGCGGCGACCCTCACGGTGACCCCATCCAGCGAGCCTGCCGAGGTGCCTGTTGACGGGCAGACCAACGGGGTTCTCGATGCCTAGATAATTCGTGCCGTAGGAGATGCACTCTTCGGTCAGAAAGCCCCTGGCTATGCTTCCCTCTGGACGTGACATGTTGTGCACGTATCCTTTGATGACACCATTCATCCTTTCAAACGACATCATGTTGTGCAGGAACATCGGCCCGAGTTGGATGACATCCTCCACGATATGGACCAGCAGATGCACCATAACGTCGAAGAATGCGGGCGGGAAGTACATCTCAAGCTCGCATAGTATCACCACGATCTCTTCCTGTAACCTTCTGAGTTGTCTCACGCCAACCGACTTCCGAGAGATGACGTCGAAAAAGTTGCATAGGCCAAATAGCATTTCACGTACATGAGACTTCATACCTCTGAACTTCTGCTTCGCTGGGTCTAGGTATCAGCTTATCTTCCCCGCGTAATCGTAAGGAAGTTTTACTCCTACGAGGCAGGTGAAAAACTGCTCGATCTCCTCATGACTTAGAGTGAAGCACGCGGGAGGGTAGTCATTTCCGGTATTCTTGGCCTTTTTGCCTTTGCGATGACTATCTGTGTCTTGCTTCACCTCATCATCATCATCACTAGCATGAAGCTCCTCCTTGATGCCCGTTGATTTCAAGACTGCCCTTGCTTTCAGCCCATCTTTAGTCCTCTCTGGCATGTTGAGCAGGGTACCAAGCAGACTCTCGCACACGTTCTTCATGATATGCATGACATCAAGGCTGTGAGGCACACGGTGGATCTTCCAGTACGGCAAGTCCCAGAAAACAGACCTCGTTTTCCATACCTTCAGCAGCAGCTCTGGCTCCTTTCGCTTTTTTCCCGGCTCTGGCGCCTTTTGCTTCTTTCCCGGCAGTGGGCAATCTTTCCAATTTTTCAACAGCTCATCTATTTCCTCGCCGCTCCTCGTACGCGGGCGTCTTCGGGGTTCGGTTTCACCATCGAACAGATCCTTGTGTTTTCGCCACAGGTCATCGTCGCGAAGCCACCTTCGATGTCCCATGAACACGGTTTTCGAAGACCCGGGATCTCTATCTAGCTGGTGATACGTTGTGTCATCCATGCACCTGACGCATCCAGAAAATCCGTGGACCACCTGCCCCGCGAGATATCCGTAACCGAGATAGTCGTGCACCGTCGTGAGCAGTGCGGCTCTCATAGGGAAATATTCTTTCTCTGCGTCGTCCCATGTATTGGCTGGCGTTTTCCACAGCGTGTCTAGCTCCTCTTTCAGCAGCCCCAGATACAGATTGATGTCGTTCCATGGTTGTTTCGGCCCTTCAGTTAGCATACTCATGTGAATGTACTTCCTCTTCATGCACAACCAGGGGGAAGGTTGTACATCCACACAAACACAGGCCAGGTCATATGTGTGCTTCTCTGGCTGCCAAACGGATTGACTCCATCGGTGCTGGCGCCCAGCACGATGTTCCTTGCATCGTTCCCAAATTCTGGGTCTTCGAAGTTCAACGCGTGCCACCGGCTCGCATCCTTAGGGTGACTCAGCATCTTGTCTTTTTTATTTATCTCCGAATCATTTGCGTCATCTTCTCGCTTCTTCTCCGCCCTATCCGCATGCCAACGCAGGAGCTTTGCTACCTTAGGGTCCGCGAAATACCGCTGCAGACGAGGAGTGATTGGAAAGTACCACACCACTTTTCGAGGAGCTTTCTTCTTCTTCTTGTATCGAGTGACGCCGCACACCGGACATATTGTAGACTCGGCGTGCTCGTCCCAATAATTGATGCAATTGTTCATGCACACATGGTATTTCACGTGTGGTAAATCCAGAGGACACATGATTTTCTTCGCCTCCTGAAAATTGGTCGGGCACTTGTTCCCCTTGGGAAGACGTTCGTGCCAGAATGACATGTTCTCGTCGAAGCATGCGTCGGTCATTTTGTGTTTTACCTTCATCTCCAGAGCCATGAGCATTACTTTCAGGCGGGTATCCTCGGGCATGCATCCTTCATACAATGGAGTAACCGCGTCTATCTCCAGTTGATCCAGCTTGGCTTTCTCTCGGGCGGCAGCTCTTGCGTTATCCGTCTGCTTGAGAAGCAGCTCTTGAATATGAGGGAACTACACCTAGCCCATCAATGGTCCATCGTCGTCTGCTCCGTCGGCATCTTCATCTTCATGATCATGCCCTTCGTCTGCTCCAGCATCTTCCTCATCATCATGTCCTGCATCTTCTACATGATGACTGTGCACATCATCACCGTCGTGATCATGTCCTGGAGATTCTTCGTCTTCTCGCCCGCCGAGTTGCGGTGGTTGTCTTGCTGCCCTTCCTCATTTCTTGCCCGGCCCCCATCGACGACTTCGTAGTCATCTTCATCACCTTGCCACCGATAGCCATCCATGAAACCACGCAAGAGCAGGTGGTCCCGCACCTACCCGGAATCCGGGTCCGCAATAAGGCTCTTCAGCTTGCATCTTCGACACGGACATCTTATCTCCATCTCGTTCTTTTGAAGCATCTCGGCCTTCGCGGAGCTCAAAAACCTATTCACGATGCCTTCGGTCATCGTGCGGACCATGGTCGCCTGCGGGGTGGAGAAAAACGATATTTTAGAACCAAGAAAAAATTTGGCATGACTTTCCCTAAAAATAGGACAAAAAAGAATGCATAGTGCCAAAATTCTCGCCGAAACGGAAATGAATCAACATTCCGGCAAAATATTGGCAACTATCGCATTTCAAATACTGGTACCTGCAAACACAAACATATATGCAACACCACAAACATATGCAACACCACGAACATACATAGATCTAGCTAGGCCATAAAAAGTGCATGTGCACGTTGTTGGAGGGAGAACAACATAAAGATAGCTTCCCCCTTACTTACCTATCAAAAAAAGGTAATTTAACCACTTAATTTGGATGAATCTATGGTGGAAATGAGGTGACAAGGAGGAGGCAGCCGAGACAAGCTTGGAGGAGGAGGTGGAGAGAATGAAGTGGGGAAAGTGAGTGGGTAGGTGTGGCTGTCCAAAATATCTTGTTGGTCCTAGGTTACTAATTTAAACTAGTAATGGCGCACTATGCCACGGCGCGCCATTAGTAGTTTTGCAAAAAAAAGAGTAAAAAAAACTATAGTAGTGGCGCACTCTGTGGCTGGTGTGCCATTACTAGTTAGAACTAGTAATGGCGCACTGTGCCTGGATGCGCCTTTAGTATGTTCGGAAAAAAAATTGTTACTAGTGGCGCACCATGTGCCTGGTGCGCCATTAGTGTCTTCCACACTAATGGCGCACCTGCACATGGTGCGCCACTGCTATATAGTAGTGGCGCACCACATGTCAGGTGCGCCATTAGTATCCATTTCATCTATAGCCCTTTTCCTAGTAGTGAGCTACAGAAAGCAAGCAAAAGAACAGCCGCGTCCGGCACCTAGACTAGTCTACGTCTTCCCACCAGTGCGGAGCATGGGTCCTCCACTAGGACGTGGGTGGGAGCCCCCATGAGGCCCAAGGGAGGCACTTAGGAGACTCCTGGGCGTGTACAGCCCCAACTCATTATTACGTTAGAGTGTCACGAGCGGAGACCTTCACAGGCGCGGGGCCTTGCATCATGGGTAGAACTTCCGGAGGTGCTGGATGTTCCAGGTGTATAGGATGGGGATCCCGTCCTGCGTCTGATACATCTCCGTTGTATCTATAATTTTTTTGTTCCATGCCAATATACTACAGCTTTTACATACTTTTGGCAACTTTTTATACTATTTTTGGGACTAAGATATTGATCCAGTGCCCAGTGCTAGTTCATGTTTGTTGCATATTTTTTTGTTTCACAGAAAATCCATATCAAACGGAGTCCAGATGGGATAAAAACTTACGGAGATTTTTAGAGAATATATGTGATTTTTGGGAAGAAGAATCAACGCGAGACGATGCCCGGGGGGCACAAGGTAGGGGGCACACCCCTGACCCTTGTGGCCACACCGTAAGGCGATTGGTGCCCTTCATTCGCCGCAAGAAAGCCAATATCCGGATACAAATCGTGTTAAAATTTTAGCCCAATCGAGTTACGGATCTTTGGGAATATAAGAAAAGGTGGAAGGATAGAATCAGGGAACGCAGAAACAGAGAGAGACAGAGGGACAGATCCAATCTCGGAGGGGCTCTTGCCCCTCCCATGCATGGAAGCCAAGGACCAGAGGGGAAACCCTTCTCCCATTTAGGGAGAAGGTCAAGTAAGAAGAAGAATAAGGGGGGCTCTCTCCCCCTCTCTCCTGGTGGCACCAGAACACCGCCGGGGACATCATTGTGACCGCGATCTACACCAACAACTTCACCACCATCATCACCAACTCTCTCCCCCTCTATGCAGCGGTGTAACCTCTCTTCTGCCCGCTGTAATATCTACTTGAACATGTTTCTCAATGCTATATATTATTTCCCAATGATGTATGGTTATTGTCAGGGATATTACTACCAGGTATAAACCGGCCAGGAGGGTCCGGTTTACGTTATCAAGATTATGTAATCAGAGGCCCATCGGAGTATGGATTAGAAGATTATAGCCCAAGAGGCTTAGAGCCCATGTATTAGGGCCCATGATTTGTAAACCGTCATACTATGTAACTTGGGATGTAAGAAAGAGCAGAGACCGAGGCGGACACGTTTATGAGCCGGCCTCGAGACTCTGTAAACCGGACCGGGTGTCACCTCTTATATAAAGGGACGACCCGGCGACGGTTCAGGACAGAGAACAACAGCTCGAGACATAGGTAAAGCGAATTCGCTCGCTGGTCAACGAAGCCCAAGCAATACCACACCAAACTAGACGTAGGCTTTTACCTTCATCGAAGGTGTCGAACTAGTATAAAACCCTTGTGTCCTTTGTCCGCTTTAACCTCTTTAAGCTAACCCGTAGCGATGGCCTCACGACTAAGTCCTTTCGCTAGGACATCTGTCGTGCTAAATCCACGACAGTTGGCGCCCACCGTGGGGTTATCGCACGAAGGTTTCGAGTTCTTGAAGGGCAGCTTTGAAGGACTCAAGGGCTACACAGTAGGACGGATGACTAAGAGTCGTCGCGGCCGGATCTACATCGACGATGCAGACTGGGGCCCCGAGGTCGATTCAATCGAATACGGGTACCGAGTCCCCTTCGGCGGCATCCACGTCTTCATCGGCAAGATCGGCGAACCGGGCCCTGAGCCGGACATCTTCCCCAACATCGTCGAGTCGGCTCAGCGTGCGAGATCCGCCTGGATTCAGCCTGCCGTGAAGCATGTCTTCGTTGGAGCAGTGCATGGAGTACAAGCCGAGGACGGATCAAACTCTGGTGGCGAGAATGTTGTTTATTCCGGCGATGAATCTTCTTCTGGAGAGACAGAATCTTTGTATCTGCTGCAGGATGACCGGTCTAAGGGTTGTTCCGATGGTGACAGTATTCCGGACCCCCTTGATCCGCCAAACAGGGTCGCTGTCTTCATGGCCGGATCACAACCCGTGCAGCAGACCTCAACAACAGGGGCGTTGATATCAGAGGCAATGGGAGCTAGGGCTGGAGATCTTTCCCCGTCGCCATCTGATACATTATCTACCTTGGTCGATACTTTCACAACACTAGTAACAGCAGAGGTGGAACAGGCCAACAAGGAGCAGCACGACGCGGAGATCGCTCAGGTGAAGATCCGGATTGAACAAGCCAAGTTGGACCTGACAGCTGAGCAAGCTAGGATGGCTATAAGGCAGGCGGAGCTAGAGGCTCAGGCCTATCGGCTTATGTTAGATCAGACCGCCTCGCAAGGGGTAATGATGAGGAGACAACAATCTCGCCTACCGCCGGTTTATGAGGCAAGAAATCTCTTCAGCACACCAGGCGCAGGAACCAGTAACCAGCCGGAGCTAACCGGGGAGGGGCACCAGGAACAGGCGCATCGCTTCAGCCCCCGGCCGCAGAGCCAAATCTCCAAGTTATGCCGACCCAACATGTGCCCACCCCTCCTGGTCATTATTCTAATTCGTTGGACAACATAGTTGCTGCCGCTTCACGGCTGGCTGCCCTTCCCATTGAAGGAATGTCCCCCATAGCAGTGGAGGTGCGACGGGCCAAGGAGTTGTTGGACACGGCGCTAACTCAACATCAAGCTTATTCCTATAGCCGGGAGAGGATCCATTCGACCCCCCGTCCGAGCCGGAGTTATACGAGGCGTCTGGATGAACCGGCCATATCAAGCAGCGCACGGAGGCATCATCAGCAGGGGCGGGATAATCCGGTAGCAGATGAGGCACACGCCCAAGAGGTGGTGGATCAGGCCAGACAGCATCGGGAGGCTAAGCTAACAGCACAGTACGACGCCCGTCAGGCGACGACGGTTCGACCCACCACCATAGTTGAACCGGGGGTCATGTCCAGTTCCCTGGGTGTACCGTGTCTCATCCCCGCTTTACGGAATGTGAAACTACCCAAAGATTTCAAAGGTCTGCGCAAGGTGCCTAACTATACGGTGGATCTTGCTCCAGAGGCATGGGTTGAGAGTTATGAGATGGCAATGGAGATGCTCGATGTGTACGAGGCGGCATGTGTTAAGTATTTCACAATGATGCTCGAGGGCGTGGCCCGGACATGGCTAAAGGGTTTACCACCTAACTCCATTGGGTCATGGGCTGAGCTGCGGAGCCGGTTTATCAAAAACTTCAAAGACACATGCAAGCAGCCAATGTCTATTGTTGACTTGGCCGCCTGCGTTCAAGGAGAGCAGGAGTCTACAAGCAGTTGGGTGCGTCGGGTGTCCGAAATCTTGCACTCTTCCAATAGCATCAACCCAAGCACAGTGGTGGTAACCTTGGAAAACAATTGCCGGTTTGAGCCTTTGAGATAGAAGTTGGGACGGCTTAAGAGTGATTGCAATGACATGGGAACGCTCATCGGGACTTTAGTGAAGTATGGAGACTCTGACAACACCAAGCATCCATACATAGATGGAGACAAGTCAGAGAAGGCGAGCAAGAATGGTAAACCACCGCAGGCCAATCCGGTGAACCAGGGATACAATGGTAAGCATAAAGCGGAAGGCAGCTCAGATTTTGTGGCTAATACCAATGCTCAGGAGGATGGGCAGCGCCGCAAGGGCAGACCGCCCCCACGTAACGGGAGGCCGCCTATTAATCTGGAGCGCCAGTTGAACGTGCCTTGCCCAAAGCACGGAACACCAGAGAAACCAGCTACGCATCTATGGAAGGACTGTTTCATCATGCAGGAGTTCATGAACCAGAACAGGTATGATCACGGGCCCCCCGGCGGATCAGGCCCTGGCTTCCAAGGTCCAGGTTACCAAGGTGGTGGGTCCGGTTCAGGATACCAAGGCAATAACAATAACCACAATGGGCACAATCAGCATAACCAGCAGCATGGTCAGGGCGGATACAATAACCAAGGGAATCAACAGCGTCAACAGCAGCAGCAATCTGGATATCGGAATAATCCAAAGGAGCTGAGCAGTGGACAGTATCACGTCTTCACCACAGGCTTGTGCAAACGGGATTAGAAAGTTCTAAAGAGGGCAGTACACTCTGTGAACCGGCAGTGCCACGTTTTCTGCATTGGTCGGAGCAACCCATTGTGTGGAGCAGAGAGGATCATCCACCCCGGGTTGATAATCCGGGTCAGCTAGCTCTGGTGGTGGCACCACATGTGGGTGGCTACAAGTTCACCAACGTGCTCATGGACGGAGGTAGCAGCATTAACATCTTGTAATATGAGACCTTTCGGCACATGGGGCTGGCAGACAAAAAGCTCCGGCAATCCAACACAGTGTTTCATGGGGTGGTGCCCGGTAAATCGTCTTATCCAGTTGGCAAGATCGATCTGGAGGTCACCTTTGGAGATGAGCATGATTCTAGGTCAGAGATTGTGACCTTTGAGGTGGTGAAGATCAGAAGTCCATACCATGCTTTGTTTGGGCGGCCGGTTTATGCCAAATTCATGGCTAGACCATGTTATGTTTATCTACAGCTCAAGATGCCAGGCCACAAAGGAACTATTACGGTTCATGGAGCCGCAAAATCGCATTGGAATGCGAGGAAGGAAATGCAGCTTATGCTGAGGCAGTTTGTGCCACTCAGGAGCTGAAGTTCTATAAGGACAATGTTGATCCGGCAGATATGTCCCCGCTGAAGAAGCCAACCACACAGCATGATCCGGCGTTGAAATTCAAATCAGTTGAGGAGACTAAGAAGGTGGATTTTGTTCCGGGCGATTCATCCAAGCAGTTCACTATCAGCGCTAACCTAGATCCCAAATAGGAAAGCGCGTTCATCGAGTTCATCCGTGAGAATTGGGATATCTTTGCGTGTAAGCCTTCGGACATGCCAGGTATACCGAGGAAACTCGCTGAGTACAATCTTAATATCGACCCTAAGTTTAAACCGGTCAAGCAGTATTTGCGCCGCTTCAATGAGGAGAGGCTCAAGGCCATTGGAGAAGAAGTGGCTAGGCTCTTGGCTGCAGGCATTATGGTTGAAGTGTTTCACCCAGAGTGGTTGGCTATCCGGTGATGGTGCTTAAGAAAAACGGAACTTGGAGAATGTGTGTTGATTACACAGATCTAAACAAGGCTTGCCCAACTGATCCTTTTGCTCTCCCCCGTATTGATCAAATTATTGATGCTACGTCTAGATGTGAGCGGCTAAGTTTTTTGGATGCATACTCAGGTTATCATCACATCAAGATGGCAGTTAAGGACCAGGAGAAGACAGCCTTTATAACTCCCTTTGGAGCCTGCTGCTATGTATCCATGCCATTTGGGCTCAAGAGTGCCCATGCGACCTACCAGCGTTGTGTGCAGAACTGCCTACAAGGGCAGATTGGGTGGAATGTTCATGCATATGTCGATGACATTGTGGTGAAATCTAGAAAGGAGGAGACACTGATAGAGGATCTAAAGGAAACCTTTGATAATCTCCGTGTCTATAAAATGATGCTTAATCAGGAGAAGTGCGTTTTTGGTGTTCCGGCAGGCAAGCTCCAGGGATTCTTGGTATCAAACAGAGGAATTGAGGCTAATCGAGAAAAGATCAAGGCGATTACGTTCCTGGCTAAACTGGCGTGCATCAACGATGTCCAACGTGTAGCAGGCCGTATTGCAGCACTCCGTCGGATTATGAGCCGTTTGAGGGAGAAGGCAATCCCGCTTTATCAGATGATGAAGAAGACGGACCGTTTCGTCTGGGGTGATGCTCCTGACGCTGCGTTCGAGGACTTGAAGAAGCAATTGGCAGAGCCGCCGGTCCTTGCTGCCCCAGTTGACAATGAGCCGTTGCTGTTATACGTGGCTGCCAATGCCCGTGCAGTAAGCGTGTCCATTGTGGTAGAGTGCAAGGAGGCAGGCAAAGAATATCCGGTTCAACGGCCGGTTTACTACATCAGTGAGGTGCTCATTGAGTCGAAACAGAGATATCCACATTGACAGAAACTAGTGTATGGAGTATTCATGGCAAACCGGAAGCTGAAGCACTATTTTCAGGGCCACCCAATCACCGTTATCAGTTCAGCTCCGTTAGGGGATATAATCCAGAACAGAGAAGCCACTGGTAGGGTTGCAAAGTGGGCCATTGAGCTTAGCCCGCACGGATTAAAGTATGTGCCCTGTACTGCTATAAAGTCCAAAGCACTGGTGGATTTCATCAACAATTGGACAGAGTTGCAAGCAACCGAGGAGAAGCCAGATCATACATACTGGACTATTCACTTTGATGGTTCAAGGCAGTTGGAGGGCTCGGGGGCTGGAGTCGTGTTAACTTCCCCACGAGGTGATAAGTTTTGTTATGTCCTCCGGTTAATGTTCCCTTGTACTAATAATGCCGCTGAGTATGAAGCTCTCCTCCATGGTTTGCGGATGGCCAAAGAGATGAACTTAAGCCGGGTCAAGTGTTTTGGCGATTCAGATCTGGTGGCACAGCAGGTATCTGGCAAGTGGGACTCCAAGGATCCGCTCATGGCAGCATATCGACGAGAGGTAGATGTCGTCGCTGGATACTTCAAAGGATATCAGGTGGATCATATAGACCGGTGGAAAAACGAAGCGGCTGATGCGTTAAGCCGGCTGGGTTCCTAGCGTAAACCGGTTCCACCTAATACCTTCTTGGATGAGTTACATAATCCATCGGTGCAGATACCTTCAGAGGAGGACTTGGCTGCACAATTGGTTCCAGCACTTCATGTCATTCCGGATTGGACACTCCCTTACCTGGCATAATGAACCGAGGGGAGTTACCAGAGGACGAAGTCGAGGCCCGACAGATAATCCGGCGATCTAAATCCATGACTATTGTCAACGGAGAACTTCATCATCGCAGCGTTTCTGGAGCTTTTCAGCGGTGTGTATCATTAGAAGAAGGCTGTGATATTCTTAGAGAAATTCATGAAGGAGATTGCGGTCATCACGCCGGTTCAAAATCTTTGGTGGCTAAAGCTTTTTGTCATGGGTTCTACTGGTTGACAGCTGACGCCGACGCAGAGGACTTGGTCAAAAAATGTGATGATTGCCAGAAATTCTCACGACGTGCTCATATACCGGCGCAGGAGCTGAGGGTGATCCCAATTACTTGGTCGTTTGCGACAAGGGGGCTTGATATGGTTGGACCTTTCAAAAGATCCCAGGATAAGAAAACTCACCTGTTAGTGGCTGTGGACAAGTTTACCAAGTGGGTTGAAGCGGAGCCTGTCAGTAATTGTGATGCAGCAATAGCGGTTCAGTTCATCAAAAAGGTGATTTTCCGGTTTGGCTTTCCACACAGCATTATAACTGATAATGGCACCAATCTATCCAAGGGGGCTATGGAGGAGTTCTGTCAACGAGAGCATATTCGTCTTGATGTATCATCAGTAGCTCACCCTCAGTCTAATGGCCAAGCTGAACGAGCCAATCAAGAGATCTTGAGAGGCATCAAACCCTGGCTTATGGTTCCTTTGCAGAGAACACCGGGTTGTTGGGTGGAGGAGTTGCCTTCGATTCTATGGAGCATCAACACTACAGCTAACAGATCTACAGGGTACACGCCTTTCTTCATGGTATATGGAGCTGAAGCGGTCCTCCCTAGTGATATCCGTCATGACTCGCCATGGGTGGCGGTTTATGTTGAAGCGGATAATGAACAAGCAAGACAAGACAGCTTGGACCGGCTGGACGAAGAACGGGACACGGCAGCAGCTCGATCAGCGATTTATCAGCAAGACCTGCGCCGGTACGACACTCGCCGGGTTAAGACCAGGACGTTTCAAGAAGGAGATCTGGTACTCCGGCTCATCCAAGACCAGACGGACATGGACAAGCTATCCCCACCTTGGGAAGGACCTTTTGTGGTCAGCAAGAACCTGCACAACGGGTCATACTACCTCGTCGACGTTCGAGAACATAAGGACTCACGCACGGCGGAGGAGGAGACCAAGCGGCCGTGGAACATCGCTCTTCTTCGACCTTACTATACTTGAGCTATAGGCTCCGCTTTATGTACAATGTATATATTATGATTAATATAATAAACCGGCGCCCCCGGTAAACCGGGGTATCAGCCATCTTTTTCATAAGAGTATCACATGGGGGCTTCCGCGGGCAAGGGAGTTTTATATGGCCTCTTAAACTGGCGGCCTTGATAAATCAAGGTATCAGCCGTGTTTCCTGTACATAAAGAGAATCACATGGGGGCTTCCGTGGGCAAGGGAGTTTCCTATGGCCTCTTAAACCGGCGGCCGCATCAAGACCATCATAAGAGCACAACTCTGGTTGCTTCTGCAATTTCCACATGATGATGAGGAGCCAAAGAGAGTTTTGGATGCCTAGCACAACTCAAACATAGGCCCCGACGAGCAATGCTCAAACACTACCTAGGGGCTCCTGATGCAAGTTCATCAGTGAGTTGAAGACTCTTGTAGTGAACATGGCTTGGAAGCTTGGTGTATACACCGAAAACCACGGATTAACCTACCTGCATTAAGTAAATCGGGCCGTCCAGGTAAACCTGGTATGACCCGTCAAACGTACACACAAGTCAATCCTTCGGGACCCTGAACTTGGTAACGTTAAATTGACGATCATCAAGTGATTACACAAGTCAAATCTTTCTAAGATTTTGAACATTGGTAGCATTTGACATTGATGATTTGGTTAAAGATTGCGGATCATCTTAACAGGCTTTGCTAAAATGGTTAATGACAGTAGCCTGGCAGGTCATAAAAAGCCTCGAATTTGGAGCATGGCAGCTCGTAAAAAGCCTCGACCACATGGTCTTATTTGCCTATGATGTTTGAGTAGATCTGTTTTGTCCTATGAGTTCATTGATGATCATGATTGGTTTGAGTTGCATGTTTTATTATTATTGGTGCCGTCCTATGGTGCTCTCTGTGTCGCGCAAGCGTGAGGGATCCCCTCTATAGGGTTCGCAATATGTTTATGATTTGCTTATGGTGGGTTGCTAGAGTGACAGAAGCTTAAACCAGAGTAAGTAGGTTGTTTGCGTATGGGAATAAAGAGGACTTGATGCCTTATAATGCTATGGTTGGGTTTTACCTTAATGATCATTAGTAGTTGTGGATGCTTTATAGAGTTCCAATAATTAGTGCATATTATCCAAGAAGACAAAGTATGTTAGCTTATGCCTCTTTCTCATATAAAATTGCAATAATGATTACCGGCCTAGTTATTGATTGCCTAGGGACAAATAACTTTCTTGTGTCAAAAATCTCTCTACTAAAACTAACTTAGCCGTGTCTTTACCTAAACAGCCCCTAGTTTATATTTACGTGCTCTTTATTATCTTGCATACATATCCTACAACACCTACAAAGTACTTCTAGTTTCTTACTTGTTCTAGGTAAAGCGAACGTTAAGCGTGCGTAGAGTTGTATCGGTGGTCGATAGAACTTGAGAGAATATTTGTTCTGCCTTTAGCTCCTCGTTGGGTTCGACACTCTTACATATCTAAAGAGGCTACAATTGATCCCCTATACTTGTGGGTTATCAAGACCTTTTCCTAGCGCCGTTGCCTGGGAGCATTAGCGTGGGGTGAATATTCTCGTGTGTGCTTGTTTGCTTTATCTCTAAGTAGATTTTAGTTGTGTGCTCTTGTTTTCTATCTTTAGTTATGGCTAGGAAACAAAAAAACCAAACAAATTAGTTGAACCTACTACACCAATGGTTGAAGAACCACTCAAAATCTATCACACTCCTGAAGCTTTTTACTTGGATCATCTTCGATCCATATGTGCTCGTGCTGAAAACCCAACTAGCTTAGTTGAGGGAAACTCATTATATGAGCATGCTTATTTTTTGCGAAACCGCTTGTCTGAAGAAGGGAAACTTTTACTGGACCAAATTCATCGTTTGGAGTGCTATGTTTGGACTTTATGTGAAATATATGATTTTACTTGTTGTTCTGAAGACCCTAAGAAACACCTTTGCTACCAATGTGAGTTTGGTGATAATGGAATATTATCTTCTTATGCCAAGGGTGTTTATAATTACTTTGATATTAAACAAATTGAAGAATTTGTTGCTTTTAAGGTTGCTTATGAAATTGCCTCTTTGATTGAAAAGTATGATGCTACTCTTTACAAATCAGAAAAATTTTCCATACTTAAATATTGCTATGAGAATTATGCTTATAATGCTTACATTAAACTATATATTGAAGACTCCTCCGCTGTCCAAGAGGAGACTAATATTTTGCAGGAAATTATGAAAGAAGGAATTGATGACACTGTGAGCTCATTAGATGAAAAAATGAGGAGGAGAGCAAAGAACAAAAGGAGGAAGAGCGGATTGATCACCCGTGCCCACCTTCGAATGAGAGTAACTCTTTATACCATACATTGTTTAATTTCCCTTCGTGCTTACCAAAGGATGATTGCTATGATAATTGCTATGATCCCTTTGATTCGTTTGAAATATCCTTTTTGATGAAATTAATGCTTGCTATGCTTGTGGCCATGATGCCAATATGAATTATGCTTATGGAGATGAACTTGATATAGTTCCTTATGTTAAACATGAAATTGTTGCTATTGCACCCACGCATGATAGTCCTATTATCCTATTAAATTCTCCCAACTACACTATATTGGAGAAGTGCTTATTAAGGATTATATTGATGTGTTGTGTTCTACTATTGCACATGATGATTTTGATAAATATAATATGCATGTGCTTGCTGCCCCTACTTGCAATTATTATAAGAGAGGAGCTACATCTCTGCCTCTTTATGTTTCCAATACTATAAAATTGCAAGAAAATATTTATGTTATGTATCGGCCTTTACTATGTGTGCATGAATTGTTCTTTTATGACATGTAGATGCATAGGACGAGAGTTAGACCTCGTTGTTGCATGATATATGTTACTTTGTGCTCACTACTAAATCACAAATCACTGTCAATTAAAATTGGCTTTGATATACCTTGGGATCCGGGTGGATCCATTACTTAAGCACTATTTGCCTAGCATAAGGACTTTAAAGAAAGCGCTGCCAAGGAGACAACCCAGAAGTTTTTAGAGAGTCATTTATTTCTTTTGAGTGCTTTTATATAGTTTAAAAACAAAAAAATAAAGAGGGTAACCTAAAAAAAATCAAAAAGAGAAGCGATTGGAAGGTTATGCATTGGAGAAGTGAGGGTCGACCTTGAACACTTGTGTTCATGCTCATGGAAACAATGTAGAATTTTTCATGGAAGTTTCTCGCAAAAATAATTATCCCCTTGTACAAATCCAATGTATTATAAAAATAATGTGCCAAGATTTTCCTTTAGGATGATTAGATTGCTTGTTTGGTTTGTGCGGTGTAAAACAGAAACTTTGGCTGTAGTGCGTGATTTTACAAAAAAAATCTGGAAAGTCAAATGCTTCTGAAACTTTTTTGGACAGTACTTATATAGAAATTGTTTATTTTATCCTAATTTTTTAGAATTTTTAGAGGTACAGAAGTATGTTTAATGTTTGGATTACTACAGACTGTCCTGTTTTCACATATTGTTGTTATAGTTTCATTATTTGCTTATGTTTGAAATCTTGTTGAGCTTCCTTTGACTTGGGGCATAGAATTGTGATAGAATATAGTGGATAATATTTCATTATAATTTTACAATAATGTTAGAGCGGTACATAATGGGATTTGATGTTATATGTACTAACCCCTCTAATAAAAAAGTTTTGTTATGTTTTGTGTGGATGATGTGTTCGAAGATCGAGGAGGTATTGATATGAGAAGAATGAGGAGAGGAAAGAGCTCAATATTGGGGATTCCCGAGGCACCCCAAGTAAATATTCAAGGTGACTCAAGCGTCTAAGCTTGGGGATGCCCCGGAAGGCATCCCATCTTCATTCGACAATTATCAGTATGTTTCGGTTTTTTTGTGCACATGATATGCGTAAACCTTGGAATGTCATGTGCTTTATCTTTTTATTTTAATAATGCACCATGCTGTTATGAGATAGTCCTTGGTTGATTTATAGAATGCTCTTTCCACTTCACTTATATCTTTTGAGTATGGCTTTATAGAATGCTTCGTGTGCTTCACTATATCATTTGAAGTTTGGATTGCTTGTGTCTTCACACATAAAAAACCACCATTTGTAGAATGTTCTTTTGATTCATTTATATTTGTTAGAGCGTTGGCATATCTTTTGTAGAAAGAACTAAACTCTCTTGCTTCACTTATATCTATTTAGAGGGTTGACAGGAATTGATCATTCACATGGTTAGTCATAAAATCCTACATAAAACTTGTAGATCGCCGAATATGAGATGTTTGATTCCTTGCAATAGTTCTGCGATATAAAGATGCTAATATGTGGAAGGTACTAAAATGATTGGTGTTTAGTAAGAATATTGTTGCTAAGGTTTCTAATTCCCGAAGCATGCATGTATAGTGTCTCATTATGCCGGGAAGTTGGAGCACAATTTATCCTTGATTGTCTATCTTTGTGTGAAGGTCGGGGGGCGCGGTAGTTAACTCCTACCAACCTCCCCCCTAGGAGCATGCGTAGTAGTACTTTGCTTCAAGGGCTAATAAACTTTTTGCAATAAGTATGTGAGTTCTTTATGACTAATGCTGAGTCCATGGATTATACGAACTCTCACTCTTCCACCTTGCTAGCCACTCTAGTACCGCGCACCTTTCGCCGGTGCATAAAACCCTCCTTATACCTTCCTCAAAACAGCCACCATACCTACCTATTATGGCATTTCCATAGCCATTTCAAAGATATATTGCCATGTAACTCCATCGTTCTATTTATTATGACATGCATCATCATTTTCATATTGCTTTGCATGATCATGTAGTTGACATAGTATTCTTCCAAAGCCACCGTTCATATTTTTGTATACATATCACTCTTGGTCATTGCACATCCCAGTACACTGCCAGAGGCATTCATATAGAGTCATACCTTTGTTCTAGTATCAAGTTGTAATATCGAGTTGTAAGTAAATAAAATTGTGATGATCATCATTATTAGAACATTGTCCCATGTGAGGTTATAAATAAAGAGGCAAAAAGAGTCTCCCAAAAAAAAGGTCTTAAAAAAAAGAGGAGCCAAAAAAAGAGAAAAAACAATGTTACTATCCTTTTCCACACATGTCTTCAAAGTAGCACCATGTTCTTCATGATAGAGAGTCTCCTATGTTGCCACTTTCATAGATTACTAGTGGGAGTTTTTTGTTATAGAACTAGGCTTGTATATTCCAATGATGGGCTTCCTCAAATGCCCTATGTCTTCATGAGCAAGCAACTTGATGCACACACACTAGTTGTCTTTTGAGCTTTCATACACTTATAGCTCTACGGCATCCGTTACATGGGAATCCATACTCACTCACATTGATATCGATTAATGGACATCTCCATAGTCTGTTGATTTGCCTAGTTGATGTGAGACTTTCTCCCTCCTTTTGTCTACTACTGCCTTCTATTCCACCCATAGTGTTATATCCATGGCTCACGCTCATGTATTGCGTGAGGGTTGAAAAAGTTGAATCACGTTAAAAAGTATGAACCAATTGCTTGGCTTACACCGGGGTAGTGCATGATTTATACTTTGTGTTAAGAAGATGGATCATGATAAGGCTATATGATTTTGTAGGGATAGCGTTCTTCAGCATTGATATTTTGAAAGACATGATTGTTTGTTGGGATGCCCGAGTATTAAATTCTTTTATGTAAAATGATAGACTATTGCTTTGAATCACTCGTGTCTTAATATTCATGCCATGATTAGATTACATGATCAAGATTATGCTAGGTAGCATTCCACATCAAAAATTATCTTTTTTGTCATTTACCTACTCGAGGACGAGCACGAATTAAGCTTGGGGATGCTGATACTGAAAGTGCAACTAATCCCCGGGTGGTTTTGGTTATTAATAACAACATATAGATCATTGAACAAATATCCTTAAATATTTCAGGAAGTTCAATGGTTGGCATGGCATGGATTAGAAATGTGGACCCCTCAAAAAGCTAAGGACAAATATTGGCAAAAAGCTCAAGACTCTAATTTTTCATTTTAGTGATCCAAGATCACATTGAGTCCATGGGAAAAGAAAATACTATTGAAAGGGGATGAGGTGTTGCTTAATGGTCTACTTGCGCAAGTGCTTAGTAATATGCTTCAAATCCCTCAACCACTTTATCATTTCCAAATATGTCCCAAACCTAAAAGTCAAACTCGGCCCCACCGATTTGATCTATCCGGCGCCACCGAGTTCACATGACATAACCACTGCCACAAACCCTAATCAGTTCGGTCTCACCGATAGGGATCTCGGTCTCACCGAGATGGAAATGCAAACTCTTTGTTTCCTCTTCGTAACGTTTTCATCTCACTGAGATGAGCGAATCGGTCCCACCGAGTTTGCCCAACCAACACTCTATTAGCTTATTACCAGAATCGGTCGCAACGAGTTTGTGTAATCGATCAAACTGAGTTGAGGTTTTGCCCTAACCATAACGCATCGGTCTCATCGAGTTGATAGTATCGGTCCCTCCGAGATATCTAACGTTCACATTTTGAACTGCTTCGGTCTGACCGAGTACGTTTATTCGGTATGACCGAGTTGGGTCAAATGTGTGTAACAGCTAGATTTTGGTGGAGGCTATATATATCCCTCCACCCCTTCTCCATCAGTGAGAGAGCCATCAGAACCTGCCTACACTCCCACTATTCATTTTTTGAGAGAGAACCACCTACTCATGTGTTGAGACCAAGATATTCCAATCCAACCACAAGAGTTTTGATCTCTAGCCTTCCCCAAGTTGCTTTCCACTCAAATCTTCTTTCCACCATATCCAAATCTGTGAGAGAGAGTTGAGTGTTTGGGAGACTATCACTTGAAGCACAAGAGCAAGGAGCTCATCATCAACACACCATTTATTACCTTTTGGAGAGTGGTGTCTCCTAGATTGGTTAGGCTTCAATTGGGAGCCTCCGACAAGATTGTGGAGTCGAACCAAGGAGTCTGTAAGGGCAAGGAGATCGCCTACTTCGTGAAGATCTACCGTAGTGAGGCAAGTCCTTCATGGGCGATGGCCATGGTGGGATAGAGAAGGTTGCTTTTTCATGGACACTTTGTGGGTGGATCCCTCTATGGAATCGTGCAGCCGTTACCCTTCGTGGGTTAAAGTCTCCATCAACGTGGATGGACAATGGCACCACCTATCGGAACCACGCCAAAAACATATGTGTCTCGAATTGCGTTTGCACTATCAAACCCTCCCTTTACCTTCATATGCAATGATTTACTTTCCGCTGCCACAACTCTAGAATTGCATGTGTAGGAAGATTGCTTGACTTGTGCTAAATTTCTAAAAATTGTCAAAACTAAAAACTGGGAAAAGGCTAAGTTTTTATTTGGTCAATTAGTCTAATCACCCCCTCTAGACATACTTTTGATCCTACAAGTGGTATCAGAGCTTGGGTCTTCATTTGCCTTGATTTCCAGAGCTTTGGTGATCATAGCCTTGGTTTCACAACCTAGGAGGGTATGGCTTCTAGCGAGGGAAGTTACCACCGTAGAGGTCGTTACTTTGATGGTACTATTTTTTCTAGTTGGAAGCATAAGATGAAAATGCATATTCTTGGACATAACCCCGCCGTTCAGGCTATTGTGTGTATTGGTTTGCAAGGTGAATTCCTCTATGGGAAGGAACCAAATTGTGAAGCTACCGCTGAAGAATTGAAGATGTTGCAATACAATGCTCAAGCTTATGATATCCTCTTCAATGGATTGTGTCCCAAAGAATTCAAGAAAATCAGCCGTCTTGAGAATGCCAAGGAAATTTTGGATACTTTGATTGATATGCGCGAAGGTATCGACTCCGTCACGGAATCCAAGTTGGATGTGCTTGAAAGTCAACTTGACAAGTTTGAGATGAAGGATGGTGAAGGTGTCGCTGAAATGTACTCTAGGCTTGCTCTCATCACAAATTAGATTGCCGGCTTAGGAAGCGAAGAAATGACTGATAGATTCATCATAAAGAAAATCCTAAGAACCTTGGATGGAAAATATGACACCGTGTGCATATTGATCCAAATGATGCCCAATTACAAAGATCTCAAGCCAACGGAAGTCATTGGTAGAATTGTTGCTCATGAGATGTCACTTAAGGATAAATAAGAGCTTCACAACAAGTCTAGTGGCGCGTACAAAGCTTCATGTGATGCTCCTACATCATCAAGTGAGAAACATGCCTTCAATGAAGAATTGAACTTACTGGTGAAGAACTTCAACAAATTCTACAAGAATAGAAGCAAAGAAAGAAACTCCAAATCGAGGTCCTACAATGACAAAAGATCTTCTAGTCACTATCGGAATTGCTAAAATTGTGGGAAGCCCAGACACTATTCAAATGATTGTATGGCTCCTCACAAGAGAAGAGAAGACTCACCCAAAAGGAGAAGTAGAAGATAAGATTCACCACTAAGAAAGGCAAGGAGTAGAGATGATCATTATGAATGTAGACCCTCTCGTAGAAGCAAGGATTCGGAAAGGAGGGACAAATCATCAAGGAGCTATACAAGATGAAGACATCAAGCTCATGTTGGTTAATGGGTATCCGGTTCTGACTCCGATAACCACTCCGAGAGAATATATTACTCCGACTCTGAAGATACTCAATATGACGGTGTTGCGGAATTGCTCTTGTGTCATCCAACTCATACGACATATTTGACTCACCAAATAAAGGAATTGGAAGATGCTTCATGGCCAAATTCCCTAAGGTATCACACCTCAAATATCTTGATTTCAATAGTGATGAAGATGACTTGCTAGGGGATGATGATTTACTTGTTGGTAGCAATAGTGATGAAAACTATGATGAAATTGCTATTAATCATGCTAATCAAGATAGAATGAATGACAATGATAAGAAGGAGGTTGAGCATCGAACTAAATAATTAAACACTCTTAAGTTAGCTCATGAAACTAACTTAGAGGATCACTTAGAACTTTTGAGGACTCATGAGAAGCTACGCTTTGAAAAGCTAAATCTAGAGCAAGAACATGAGTTCTTAAAAGCAATCAATGATGATCCTCATAGGAAAAGTTCTTCTTACATTGCCAAGCGTTTACTCTTGTCTACCTATATGCCACAAGTAAAATCTAGCAATAAGAACAAGAAAGATTATTCCTCTAGTAGTGACAATAATCATGATAAACCCAATGTTGTTGCTTCTAGTAGTTCTCTTGATTCCACTAATGATTCTCTTAGCCAAGTTACACTTGAGCAAGAAAATAGCTTATTGAAGGGAATTATAGAGAAAGGTGTTTATAAGAGCCTTGCCGGGAGTAAGCAATTCGAGGAAATTGTATGCAAGCAAGGAAGGTACCGGAAGAATCAAGGTGTTGGTTTTGGACGAAAGTTCAATGCCAATGGAGTGGAGTGGGAAGAAGATCAGTACCCCAAGACAAAGTTTGTTCCTCAACAAGAGAAGTATGATCCTACTTCCTTCAAGGGGACACAAGCCCAAGATGATCTTCCACCACAAGACCACAAGCTAAAAGGCAAGGAGAAGCTTTAAGAAGAGATTGATGCATTTGAAGAAGCTCCTAAGGCCGTGGTCAAGTGGGTTCCCAAGACTACGTCAAGTTCTACTTCATCAAGTACATCTACAGCTCCAAGGATTCCCATCAAGATGATGTGGATCCTGAAGAAGAAGAACTAGAGTGTTCTTGAGGGTGACTCCACCAACATACTTCACTCTTATTCATATTGGCAAGGACAAGTGCTATCAGCCTTCACATCTTGCACTAGTTCAAGGAGTCAAAAACCCTCTTGCTGGTAAGACAAGGGACAAGGTAACCTAATGCTTTCATGGAAATCATCTTGTGTGCAATTTACTCTATGTCCATGGCTATTATTGTATGTTCCTTGTGGGGCTAACCCATGTAGGTATTGAAAGTGCAGCTCACTCCAATGGATTGCTCCAAAATGATCTACATCAACATTGAGCATCTACATCTTCAACACCTACATGAAGTCATCGTCGACAAAACCCAAGGTTATTTCATCCCTCTTAGGGTGGGGATATCACATCTAGGGGGAGCTTTACTCTAAGAATTGATCTAAAGCAACTCTAATTATGTGAACACAACAATGCTTTATGTAAAAGTGGTAACCCCACTTGAGATTAAACGATGAGTAAGACCTATGATCAAATGTTTTCATTTGAATCCTAAGTCTATATACTCATATATAGATGACCTAGTCATCTCCAATTGCTTGATAGATGCTAGAATGTTTGTTCTTGCTTTGCCACATATTTCAGTTTCTATCTTATTGTGTGAGCATGTTGAGTGCATATTTTTCTCATTCGAGGACATCCATTTGTTTCTTTGATTGTTTGGCTTTCTTATTTTTCCAAATGAATGGACAGGAATGCCTAAGTACTCCCTCTAGCTATCTACGCTTTTCTTGTCTCAAACTCTATTCACGCTACATCACAAAGTTTGATCAAGTCAGGTTCAAACCCTCTGAGTGAGGAGCACTCGGAGTCACCGATTCATCATAGACTTAAACATACAAAACCTCTTAGTGCATCTCGGTCTGACCGATTCTTTCCTTTCGGTCATACCAAGTTCATTAAGTTGATCTAAGTTTCAATCTCGGTGCAACCGATTAGAACAATTTGGTCTCACCTAGTTGCAGTAATTGCTAGCTGTTTTGCATCTCGGTGCCATCTAGTCATTCCACTCGGTCACACCGATAGTGTCTGGATATATATACCCACGGGCTGAACCTTTGAAAGTTTTCTGAATCTTTTTACCCGCGCCTATCCAACTCAGCCGACTCGAGATCTCCGGATCATCCTCTCGTCTCCCGCGACCTCCTGCCGCTGGTCTCCACCGCCATCAATGGAATTCTCTGCCGCCGTTGTCGCCGTAGTGAACTCATCGCCGAGTTAGGGTATGAGTTCGACCCTTTGTGTTTTCTCAATCTAATTCTTAGCACAAAATCAATGCCATGATTCTTTCCACGTTTGAGATCATCCTCTGCAGCAAAAACTCCGTATAGATTAGTTTTGATTCAAAGTTTTAGGGTTAGGTTTCCGCCGAACTCATCTCGGACCGACTGAGTTGTAGACATCGGTCTCACCGATTTGGCTTAGGCCATTGTAGTTGTAACATTCCATCTGACCAAAACTTACAAAACGGTGTGACCAGGTTCAACTCTCAGTGAAACCCTAGCAATCTCGGAGTCACTGAACTGTGTCTCACCTGACCGATTTCACCATTTTTGAATCTCAAAGTTGCTTCGGTGTTACCGAGTTGAACAAATTGGTAGCTCCGAAATGCTTTCTTTAGAAACCTAAAACTAAGTTTTTGACTCAATTTGCTTGCAAAATCTCTGCACTTTGTGATGCTCATCCACTCTACCTCAACTATATCTATACACAGGGTCGGCTTATAGTGTCAGAGATGTCTGAGGGCAGTGACAGTCAGAACAGGTCAGAGGAGCTGGCACAACTGAGTGAGGGCTCTAGTCCCTCCAATAGCATCTACTATGGGAGCAGCAAAAGCACTCCAAGAAATCTGCTAAATGCTGCTACCAAGTCAAGGAAGAAGAAAAATTCTGATAGTGAGGATGAAGATTTTGTGGCTGAAGAGGTCACTTCAAAGAAGAAGGCTATCAACATGAAAGAATCTGCTAGAGTTGTCAAGCTTGGTCTGAACAAGAAGGCCCCTGCCAAGAGAGCTACAATGTCAAAAGTCAGAGCCTCCACAAAAGAAACCATGGTGTTTACTCTTGAAACAAGAGATGATGAGCCAGCAGGATCTAAGAAGAGAGCTAGGAAGACCACAGCCAGAGTGGTTGGCAAGCCATCCTGAGAGATGATGATGATGATGATGATGATGTTGATGAGCCTGTTGCACCTGCTGCAAAGACTCAGAAGCTGATGGGGGTGCCATCAAATCTAGGGCTTATCCATCTACGCCCAAAGCTGCCCCCAAAGCTTTTGCACCCAAGAGGTCCACTAGAGACATTCTAGCAGCTGAAAAGAACAAGGCCCTAGTGCCAGATGTTTCAGAGGAAGAGGAAGATCAAGAAGAAGAATCCTCAGATGATGATGAGTCCATGATGCTCAAAAAACTGAGCCAAAAATTCCAGATCATAATGTTGCCCATCTTGTAGCTGAAAACATGAAACTGAGAAAGGATGAAGGTCCGAGACGATGGAGACAGACTGATCCATATGCTACAAGGAGAAATACTGTTTTGGACTATAGATTTCACACCAAGGAACATCAGGATTTCTATGAGACAGTGTTGTTGGACAAGAAGCCCATTGTCTGTGACATGAAGTGGGTTGATTGGAAGTACATCGACAAACATGCTAATTTTTTCCACATGTGCATGAAAGTTTCAGGCAAAATGAAGTTGACAAGTTTGTGGGAAAGAAACTGACTAGATGGAACGATGAGATGATCATGCAATTCTACTCCACTGCTCACTTCTATCAAGATGGTAGAATTGTATGGATGACTGAAGGAACCAAATACCAGTCAACTGTTGCTGAATGGGCAAGTTTGATCAATTCCCCCAAGGTGGTTGAAACTGACACATATGTGTATGCCAAGCCCAGGAAGGATCATGACTCCATGGCAAGCATGTACAAGCCAATTCCTGAGAAAGATTTGAAGACTCACATGTTTGGCTCCATATATCATCTGTTGTGTGGACTAACCACCATCAACACTATAGTGAGGCACATTTTGCTGCCCAAGTCAGGAGATCATAGAATGATCCGAGGTCCCTCCATAAATTTGCACCATATGTTTGATGTTCCCGAGAAGTTCAATGTCATGAGCCTAATTGTGGAGACAATGAAGAGGACAGCAGCAGACCAGAAAAGGTCTTGTGGATATGCCCCTCATATTCAGATGCTTATCAACTCTAGGTTGGAGAAATGGTCATATCTGCTTGACAAGAGGCACCTACCTCTTAGGCTTGATTTCGAGGACAATGAAGTTGTCATGGATGCATCCCATCCTACTTTAGTTGAAGGCCAAGAGAATATTGCTCAAGCAAAGGCAGCCAAGCAAGAAAGTGTTTCTGGAGCTCCTAAGACCAAGCAAGATCAGCTCAGTTATCTGCTTGAGGCCACTCTGAGGATTGAGAAGAGTTTGGCCAACTTGACTCAGAATCAAGTAAGCCTTGAAAGGATCTTTGAGACAAAGTTCTATGATCTAGATGTGAAGGTCACAGGGATCTACACTGCTGTGGAGAAGCTCAAGGAAGATTTTGAGGAGAGAGATACGAAAAATGCTTTTCACTTGGTCCCAAGAGGACCTAGATCTTCAGTTGTGCCAGTTAATGAGACCAGGCCTACACTTTCAGCTCCTGCAGCCACTGCCACAGTTGTTCCTCCAGCTTCAACACCTCCAGATCCACAGACTTCATCGAAAGTGTTTGTAGATGCACTCATCTCCATGCCATCTACGTACACCAGAGCCACCAGCGAGAACACTTCTTCTACAGCTCCCAGAGATCGTGCCTAGAGTGCCGTATAGCACTATGCATTGTAGCGACTCGACCCAAATGGATCGATGTCTCTGTGCTTAAGTGCCATCCCTGGATCGGTATGCTGACACACACAGTACTCGAGGAATTATAACAGAGTTCAATCACACACTTTATTACATCAAGGTCCTCAAAATATTATTTATTACAATAATATGGCCAAAGGCCATCTAGATAAAATAACTGCAGAAGCATCAAAAGTAAATGAGTCCATCAACTCCACGGCAAATTGAGTGCAGAACAACGACCTATCGCACCTTTACTCCTCGTCGGAAAACTCTGCAACATGAGATGTTGCAGCCGTGTAGGTCAGCACATGGAATATGCTGGCAATTTCACACCATAGATTAATAATAAATGAAAAGACTATCTCTATATGCAAATTTAGCTGGTGGAGGCTCCAAGTTTAATTTTGCATAAAGGTAATTTTACCCTACAACAAAGGAATAATTTTTTACTACTAAATTAAAATGCCATTATTGAGAAGGTTCCTCTAACTCAATCCCAAAAATCCCAAATTATTAGTAACCCAATAATTTCATTAAATAGAGTGATGAGATCAACCAATAATTCACTTCTAGATACTCAATTTGTACATAACCGGGGACACGGCTAATCATGATTAGTTTGTACACTCTGCAGAGGTTTGCGCACTTTTCCCCACAAGACTCGACCACCTCCATGATCGGAAGATTGAGACATAGTCTTTCTGAAGTATTTCCTCCAAACCCTGGTTAGACCGGTACACCTACTTTCCCCTACATCAGCTAGTCTACCACGGAAAGAGGTCACACAACTTACTCAACTATGCCAGAGCCCATAATGGCTTGTGGCTGCACACGGAAGTTTCTAGGCATGAAATATCTTATGATCCCTTTTTTCCTGGGTGGCGGACCTAGGGTAATAACACAGGTACTCCAGGATTCCCCTTGGGCAAGCACTGGTTTCTCCAGGTGCCCCGAACAATTCACCCAGATGTGTATTAAAGTTGCCACCTTATGTTGTCTCAGAATTATTATCTCTCGCAACTTGCATGGATCACACACACCAATCCCCGTCTACGAGCATAGCTAAGCAATATATGATATAACGAATATCCTCGGGGTGATAAAAGGTCATAGGTTCCTACCACATATACTACAAAGCATATCCACATGTTCCCAATCCTACTCATGCAATCATTGTGGGTGAAACTAATGCATAGTAAAAAAACTGGGTATTGAAAATTATGATCAAAATGTAAACTTGCCTTGCTAACGTTCGTTGAACACTAATGATTCGTAGTAGCAAGCTTCGCAGTCCGGATGATCTAGTGTAAGCAAGCAATAACATGCATAAGCATACAAGCAAAGATCCAAAAAAAGGACTTTGAAAAACTGCAAAAACTCCCCAAAAAAGTTTCTTTACAAAATGTAAATTTTACAGCAACAAAAATAAATGGTTTTGGTTTTAACATAAGGTACATGTCACAAGCTTCGATTTGCAACAAGAATCACCCAAAACGGAGTTACGAAACTCAAGTTATGGCCTAACGAAGTTTGAATTCAAATCTGGTCGAACTCAAATTTGAAAACTTTCACAAAAAAATTCGTTTGGTTCTTTGGATAGAGGATATTTTCATGAAACGGTAGGAAAAAGAATCAACTAAATCGGATCTATAGACTAAAAGATATACTAGAAACAAGATTTGGTAAAGAATCTGAATTGGAAAAAAAATCTGAAAAAGAAAAAACTTCGGCCAGAGACAAGTGGCGCTCTCTGGTTGGCTGGGTGTTTGCTATGGCTAAAAGAAGAAAATAAAACAAAACCGAAGGCCGGTTCGATCAACTAAAGAAAACCGATCTAGCTCAACAAAACATTTTTTTTGTTTACTGAACGAACGAACAGAAGGCTCGGGCGTGATGGTGGCGGCGGCCCCGGCGATCATGGGCGGCAGCGGAGGTGTCTAGGTGATCTGGTGAAGAGTGGCTTGTTCGGTGGTGGAGTCGGTGAAGATCGGCGACGACGAACGGCGACAAAACCAAGCGATGAAGCTCGCGTACTCCGGGTGCTCCGGTGAAGACAACGTGGTCGGGGTGGCGGTTGCAGATGGAGAGGGATCACAAAACCATGTCAAAAAAAGTCTAGGGATCGAGATAAATCGGAACCCAAAAGGATAGGGCTTGGGACCTCTCACCGGCATGGTAATCCAGCACTGAACTAGAGCTTCTGCTGCGAGATTGGAACGTCGAGTATGTCTTGTAGGGGTGGACTTGTCGAGGGATTTTTGTCTGAATCGGACGAGGAGAGTCGTGGCTATTTATAGGACATCTTCCTTGGACGTGAAGCGGGCTGGAGTTAAGATTGCCAAGATTTTGAAATGAAGGGGTGACGGGACATGTACGCATATGTTTCTGTTAGTGTTCATGCGGAAGAGAAGAGATGGCGTGGGGCCCAGGCGCCAGGGAAGAGAGAGAGAGAGTCAACGAGGGAGAGAGATGGTTACGAGAGACAGGGAGGTGCGGTGCTAGCGCTAGGGTTGGACGCGGGCGCTGGCCTCGCTGCTCCCTTCGCTGGCTTGGCTGTGGCCTCGCTACTGGGCTAGGCCAGTTGGCCTGGCCTGGCGGCTCTTTTTTTTCTAAATCGTTTTTTTAGCAGCATTAAAGCATCAAAAATACAAATGAAAATAAGTCTAAGAATTTCCAGAAAATTCACATAGTAATATGGTCTTATATATGACCTTGTGAACTTTTATCGGGCCTAAAATGCAAGTTTTTTATAAATAAACATTTTTGATAAACTAATAAAATAAATTGCAAATAAAACCCAACAAATATATTTTGATTTCAAATTCAAATTCCATTATTTCTTTTTTGATTTTGAAGAAGTTATTTTATATTCTCTCTTTATTATTGAAATAATGGGAATGAATTTTGGTGAAACCAAATTTGATCCAAAATCCCAACTTTGAAATATTAAAGAATTTTTAAAAATTGGATTTAAGGAAACTTCCAATTCTCTCTTTCGGTCCTTGAATTGCATAAAGTTTCTTGGATCGAAATTCAATAAAAGAAATGAAGGGCAAAATGCATAAATTATGGATGCATATGAATGATCTATTTATAAACATCCAAATTGAAAATTGGGATGTTACAAACCTACCCCCCTTAAGATGAATCTCGCCCTCGAGATTCGGGTTGGTTAGCAAAAAGATGTGGGTCGGTGATCCTGTCGAAGATCTTCTTCGCGTTCCCTGGTGTCTTCTTCCTCAGTATGATGATGAAACGTCCATTTTGCATCATGCTTTTATGTTGATATTTATTGCATTATGGGATGTTATTACAGGTTATGTCACAATACATATGCCTTTTCTCTCTTATTTTATAAGGTTTACATGAAGAGGGAGAATGCCGGCAGTTGGAATTCTGGGCTGGAAAAGAAGCAAACTCTGGAAACCTATTCTGCATAACCTAAAAAGCTCCGAAACTCCATAGGACACTGCTTCGGAAAATAAAAAAAATATCTGGCGAAAGAGAATCACCAAGGGGGCCACCACCTGTCCACGAGGGTGGGGGTGCACCCCCCATGCCTGGGCGCGCCCCCTGCCTCGTGGGCCCCCCGATGGCCCCTCGATGCCCATCTTCTCCTATATGAGGTGTTTTGACATGGAAAAAACCAGAAGGAGGCTTTCGGGAGCAGACGCCGCAATCTCGAGGCGGAACCTTGGCGGAAACCAATCTAGGGCTCCGGCAGAGCTGTTCTGCCAGGGATACACCCCTCCGGGAGTGGGAAATCGTCATCGCCGTCATCACCAACAACTCTCCCATCTTGGGGAGGGTTATGTTCATCAACACCTTCACCAGCATCATCTCCTCTCAAACCCTAGTTCATCTCTTGTATCCAATCTTTGTACCCAAACCTAAGATTGGTACCTGTCGGTTGCTAGTAGTGTTGATTACTCCTCGTAGTTGATGCTAGTTAGTTTACTTGGTGGAAGATTATATGTTCAGATCCATTATGCATATTAATACCCCTCTGATCATGAACAATATTATGTCTTGTGAGTAGTTACTTTTGTTCCTGAGGACATGGGAGAAGTTTTGCTATAAGTAGTCATGTGAATTTGGTATTCGTTCGAAATTTTGATGAGATGTATGTTGTCTCTCCTCTAGTGGTGTCATGTGAACGTCGACTACATGCCACTTCACCATTATTTGGGCCTAGAGGAAGGCATTGGGAAGTAATAAGTAGATGATGGGTTGCTAGAGTGACAGAAGCTTAAACCCTAGTTTATGCATTGCTTCGTAAGGGGCTGATTTGGATCCACTTGTTTCATGCCATAGTTAGGTTTACCTTAATACTTCTTTTGTAGTTGTGGATGCTTGCATTAGAGGTTAATCATAAGTGGGAGGCTTGTCCAAGTAAGGACAGCACCCAAGCACCGGTCCACCCACATACCAAATTATGAAAGTACCGAACGCGAATGAGATGATCGTGATGAAAACTAGCTTGACGATAATTCCCATGTGTCCTCGGGAGCGCTTTCGTCCATATAAGACTTTGTCCAGGCTTGTCCTTTGCTACAAAAAGTATTGGGCCATCTTGCTGCACCTTATTTACTTTTACCTTTTGTTACTTGCTACCAATTACCTTATCACAAAACTACCTGTTACCGATAATTTCAGTGCTTGCAGAAAATACCTTACTGAAAACTGCCTATCATTTCCTCCTGCTCCTCGTTGGGTTCGACACTCTTACTTGTCGAAAGGGCTACGATAGATCCCCTACACTTGTGGGTCATCAAGACTCTTTTCTGGTGCCCTTGCCGGGGAGTGAAGCGCCTTTGGTAAGTGGAATTTGGTCAGGAAAAATTTATATAGTGTGCTAAAATTTACTGTCACTTGTTACTATGGCTCATCATCCTTTGAGGGGCTTGTTCGGGGTATCTTCACCACGACCAGAAGAGGAAAGAGTTGCTCCTCAACCTACTGTACCTACTGAAAATGTTTGCTTTGAAATTCCTTCAGGTATGATAGAGAAACTGCTAGATAATCCCTTTATAGGAGACGGAACACTGTATCCCGATTTACACCTAATCTA
Organism: Secale cereale; assembly: GCA_902687465.1. NCBI lineage: Eukaryota > Viridiplantae > Streptophyta > Magnoliopsida > Poales > Poaceae > Secale > Secale cereale. The sequence continues at coordinate 241,228,768 of LR738712.1, forward strand.
TGTGGATGAAGTTTGTGGATTATTTAAGCTTGCAGGTATGCCCAAGGATGTTATCAAGAAGAAGGTCTTCCCTTTATCTTTGAAGGGAGATGCATTTACATGGTTTAGGCTACGTGATGATATTGGATCATGGAACTATAATCGTCTGAAGTTGGAATTTCATCAAAAGTCATACCCAATGCACCAGGTTCATGGTGATCGTAATAATATCTATAATTTTTGGCCTCGCGAAGGAGAAAACATCTCTCAAGCTTGGGGGAGGCTTAAGTCAATGTTATATTCATGCCCCAATCATGAGCTCTCAAGAGAAATGATCATTCAAAAAATTTATGCTCGGCTTTCTCTCAATAATCGTTCCATGCTCGATACTTTTTGTTCTGGTTCTTTTATGATGAAGACTGTTGAATTCAAATGGGATTTATTGGAAACAATTAAACGCAACTCTGAATATTCGGATCTCGACGAAGGTAAGGAGTCAGGTATGACCCCTAAGTTTGATTGTGTTAAAGCTTTTATGGATACCGATGTTTTCCGTGAGTTTAGCACTAAATATGGACTTTACTCTGAGATAGTAGCTTCTTTCTGTGAATCATTTGCTACTCATGTTGATCTTCCCAAGGAGAAGTTGTTTAAATACCATCCTCCCATTGAAGTAAAAGTAGTTGAACCTGTTAAAGTTGAAGAAAAGATTATCACTTATAATGTTGATTCTGTTGTTCCTACTGCTTATATTGAGAAACCACCTTTCCTTTTTAGAATTAAGGATCATGCTAAAGCTTCAATTGTGCTTCATAAGAGTAGTACTAGAACACCTACACCCTCTGAGCAAATTAAAGTTGAACCTAGTGTTGCTATGGTTAAAGATCTCTTGGTTGAAAATTTAGATGGACATGTTATTTACCTCCAAGAGGAAGCTGCTAGAATAGCCAAACCCGATGCTAGGAATAAACATAGACCTGTTATAGGCTTGCCTGTTATCTCTGTTAAAATAGGAGATCATTGATATCATGGTTTATGTGACGTAGGTGCTAGTGCAAGTATAATCCCTCATTCCTTATATCAAGAAATTATGCAGGATATTGCACATGTTGAGTTAGAAGGGATTGATGTTACTATTAAACTGGTTAATAGAGACACTATTTCACCAATTGGGATTGTTAGAGATGTTGAAGTTTTGTGTGGGAAAGTTAAATACCCTACTGATTTTCTTATTCTTAGTTCCCCACAAGATGACTTTTGTCCCATTATATTTCGCAGACCCTTCTTGGATACTGTTAATGCTAGGATAGACAGCGTGAAAGATATTCTTACTGTTGGTTTAGGGGTTATGTCTCATGATTTTAACTTTGCTAAATTTCGTAGACAACCCCATGATAAAGAATTACCTAGTAAGGATGAAATTATTGGTCTTGCTTCTATTGCTGTGCCTCCTAACGATCCTTTAGAACAATATCTGCTAGACCATGAAAATGATATGTATATGAATGAAAGAAGGGAAATAGATGAAATATTCTTTAAGCAGGGACCCGTATTGAAAAACAACTTGCCTGTTGAAATCCTAGGGGATCGTCCTCCACCCAAGGGTGTTCCTGTGTTTGAACTTAAACCTTTAACTGATAATTTTAAGTATGTTTATCTTAATGAAAAGAAAATATATCCTGTTATTATTAGTGCTAACCTTTCAGAGCAGGAAGAAGAAAAATTATTGAAAACTCTAAAGAAGCACCGTGCTGCCATTGGATATACTCTGGATGATCTTAAGGGCATTAGTCCCACTTTATGCCAACACAAGATAAAATTGGAAGAGGACGCTAAACCAGTTATTGATCATGAACGATGGTTGTATCCTAAGATGAAAGAAGTGGTAAGGAAGGAAATACTAAAGCTTCTAGAGACATTTATTATCTATCCAGTTGCTGATAGTCAGTGCATAAGTCCTGTCCATTGTGTCCCTAAGAAGGGAGGTATGACTGTTGTTCCTAATGATACAGATTAATTGATCCCACAATGAATTGTTACAGGTTATAGAATGGTAATTGATTTCCGCAAATTAAAAAAAGCTACTAAGAAAGATCATTACCCTTTGCCTTTTATTGATCAAATGCTAGAAAGGTTATCCAAACATACTCATTTTTGCTTTCTAGATGGCTATTCTAGTTTCTCTCAAATACCTGTGTCAAAAGGGGATCAAGAAAATACCACTTTTAATTGTCCTTTCGGCACCTTTGCTTATAGATGTATGCCTTTTGGTTTATGTAATGCACCTGCTACCTTTCAAAGATGCATGATGGCTATATTATTTGATTTTTGTGAAAACATTGTTGAGGTTTTCATGGATGATTTCTCCATTTACGGGAATTCTTTTGATGATTGCTTGAGCAACCTTGATCGAGTTTTGCAGATATGTGAAGACACTAATCTTGTCTTCAATTGGGAGAAGTGCCACTTTATTGTTAATGAAGGCATTGTCTTGGGACATAAATTTTTTGAAAGAAGAATTGAAGTTGACAAGGCTAAAGTTGATGCTATTGAAAAGATGTCGTGTCCCAAGGACATCAAAGGTATACAAAGTTTCCTTGGTCATGCCGGGTTTTATAGGAGGTTTATTAAAGACTTCTCCAAAATTTCTAGGCCTCTGACTAATCTCTTACAAAAATATATTCCTTTTGTTTTCGATGATGATTGTCTAGAAGCATTTGAAATACTTAAGAAAGCATTGATCTCTGCACCTATTGTCCAACCTCCTGACTGGAATTTACCCTTTGAGATTATGTGTGATGCTAATGATTATGATGTAGGTGCTGTTCTAGGACAAAGAGTTGATAAGAAATTGAATGTTATCCAATATGCTAGTAAAACTCTAGACAGTGCCCAGCGAAATTATGCTACTACTGAGAAAGATTTTTTAGCAGTTGTGTTTGCTTGTGATAAGTTTAGACCATATATTGTTGATTCTAAAGTAACTATTCACACTGATCATGCTGCTATCAAATACCTTATGGAAAAGAAAGATGCTAAACCTAGACTTATTAGATGGGTTCTCTTGCTGCAAGAGTTTGTTTTGCATATTATTGATAGAAAGGGAGCTGAGAACCCCGCTGCAGATAACTTGTCTAGGCTAGAGAATATACTTGATGAGCCACAACCTATTGATGGTAGCTTTCCTGATGAACAATTAGCTGTCATAAATACTTCTCGTACTGCTCCATGGTATGATGACTATGCTAATTACATTGTTGCTAAGTTTATACCTCCTAGCTTCACATACTAGCAAAAGAAAAAGTTCTTCTATGATTTGAGACATTACTTCTGGGATGACCCACATCTTTATAAAGGAGTAGATGGTATTATTAGATGTTGTGTACCTGAGCATGAACAGAAGCAGATCCTATGCAAGTGCCACTCCGAAGCATATGGAGGACATCATGCTGAAGATAGAACTGCACATAAGGTATTACAATCTGGTTTTTATTTGCCAACTCTCTTCAAGGATGCCCGTAAGTTTGTCTTATCTTGTGATGAATGTCAAAGAATTGGTAATATTAGTAGACGTCAAGAAATGCCTATGAATTATTCACTTGTTATTGAACCATTTGATGTTTGGGGCTTTGATTATATGGGACCATTCCCTTCCTCTAATGGGTACACACATATTTTAGTTGTTGTTGATTACGTTACTAAGTGGGTAGAAGCTATTGCAACTAGTAGTGCTTATCACAACACCTCTATTAAGATGCTTAAAGAAGTTATTTTTCTGAGGTTTGGAGTCCCGAGATATCTAATGACTGATGGTGGTTCACACTTTATTCATGGTGCTTTCCGTAAAATGCTTGCAAAGTATGATGTAAACCATAGAATTGCATCCCCTTATCACCCACAGACTAGTGGTCATGTAGAGTTAAGAAATAGAGAACTGAAATTAATTTTGCAAAATACAGTTAATAGGTCTAGAAAGAATTGGTCCAAGAAACTTGATGATGCATTATGGGCCTATAGAACTGCATACAAAAATCCTATGGGTATGTCTCCATATAAGATGGTATATGGAAAAGCATGTCACATACCTCTTGAGCTAGAACATAAGGCTTATTGGGCTATCAAAGAGCTTAATTATGATTTCAAACTTATCGGTGAGAAGAGGTTATTTGACATTAGCTCTCTTGATGAATGGAGAACCCAGGCCTATGAGAATGCCAAGCTGTTTAAAGAAAAAGTTAAAAGATGGCATGATAAAAGGATACAAATGCGTGAGTTTAACGTAGGAGATTATGTCTTGCTATACAACTCTCCTTTAAGATTTTTTGCAGGGAAACTAAATGGGAAGGTCCTTACGTGATCGAAGAGGCCTATCGTTTCGGTGCCATAAAAATCAACAACTTCGAAGGCACAAACCCGAAGGTGGTGAATGGTCAAAGAATCAAACATTATATCTCAGGTAATCCTATAAATGTTGAAACCAATGTTATTGAAACCATAACCTCGGAGGAATACATAAGGGACACTTTCCAGAATAATTCAGACCCCTAAAAGGAAGAGGTATGTGGTACGGTAAGTAAACCGACTCCAAAACAGTTCTAAAGGCAATTTTTAACCGTTTTGAAATATTTAGAAAAATAGAAAAATAAGAGGCAGTCCGGGAGAGACATGAGCCGTTCATGAGGGTGGAGGGCGCGCTCCCTTCCCCTGGGCGCGCCCCCTGCCTCGTGGGCACCTCGTATGCCTCCCGGACTCCGATTTCTTGTATGTTACTCCTTTTGGTCGGTAAAAATTCATTATATATTATCTCAAAGGCTTTGACCACCGTATCACGCAAAAATCCTCTGTTTTTGTTTCGAGCTGTTTTTTCTGACAACTATAGATCATCATGGCGTCTGCCAGTACCCCCAAGGACAAGTTCTTCAAGAAGGTCATCAACCCCTACCTCGCGGAGGTGCTGCATCACCCTCAAACCATGGAGTTGCATGAAGGGGTGCTGCACATCCACGATGTTGAGGGGCTAAGGAGGACCAGAAGCATGGAGACAAGACTCGAAGCAATGAAGCAGCAAGTTTTCAAGTGCCAAGGTATGGTGGAACGAGGACTAAACGCCAACCACATGATGATCACGGAGCTCGCCAACAACCTCAAGCTGGACTCAAGGATCTTCGGGGAAGCCATCTCCAATCTCCAAGATAAGATCGAACACCTCCGAGCCCAGATCTATGACTTGCAAAACCAAAACTGTGAGTATGAATATTGATTCAAGAAGATGAGTTTGGCTACAGATTTGAGCATCCCGGAGACTCGATCATACTTCTACGATGGTGAGCCTATGCCTTGGAAGATGGACGGCAAGCCTACATCATCAACAACTCAATCATTACCGCTTCCGAAGAAGGAGACATAATCATATGGGTATGGGCACTCCCCTTGGCAACTGCCAAGCTTGGGGGAGTTCCCCCGGTATCGTATCACCATCACACTCATATCTTTACCGTTTTCTTAGTTCGATCCTTTTGGTAGTATCTTGATCTAGTAGAATAAAGTTAGCATGATCTAGTTGTGAGCTTTTGCTTTATGATCTTTACCCTTTGTAATCGAGTCCGTGAGCTATATAATAAAGATTAGTGTTGACTCAAGGGGTTGATTTCCTCACTTTGATCATGATAGAATAAAAGAAAATATAAAAAGTATCAAAGAGATCATATTGATCTTATGGGAAGTAACGACTTCACATATAAAGAGTAGGATGAATAAAAGTTGTTGAGGGTTGACAAACATGGTTTCGGTCATCGTTGCAATTAATAGGAAGTAATAAAGAAAGAGAGGGTTCACATACAAATATACTATCTTGGACATCTTGTATGATTGTGCGCACTCACTAAAATATGACATGCTAAAGAGTTGATGTTGGAAAAGGAAGACAACATAATGGGTTATGTTTTCTTATATCTAAAATAAAGTATATTGTCATGGATCATCCAACATGTTCAGCTTGCCTTTCCCCCTCATGCTAGCCAAAACTCCTCGCACCAAGTAGAGATACTGCTTGTGCTTCCATACATCCTTAAATCCAGCTTTGCCATGAGAGTCCACCATACCTACATATGGATTGAGTAAGATCCTTCAGTAAGTTGTCATGTTGCAAACTCGCTAAAATATGTATGATTTATTAGTGTGGAGGAAATAAGATTTATACGATCTTGTGATATGGAAGTAATAAAAGCGATGGACTGCATAATAAAGGTCCTTATCACAAGTGGCAATATAAAGTGACGTTCTTTTGCGCTAAGACTTTGTGCATCCAACCATAAAAGCACATGACAACCTCTGCTTCCCTCTGCGAATGGCCTATCTATTATTCTTCCTTATAAGAGTCAAGGTGAAAATCACCTTTTCTTTTTACATTTATCCTTTGGCAAGCACATTGTGTTGGAAAGATCCTGACATACATACCCACTTGGATATAAGTTATCATGCTCTATTACTGTTGACATTACCATTGAGGTAAAAGGTTGGGAGGAAATACCATAAGCCCCTATCTTTCACTATGTACGATTAAAACTCCATACCCATAAGTATTGTGTGAGTGTGAGCAATTGTGAAAGAGTATATGACAGTTGAGTATGTGGGCTTGCTGAAAAGCTCTTATGTTGATAATTTCCAATGTCATGATAAATTGCAATTGCTACAATGATCGAGATCATAGTTTGTTGGTTTTCAATGAAGTTTATGATTCGTACTTGACATTGTGAATGAATTGTTACTTTAGTATAAGAATCATATGACAATATATATGTGCTGCTATTATAAGAATGATCATGATGCCCTCATGTCCGTATTTTGTTTTTATCGACACCTCTATCTCTAAACATGTGGACATATTTTTCGATATCAGCTTTTGCTTGAGGACAAGCGAGGTCTAAGCTTGGGGGAGTTGATACGTCCATTTAGCATCATGATTTTATGTTGGTATTTATTGCATTATGGGCTGTTATTACACGTTATGTCATAATACTTATGCCTTTTCTCTCTTATTTTACAAGGTTTACATCAAGAGGGAGAATGCCGACAGCTGGAATTCTGGGTTGGAAAAGAAGCAAACTCTAGAAACCTATTCTGCAGAACTCAAAAAGCTCCGAAACTCCACAGGACACCATTTCAGAAAATATAAAACATATCTGGCGAAAGAGAATCACTAGGGGGGGCCACCACCTGTCCACGAGGGTGGGGGACGCGCCCCGCTGCTTGGGCGTGCCCCCTGCCTCGTGGGCCCCCCGATGGCCCCTCGATGCCCGTCTTCTCCTATATGAGGTGTTTTGACCTAGAAAAATCAGAAGGAGTCTTTCGGGACTAGACCCCGCCATCTCAAGGCGGAACCTTGGTGGAAACCAATCTAGGGCTCCGGCAGAGCTGTTTTGCCGGGGATACTTCCCTTCGGGAGGGGGAAATCGTCACCGCCGTCATCACCAACAACTTTGCCATCTTGGGGAGTGTTATCTTCATCAACATCTCCACCAATACCATCTCCTCTCATACGCTAGTTCATCTCTTGTATCCAATCTTTGTACCCAAACCTCAGATTGGTACCTGTGGGTTGCTAGTAGTGTTGATTACTCCTTGTAGTTGATGCTAGTTGGTTTACTTGGTGGAAGATTACATGTTCAGATCAATTATGCATATTAATACCCCTCTGATCATGAACAATATTATGTCTTGTGAGTAGTTACTTTTGTTCCTGAGGACATGGGAGAAGTCTTTCTATAAGTAGTCATGTGAATTTGGTATTCGTTCGAAATTTTGATAAGATGTATGTTGCCTCTCCTCTAGTGGTGTCATGTGAACGTCGACTACATGACACTTCACCACTATTTGGGCCTAGCGGAAGGCATTGGGAAGTAATAAGTAGATGATTGGTTGCTAGAGTGACAGAAGCTAAAACCCTAGTTTATGCGTTGCTTCGTAAGGGGCTGATTTGGATCCACTTGTTTCATGCTATGGTTAGGTTTACCTTAATACTTCTTTTGTAGTTGCTGATGCTTGCATTAGAGGTTAATCATAACTGGGAGGCTTGTCCAAGTAAGGACAGGACCCAAGCACCGGTCCACCCACATACCAAATTATCAAAGTACCGAACGTGAATCAGATGGTCATGATGAAAACTAGCTTGACGATAATTCCCATGTGTCCTCGGAAGCGCTTTCCTCCATATAAGAGTTTGTCCAGGCTTGTCCTTTGCTACAAAAAGGATTGGGCCATATTGCTGCACCTTATTTACTTTTACCTTTTGTTACTTGCTACCAATTACCTTATCACAAAACTACCTGTTACCGATAATTTCAGTGCTTGCAGAAAATACCTTACTAAAAACTTCCTATCATTTCCTTCTGCTCCTCATTGGGTTTGACACTCTTACTTATCGAAAGGACTACGATAGATCCCCTACACTTGTGGGTCATCATATGACTCCACTGAACCTTACAAACCTTGATGACCTTGTTGCGGGTACCTCTGTTGGCAAACTCGAGAATCTTGATGGGCTTCTCCTCATAGATCAGATCACTATCCAAATGTATGGCCTCTAGTGGCACTGTATCTCTCAAAGGAATATCGGCCATATCAGCATGGCACTTCTTCAACTGGGAAACATGAAACACATCATGAACTCCTGACAAGGCTTCGGGTAATTCCAACTTGTAGGCAACTTCTCCTCTGCATTCCAAAATTCTTTATGGACCCACAAATCGTGGTGCTAGTTTGCCTTTAACTCCAGACCGTTTAACTCCTCGAAGTGGAGACACACGAAGATATGCTCTATCTCCGACTTCGTAGGTTACTTCCTTGCATTTAGCATCAGCATAACTCTTCTGCCTGGACTGGGCTATCTTATGTCTGTCATGGATCAACTTGACTTTCTCCTCCGAATCTCTGATAAGATCGGGACCAAATAATTTACGGTCTCCAACTCCATCCCACATCAACGGTGTCCTGCACCTCCTTCTGTACGCTTCAAAAGGGGCCATCTTCAAACTAGCTTGATAGCTATTGTTATATGAGAATTCTGCGTATGGCAAATCATCATCCCAACTAGATCCATAATCTAGCGCACAAGCTCTCAACATGTCCTCCAGAATCTGATTGACTCTCCCGGTCTGCCCATCTGTCTGCGGATGCAAGGCCGTACTGAAATCTAGCCTAGTACCGAAAGTTTCGTGTAACTGATGCCCAAACTTTGAGGTAAATTGTGTTCCTCTATCTGATACGATGGTCCTCGGAACTCCATGCAGACATACGATCCTGGTCATGTATATCTTGGCCAACTTAGCACTTGTATATGTGCTTTTCACGGGGATGAAGTGAGCTTCCTTGGTCAAGCGATCAACTACTACCCAAATAGAATCATAGCCTGATCGGGTCTTGGGCAATCCGGTGATAAAATCCATGCCAAGCTTATCCCATTTCTAGTCGGGTATCGGGAAGGGCTGAAGTAATCCTACTGGTTTCTGATGCTCAGCCTTAACTCTCTGACATACGTCACATACTGCTACATACTAGGCAATATCCTTCATCATACTTGTCCACCAGAAATTTTCCTTCAAGTACAAATACATCTTTGTGTTGCCTGAGTGTATCGAATAAGGCGAATCATGACGTAACATCCCAAATTTTCAATTTGGAATGTTATACATAGATCATAATTGCATTTGCATATTTTTGCATTTTGTTCGTGGAGTTCCTCGAAATTCTAAGCAACTCAAGGACCCACGGAGAGAGTTGGGAATTTTACCGTTTTCGTATTTGAGTTCGCTCGAATACCGATACGAGGACAGTGTGATTCTAATTATTTTTCTCTCCTAAAAATATTTCTAAATAAAATAAATGAGAGGAGATAATATGACTTCTCCAAAATAACAGAAATATTGGAGGAAAAATATTAAAATCACTTTTGGTATTTTTCTGGATTTATTTTCGGATTTATTTGCATAGGAAAAATACGCGTTTTTCAAAATTGCATTTAGGTCCGGAAAAAATGTTCACTTTGTCGTAAATATTATTAGAGGACGGTAAAAATTTATTTCGGGATTTTTGGAGTCCGTTTGATATTTATTTCGTTAGTTTTATTGCGCCGGGAATCTATTTTAAAAAAAAGGGTAACCGACTAGGACTAGTAAAGGACCAGGACTCTGGGCTTTAAGAAGCAGCAGAGCCGGCCCGTTCGCCCGCCAGCCCGTTCGCCCGACACCCCAAACCCTAGCGCTGCCAGCCGCCGCTCGCCGCCGCCAGCAGCCGCCCGCCGCCGCCGCTCGCGCCAGCCGCCGCCGCCCGCGCCAGCCGTCGCCGCCGCCGGACCCCGCCGCCGCCGCCGGATACAGCCGCCGCCGCCGGATCCCGCCGCCGCCGCCGGACCCCGTCGCCCCGCCTGACGCCGCCGCCCCGCCGGAGACGAGGTAGATGTCGCCGGTTATTTTTTTGATCGGATCGGTTTGTTTTTTTTAGAAGAACCCTAGATCTGTTTTTTTTGGTTTAGATCGGTTGTTCGCCGGTTTAGTCAAACAGCGGACGTTCGTCCGTACGTTCGTTTTAATGAACGGTTTTCGTTAGTTAATCGCAGACAGCGAACGTTCGTTCGTTAGCCTGTTCGTCATTTTTCTTTTTCGGGGTATTTTATCCGCGATTTTTCCGATCGCGCTTTCTGCCCTGATCTTGTTTTTCGTTTTTCTTTTCGCTCGAGAGTCGGAATCAGGTGATTCAAAATCCCAGATCTTCGTCTCGAAGCCCTCTTTACATTGAACCAACTTGAACAAAGTTTTGGCTACTGTAAAATTTGACTTTAGGCCAACTAGTAATTCGGAGCTCGTTTCTTTTGCAGTTTGAGTTTCGTTGCTTCTTTCGAGTTGATTCTTTTTGCAAACCGGAGTTCTTAAGTTGAACTTTCTGGTTAGATCTCTTATTATAGTTTTACTCGAGCATTAGTTAAGTACTTAATGTATGCTTGTTGTTTGATTGCGATAGAGTACCCGGAGTGCGCCGCTTGCTACTTTGAGTCTCTAGGTTTTGCGGATCATCAGCAAGGCAAGTAACACTTTGATCATGCTTACCAATTACCCAGTTTTCATTGCATTAGTCAAACCCCTCACACATTGCATGAATAGGATCAATTAACTTGTGGGATTGGGAAGTAGATTGAGGTAGTACCTATTACCTGCATTACATTCAAACCCCTTGGGAGTTACTCTACGTTTGCTGCTAGGACATGCTATGCTCGTAGACGTGGTTTGGGTTTGAGTGAAATCCATGATAGATGTGAGTTGTTAATTAATGGTTCAACTTAAGGTGGCAACTTTAATACACATCTGGGTGGATTGAGGCACTTGGGTATTCCAGGATTGCCTGTTTTTCTTTTGGACCGCCACCCAGGCTCAAAGGGATCATGAGATTTTTCATGCTAGAAACTTCCGTGTGCAGCCACATGCCAATATGGGCTCTGGCATAGTTGAGTAAGTTGTGGGAAACCTTTCCATGATGGGCTAGCAGATGTAGTTGGGTTTTGTAGGTGTACCGGCCTATCTATCTGGTTAAGGGGACCTCTCGGAAAGACTGTGTCTCGGTCATCCATTTCTCAAACACCATGCAGTGCGAGAAACCAAACGGAGGCGATCGAGTCTTGTGGGGAAAGTGCACAAACCTCTGCAGAGTGTACAAACTGATCATGATTAGCCGTGTCCCCGGTTATGGACATCTTGAGTATCTGGTATTTGGATTATCATGTGCATCTCAACATGTTACTCTAATTTAATTTTGTTGGGTTTAATGATTACTTTTAATTGGGGTTGAGAGGATGTCTATCTTCTCAACAATGTTTCAACTACCATGATAGTTAATTAAAATACATTCCTTTGAAGTAGGGAAAAATTGGCTTTACACAAAAACTTAACCATAGAGCTTTCCACGAGCCATATTGCATATAGTATAGCTTTACTTTCATTGCATCTCTTGTGTTACCTTGCCAGCATATTCCATGTGCTGACCCGTTTTTCGGGCTGCAACGTTTCATGTTGCAGACTTTTCAGACGACGAGTAAGATGCCCTTTTTAGGTCGTGGTTCTATACTGAGTGATGCCGCTGGAGTTGATGGACTCACTTATCTTCCAAGACTTCCGCTATTATCGTATTAGATGGCCTTCAGCCATGATTTTTGTAATAAATTCATCGTTGGACTACATATGTAATAAGTGTGTGATTGATACTCTGTTATAAATCCTTCGAGTACCATGCGTGTCAGCATTACTGATCCAGGGATGACACTGATGCATGGAGATCAGACTATTTGAGGTCTGGTCGCTACAAAGATGGTATCAGAGCACACGCTGACTGTAGGACACGACCACTAAGACAAGCCCTAGAACACAATCCACTCTTCTCTCTTCTGACTCCTCATCTTTTCTATTCTTTAGGATGGTGGAAGCAAAGCACAAGTTCATGCAACCGGATGATGATACACCTTTTGGACGACACCTGAAGGAAGTCACCAGATACCTACACATTGGATTACCAAGCTTCACCGGAACCTACAATACCACTCTACCTGAGGAGGAGCGCTGGTTGATTCAAGCTCAAGTTCCAGGAAGGACGTATGCACCCGTCACCCCACTCATAGCATTTTCCTTTAATGCACCTACATAGAGCCTAGGAAGGAGTATGGCAGCCCACATTGCTATGGGAAGAATTGGAGAAGTCTACAAACAGGAGTTAAAGGACACCATCTACCAGATTTGTGGACGCCGAGATGAAAACTGGGATATGATGAGCACTAGGAAGGGTATATCCATAGCAGCATTCATCCAGGAGTTGAACCACCACATTCGTCGCCAAGAGCACCAGATGTGTGCTGTGATGATAGATTTGAAGAAGGTCCTAAATAGGAAATTGGAGTTAGAGGAAAAACTCAAGTCTACACGCGATGGATATGAGGAGGAGATGAAGATACTTGTGGAGAAGAATGATGATTTGACCCGGAAGTTAGGGATACTCATGGGAGAAGAAGACGAGGAAGAAGAACCCAAAGAGATTCCACCAGAAGATTATATCATCATAGATGACACGGATTCGGAAGCTGAAGATGAAGCTGGGGCAGATATTATGGAATCCTCTGCCGATCAGGATTTTTAGATGACCACCCTATGACTAGTAGTTTACCACCAAATATTAGATTTAGATCACTTTTGTAAACGATCGTTAGATTTGTAAAACCTTGTTTGAAATTGATTGGTGTGATATGATTGTGTGTTTGTCTCATGTGCATATGGGTAGTGATTTTCCCTTAGACCTCTATTCTATTCAAATCTCTTCCCTCTACACCCATCAGATGCCTCCAAGACGTGAATTCGAGTTTCCCCCTGAGCTCACTCAGTTGATCCAGCAGCAGAACACCCTGATGCAACTTCTTGTCCAGAACACCCAGAAAAACCAGAACAACAACAACAACAACCCTCCACCACCACCACCTGTGGACAACCTGACACGTTTCTTAAGGTTGCAACCACCTGTGTTTGCTAGCAGCATCGAACCAATTGTGGCTGATGACTGACTATGCAAGATTGGAAGGGATTTGACCACCGCCAATTGCTCGGATGCTGAGAAGGTGCGATTTGCCGCACACCAGTTGTCTGGACCAGCCGCAGCATGGTGGCCGAGTTACACAGCCACTTACCCCGTAGCCAATGTGGCTTGGGATCGGTTTCAGCAAGCTTTTCGTACCGCCCATGTCTCGACTGGAGCCATGAGTATGAAGAAGCAGGAGTTTCGCAACTTGCGCCAAGGGAATCGTACAGTAGCCCAGTACGTGGATGAGTTTAGTACCCTATCTCGTTATGCCCCAGATGATGTGGCCACATATGCCAAGAAGCATGAGAGATTTATGGAAGGGCTAAATGATGAGATGAGTGTACAACTGATGGTGGCAACTTTCAATAACTATCAGGAGTTGGTTCACTGAGCCCTGATGATTGAAAGGAAGCATCAATAGATTGAGAGTCGCAAGGGGAAGTATGGGCAAGGGAAGTATAATTCTGGAGCTCAGCAGAAGCCTCGCTTTACCCCTAAAGCAGTAGGACAGTTTCAGCATACCCATGGAGGAAGTAGCTCACACAACCACAATGGCACCAAGAATGGCAATGGTAATGGGAATGGGAATGGAACCAATGGAAACCAGAACCGCCATGCACCGTCCACACCCACCAAGAGGGATTTTAGCCATGTCACATGTTACAAGTGCGGGAAGACTGGACATTATGCAAACGAATGCCCAGAAGTTAAGAATGGGAACGGCAATGGAAGCGCCAGGAAGAAGCCCAACCCGTTCAATAAAGGACAAGTGAACCACGTGACCGTGGAGGAGGTAGAAGAGCAACCAGATGATGTTGTCGGTAAGTTTTTGGTTAAAACATTTACCGCAATAGTTCTTTTCGATACTGGTGCATCGCATTCATATATTTCAAGGGGATTCGTGAATAAACATAGGATGTCCACCCGAGTTCTAAAGACCCCCATGTTAGTAAGTTCACCTGGAGCAGATTGTATGGCACACCAAGGATGTTTTCAGACGCCATTGACCATAGGACACCATACTTTCCCCTCTGACCTAATAGTTCTGGAGTCACAAGGATTGGATGTGATATTAGGTATGGATTGGCTATCGCAGTATGGAGGTAACATTGACTGTGCCAGTAAGTCTATTTTGCTCACCACCCCGGAGGGAAAAAGGATTAAGTATGTATCTAGGCATTCGCCTACTAGGACTCAAGTATATTCTCTCACGGGAGTTGTTCAGGAGGAAGTGCCAGTAGTGAAGGATTATCCGGATGTGTTTCCAGAAGAGTTACCTGGCATGCCACCGGATAGAGATATAGAGTTTTTGATTGAGCTTTTGCCAGGAACCGGGCCAATTTCTAAGAGACCCTATAGGATGCCCGCAAAGGATTTGGAGGAGATAAAGAAACAGATTAAGGAGTTACTAGATAAAGGATTTATACGCCCAAGTTCTTCGCCTTGGGGTTCGCCAGTACTTCTAGTGGAGAAGAAGGATGGATCGTTAAGAATGGTTGTTGATTACCGAGGATTGAATGAAGTAACGATCAAGAATAAGTACCCATTACCAATGATCAATGATCTGTTCGATAGATTGCAAGGAGTTAAGGTCTTTTCTAAGATCGATCTGCGATCAGGGTACCATCAATTGAAGATTCGAAAGCAAGATATCCCTAAGACGGCCTTTACCTCTAGGTATGGGTTGTATGAGTATACCGTTATGTCGTTTGGTCTGACAAACGCACCGGCCTACTTTATGAACCTGATGAACAAAGTGTTTATGGAGTATTTGGATAAGTTCGTCATAGTGTTCATAGATGATATTTTGATCTTCTCGAAGGATGAAGAGGAGCATGAAGAGCATTTGCGTTTGGTATTGGAGAAGCTCAGAGAGCTCCAGTTGTATGCCAAGTTTAGCAAATGTGAGTTTTGGTTGAAGGAAGTCGGATTCCTCGGACATGTTATATCCAGAGAAGGAATAGCAGTAGATCCTGCCAAGGTGGAGACTGTGACCAATTGGGAAGCACCGACGACCGTTGGAGAGATCCGGAGTTTTCTTGGACTCGCAGGATACTACCGAAGATTTATCGAGAATTTCTCGAAGATTGCAAAGCCAATGACGGAGTTGTTGAAGAAGGAAACGAAGTTCAGTTGGACCGAAGAATGTGAGACTAGTTTCCAGGAGTTGAAGAAAAGGTTGGTATCATCCCCTGTGTTGATTCTGCCAGATCAACATAAGGATTATGAGGTGTACTGCGACGCTTCACGTCGAGGACTTGGAGCTGTTCTTATGCAGGCAGGAAGAGTTGTTTTGTATGCTTCACGACAACTAAAACCTCATGAGATGAACTATGCCACCCACGATTTGGAGTTAGCAGCCGTAGTGCATGCGTTGAAGACGTGGAGACATTTTCTTATAGGAAACCATTGTGAAGTATATACGGATCATAAGAGTCTGAAGTACATATTCACTCAGAAGGAGCTGAATCTTAGGCAAAGGAGATTGCTGGAACTCATTAAGGATTATGACATGAGATTGCATTACCATCCCGGAAAGGCTAACGTAGTAGCGGATGCGCTAAGCTGTAAGAGCCATGTCAATACCCTAATGATGGAGGAGTTTCCAAAGGAGTTAGCCGAGGACCTACGAGAACTACATTTGGAGATAGTTCCGAGAGGTTATGTAGCAACACTAGCAATCCAGTCTACCCTGATGGATAAAATCAGAGAAGCTCAGAAAGCTGACAAGGAGATTGTCGCTATAAAGGAGAGGATGAGTGAAGGAAAAGCTAAAGGTTTTCGTGAGGATGAGCACGACACCTTGTTGTTTGAGGATCGAATCTATGTGCCCAATGACCCGGAGATTAGGAAGTTAATTTTACAGGAGGCCCATGATTCGCCATACTCGATTCACCCAGGAAATACTAAGATGTATTTGGATTTGAAGGATATTTTCTGGTGGACCGGTATGAAGAAGGATATTGCGGAGTATGTAACAGTTTGCGATGTATGCCAGAGAGTAAAGGCAGAACATCAGAAGCCAGCAGGATTGCTACAACCTATGCCAATTCCCGAATGGAAGTGGGAGAAGCTTGGTATGGACTTTATCACCGGATTGCCCAGGACCAAAGCAGGGTATGATTCAATCTGGGTAATAGTAGACCAATTGACTAAGGTAGCCCACTTTATTCCGGTGAAAACCACGTATACCAGTGCGAAGTTGGCTAAGATATACATGACCAGAATTGTATGCCCGCATGGAGTTCCGAGGAGTATTGTATCTGATAGAGGAACCCAGTTTATCTCAATGTTCTGGAATCAGTTACATTAAACCTTGGGTACCAGGCTAGAGTTTAGCACAGCGTTTCATCCGCAGACCGATGGACAGACAGAGAGAGTCAATCAGATTCTGGAGGATATGTTGAGAGCCTGTGCATTAGACTATGGATCTAGTTGGGATGACAACTTGCCTTACGCAGAGTTCTCATACAACAATAGTTACCAGGCCAGTTTGAAGATGGCGCCGTTTGAGGCGTTATATGGAAGGAGATGCCGAACACCGTTGTCATGGGACGAAGTTGGAGACCGACAGCTGTTTGGACCAGACTTAATCAAAGAGTCTGAGGAGAAGGTGAAGTTGATCCGAGATAGACTGAAGGTGGCTCATTCCAGGCAAAAGAGTTATGCCGACTCGAAGCGCAAGGAGATAGGCTATGAGATCGGAGACAGAGCGTACTTGAGGGTATCGCCTCTACGAGGAGTTAAACGTTTCGAAGTTAAACGGAAGTTAGCCCCGAGATTTGTTGGACCTTACCGTGTTTTGGAACGCATGGGAGAGGTTGCCTATAAGTTGGAGTTGCCCGAAGGATTGTCAGGAGAAAGTAGCTCACACAACCACAATGGCACCAAGAATGGCAATGGTAATGGGAATGGGAATGGAACCAATGGAAACCGGAACCGCCCTGCACCGTCCACACCCACCAAGAGGGATTTTAGCCATGTCACATGTTACAAGTGCGGGAAGACTGGACATTATGCTAATGAATGCCCAGAAGTTAAGAATGGGAACGGCAATGGAAGCGCCGGGAAGAAGACCAACCCGTTCAATAAAGGACAAGTGAACCACATGACCGTGGAGGAGGTAGAAGAGCAACCAGATGCTGTTGTCGGTAAGTTTTTTGTTAAAACATTTACCGCAATAGTCCTTTTCGATACTGGTGCATCGCATTCATATATTTCAAGGGGATTTGTGAATAAACATAGGATGTCCACCCGAGTTCTAAAGACCCCCATGTTAGTAAGTTCACCTGGAGCAGATTATATGGCACACCAAGGATGTTTTCAGACGCCATTGACCATAGGACACCATACTTTCCCCTCTGACCTAATAGTTCTGGAGTCACAAGGATTGGATGTGATATTAGGTATGGATTGGCTATCGCAGTATGGAGGTAACATTGATTTTGCCAATAAGTCTATTTTGCTCACCACCCCGGAGGGAAAAGGATTAAGTATGTATCTAGGCATTCGCCTACAAGGACTCAAGTATATTCTCTCACGGGAGTTGTTCGGGAGGAAGTGCCAGTAGTGAAGGATTATCCGGATGTGTATCCAGAAGAGTTACCTGGCATGCCATCGGATAGAGATATAGAGTTTTTGATTGAGCTTTTGCCAGGCACCGGGCCAATTTCTAAGAGACCCTATAAGATGCCCACAAAGGATTTGGAGGAGATAAAGAAACAGATTAAGGAGTTACTGGATAAAGGATTTATACGCCCAAGTTCTTCGCCTTGGGGTTCGCCAGTACTTCTAGTGGAGAAGAAGGATGGATCGTTAAGAATGGTTGTTGATTACCGAGGATTGAATGAAGTAACGATCAAGAATAAGTACCCATTACCAATGATCAATGATCTGTTCGATAGATTGCAAGCAGCTAAGGTCTTTTCTAAGATTGATCTGCAATCAGGGTACCATCAATTGAAGATTCGAGAGCAAGATATCCCTAAGATGGCCTTTACCACTAGGTATGGGTTGTATGAGTATACCGTTATGTCGTTTGGTCTGACAAACGCACCGGCCTACTTTATGAACCTGATGAACAAAGTGTTTATGGAGTATTTGGATAAGTTCGTCGTAGTGTTCATAGATGATATTTTGATCTTCTCGAAGGATGAAGAGGAGCATGAAGAGCATTTGCGTTTGGTATTGGAGAAGCTCAGAGAGCACCAGTTTTATGCCAAGTTTAGCAAATGTGAGTTTTGGTTGAAGGAAGTCGGATTCCTCGGACATGTTATATCCAGAGAAGGAATAGCAGTAGATCCCGCCAAGGTGGAGACTGTGACCAATTGGGAAGCACCGACGACCGTTGGAGAGATCCGGAGTTTTCTTGGACTCGCAGGATACTACCGGAGATTCATTGAGAATTTATCGAAGATTGCAAAGCCAATGACGGAGTTGTTGAAGAAGGAAACAAAGTTCAGTTGCACCGAAGAATGTGAGACTAGTTTCTAGGAGTTGAAGAAAAGGTTGGTATCATCCCCTATGTTGATTCTGCCAGATCAACATAAGGATTATGAGGTGTACTGCGACGCTTCACGTCGAGGACTTGGAGCTGTTCTTATGCAGGCAGGAAGAGTTGTTTTGTATGCTTCACGACAACTAAAACCTCATGAGATGAACTATGCCACCCACGATTTGGAGTTAGCAGCCGTAGTGCATGCGTTGAAGACGTGGAGACATTTTCTTATAGGAAACCATTGTGAAGTATATACGGATCATAATACTCTGAAGTACATATTCACTCAGAAGGAGCTGAATCTTAGGCAAAGGAGATGGCTGGAACTCATTAAGGATTATGACATGAGATTGCATTACCATCCCGGAAAGGCTAACGTAGTAGCGGATGCGCTAAGCCGTAAGAGCCATGTCAATACCCTAATGATGGAGGATTTTCCAAAGGAGTTAGCCGAGGACCTACGAGAACTACGTTTGGAGATAGTTCCGAGAGGTTATGTAGCAACCCTAGAAATCCAGTCTACCCTGATGGATAAAATCAGAGAAGCTCAGAAAGCTGACAAGGAGATTGTCGCTATAAAGGAGAGGATGAGTGAAGGAAAAGCTAAAGGTTTTCGTGAGGATGAGCATGACACCTTGTTGTTTGAGGATCGAATCTATGTGCCCAATGACCCGGAGATTAGGAAGTTGATTTTACAGGAGGCCCATGATTCGCCATACTCGATTCACCCAAGAAATACTAAGATGTATTTGGATTTGAAGGATATTTTCTGGTGGACCTGTATGAAGAAGGATATTGCGGAGTATGTAGCAGTTTGCGATGTATGCCAGAGAGTAAAGGCAGAACATCAGAAGCCAGCAGGATTGCTACAACCTATGCCAATTCCCGAATGGAAGTGGGAGAAGCTTGGTATTGACTTTATCACCGGATTGCCCAGGACCAAAGCAGGGTATGATTCAATCTGGGTAGTAGTAGACCAATTGACTAAGGTAGCCCACTTTATTATGGTGAAAACCACGTATACCAGTGCGAAGTTGGCTAAGATATACATGACCAGAATTATATGTCTGCATGGAGTTCCGAGGAGTATTGTATCTGATAGAGGAACCCAGTTTACCTCAAAGTTCTGGAATCATTTACATGAAACCTTGGGTACCAGGCTAGAGTTTAGCACTGCGTTTCATCCGCAGACCGATGGACAGACGGAGAGAGTCAATCAGATTCTGGAGGATATGTTGAGAGCCTGTGCATTAGACTATGGATCTAGTTGGGATGACAACTTGCCTTACGCAGAGTTCTCATACAACAATAGTTACCAGGCCAGTTTGAAGATGGCGCCGTTTGAGGCGTTATATGGAAGGAGATGTCGAACACCGTTGTCATGGGATGAAGTTGGAGACCGACAGCTGTTTGGACCAGACTTAATCAAAGAGTCTGAGGAGAAGGTGAAGTTGATCCGAGATAGACTGAAGGTAGCTCAGTCCAGGCAAAAGAGTTATGCCGACTCGAAGCGCAAGGAGATAGGCTATGAGATCGGAGACAGAGCGTACTTGAGGGTATCGCCTCTACGAGGAGTTAAACGTTTCAGAGTTAAATGGAAGCTAGCCCCGAGATTTGTTGGACCTTACCGTGTTTTGGAACGCATGGGAGAGGTTGCCTATAAGTTGGAGTTGCCCGAAGGATTGTCAGGAGTGCACGACGTGTTTCACGTTTCGCAACTGAAGAAGTGCCACGCGGAGATGGCCGATATACCGCTTAGAGACACAGTACCCCTGGAAGCAATTCAGTTGGACAGTGACCTGACCTACGAGGAGAAGCCCGTTAAGATTCTCGAATTTTCGAGTAGAGTTACCCGTAGCAAGGTTATCAAGTTTTGCAAAGTTCAGTGGAGTCACCACACCGAGGAGGAAGCCACCTGGGAACGAGAAGATGATCTACGCAAGGACCACCCACACCTGTTCTCTAGCCAAGCCGAATCTCGAGGGCGAGATTCATTCAAAGGGGGTAGGTTTGTAACATCCCAAATTTTCAATTTGGAATGTTATACATAGATCATAATTGCATTTGCATATTTTTGCATTTTGTTCGTGGAGTTCCTCGAAATTCTAAGCAACACAAGGACCCACGGAGAGAGTTGAGAATTTTACCGTTTTCGTATTTGAGTTCGCTCGAATACCGATACGAGGACAGTGTGATTCTAATTATTTTTCTCTCCTAAAAATATTTCTAAATAAAATAAATGAGCGGAGATAATATGACTTCTCCAAAATAACAGAAATATTGGAGGAAAAATATTTAAATCACTTTTGGTATTTTTCTGGATTTATTTTCGGATTTATTTGCATAGGAAAATTACGGGTTTTTCAAAATTGCATTTAGGTCCGGGGAAAATGTTCACTTTGTCCTAAATATTATTAGAGGATGGTGAAAATTTATTTCGGGATTTTTGGAGTCCGTTTGATATTTATTTCGTTAGTTTTATTGCGCAGGGAATCTATTTAAAAAAAAGGGTAACCAACTAGGACTAGTAAAGGACCAGAACTCTAGGCTTTAAAAAGCACCAGAGCCGGCCCGTTTGCCCGCCAGCCCGTTCGCCCGACACCCCAAACCCTAGAGCCGCCCGCCGCCGCCGCCAGCCGCCGCCCGCCGCCGCCGCCCGCGCCAGCCACTGCCGGACCATGCCGCCGCCGCCGGATCCCACCGCCGCCCGCGCCAGCCGCCGCCGCCGCCCGCGCTAGCCGCTGCCGGACCCCGCTGCCGCCGCCGGATCCCGCCGCCGCCGCCGGACCCCGCCGCCCCGCCGGAGACGAGGTAGATGCCCCCGGTTTTTTTTGATCGGATCGGTTTTTTTAGAAGAACCCTAGATTTGTTTTTTTCGGTTTAGATCGGTTTTTCGCCGGTTTAGTTAAACAGCGGACGTTCGTCCGTACGTTCATTTTAATGAACGGTTTTCGTTAGTTAATCGCAGACAGCGAACGTTCGTTCGTTAGCCTGTTCGTCGTTTTTCTTTTTCGGGGTATTTTATCCACGATTTTTCCGATCGCGATTTCTGCCCTGATCTTGTTTTTCGTTTTTCTTTTCACTCGAGAGTCGGAATCAGGTGATTCAAAATCCCAGATCTTCGTCTCGAGAGCACCTCGTTAGCTCCTCGTTAGCTTCCACACTCTTACTTATTAAAAGAGGCTACAATTGATCCCCTATACTTGTGGGTCATCAGTGTCTCCAGGCGTGTGGCTATAGACCTAGAGACACGGGCGATCCTGAACGGCCCCTCCCACGTGGGCGACACCTTATGCAGCTCCTACCTGGAGAGCACCCGCCTCACGAAGAGATCACCCACCTCGAGCGTCATGGAGTGGACGTTGCGGCAGTGGTACTGCCATAGCACCTGCTGGTACCTCACTGCTCGGAGCGGGGCTTGGCAACAGCACTCCTCCCCTAGCACGAGGTCCATCCCCCGCGAGTCGTCCTGGCGTGCCTCGTCAAACGCCAAGACCCATGTGGAGCGATGCCTGACCGCGTGGGGGAGAACCGCTTCAGCTCCGTAGACAAGGAAGAATGGAGTCGTGCCCGTCGGCTTGGTCGCGGTGGTGCAGATGAACCACAACATGGACTGGAGCTCGTCGAGCCAGCCCCTGCCGCAGGCCTCAAGTTTCTTCTTGAAGGTCCTTACCTTGAGGCCTCTCAGCACCTCTGCGTTGGCACGCTCGGCCTGGCCATTGCTCTATGGGTGCGCCACTAAAGTGTAGCATACCTGTGTTCCAAGGTTAGCACAATATGTTTTGAAAAGGTTGCTGGTGAACTGCGAGCCATTGTCGGTGATGATGCGATTTTGGACTCCAAAACGGCTCACGAGGCCCTTCATGAACTTGACAGCCGAGCGGTCTGGCATGGCGTGGACGGCCTCCACCTCCATCCACTTGGTGAATTTGTCGATTGCGATGTAGAGGTAGCGGTAGCCCCTGGCGCTCTGGGTAATGGGCCTAGGATGTCCAGCCCCAAGACGGCAAACAACCATGATAGTGGGATGGTCTGGACGCCCTGAGTGGGCTGGTGGGTCTGCTTTGTGTGGAATTGACAGGTGTCACAGGACCTTACCTGTTCGGTGGTGTCATTGAGCGTTGTGGGCTAGTAGAAGCCGCTGCGGAACGCCTTGCCCATGAGGGTGCGCTGTGACACCCCGAGACCGGTGCACCAGGGGTCATCCTCTTATTCGCCGTCGTTGCCATGTCATTTGCTTGTGTGTTGCATCTTCCCATGTCATCATGTGCATTGCATCTTCATACTTTTCAAAACTTGCATCTGCTTGTAGTTGCCCGTCTCCCAATTCTCTCCGTTGTCCGTTCTGAGCCCAAACACACTTGCACGTGCCAGCAACACCTCCGAATATTTATTTTATATGTGGCCGGAAAATGTTTTCAGATTTGGATGAAACTTTGTGTGCGGTCTTATTATAGTGTAGATAGATGGCTTGTCAAATTTCATCGCATTCGGAGTCCGTTTGATAACCCAACCGTTAAACTATAGTGGCACTGTCGCCGGACAAAACGTTGGACGTTTTCGGTCTCCGGAAAACCCCGAAGGGCCACTCTTCTTCCCTCTCTTCTCAGCCTGAGGCCTCAACACACGGCCCACCAACACCACCTAGGTCCAACCTACTCCTCCATCGCTTTGGACCGTCCAATCGAGATCAAACGGTCCTAAAACGGAGTAAGTCCCCCCTAACCTAGACCCCTGCCTATTTAAACCCCCTCCCCTTGCCAATTTGGGCATCTCCTAGCCTAAACCTATGCCCTAGCCCTTCTCCCACCTCCAGCCGCCGAATCATCATTGTTTCCCGTGCCCAGCCACTGGCCCACAGCCAATTGGCCTCCTCCTGCTCGCCGTGCCGCCACCCGTTGTCGCTCCCCACCAATTTGTGGCCTCCACTCGTCCCCTCCCCGTGTCCCAGCCATCGCGGCCCGCGGAGCCCATCACAGGCCCGCGCAGGCCTGAGCCACCGCTGTCGTAGCCCGCGCAGGCCTGAGTCCCGCTCCTCCCGCTCCACCGCACTCCGCCCAAGCCAGTGCCCATTGTCCCCGCTGCCTGCGCACCGCGTCAGCCTCGCCGGAGCAAGTCGTGCCACCCGTCGGCGACCTCGACCCACAGGCCGGGACCTCGCCGTCTTCATGTCGCCCTCCTCCTCCTCCCTCGGTATCACCCTCTATCTCCCCGCGCAGGAACCCCGCCATCGCGCCTTCTATGAGCCGCCGCCGCCGTGATCTCCTCGCCGGATCCGCCTCATCGTTCGCTGTCGACCACAGCTGACGCTAGATCCGGGGTCCCCGCACCCAGATTTCCCCGTTGTCGGCCTCCAACCACCTCGCCGAAGTCCTGCACCTGTCGTGCTCATCGCCGGAGCCACGCCGGCCGCCGCCTCCGAGCTCGGCCTCGTGGTCGAGGACGACACATGGGTCGCCTGCAAGGGCCTCGGCCCGAGAGGCCCATCTCACCTCGCAACCCCGGGCCTGCCCATGGCCTAGTCCCGCCGTCCGCTTCCACGCCAGCCTGCACCTCCTCCGCGCTGGGCCCGGCCCGCTAGGTGTTTTGTATATTGTGCGCGTTCATTTTTTTCTTCAGAAATATGGCTAAGTCCCTAAAAGTCAGCATCATATAGGCATTTTTAACATGATGGAACTTTGTGCATGTTGCTCCCTTTTGCGTGCATGATATATCAAATTGTTTGTCTCTCTATTCTCTACATGATGGTGTGCTTTGCATTCATGATAGGTTGCATTTTGACAAATTAATCCCTATTGCAAAAGTGCTAAGTGTTGTTAACTGCTGAAAACTAATGAAACCTGCTGATTTGTCTTTTTCATATCTTTATGTTTGATTTTTGTTTGATCATCATGTCAACATGTTTTAGAAGCACAATCATGTTATCTTTGCTGTGGTGCAATCCACTTTTAATGTTATGCCTTGTGGTGAGTGCAACAAGCTTGTAAAGTGACCTACTCGCTCTTTGCTGATTTCTAAGACTTGCTAAAAACTGCTACGTCTGAAACTGTTATATTGTGATGCCAGGTTTGCTTGATGCTACAGTCATATCTATGCACATTTGGAGATGTCCAATGATCATGTCTTGAAGTCCATGTTATGCTCTATCCATCCGTGCCCTTCTTTGCAATTATAGGTTGATGTACCTTGTCTCTTTCTTGCTCTCAAATTGCTATATAATGTTTCTGTCAGCATGTTATCAGTAAGTTCAGTTTTGACATGTGAATAGCTAGTGTTCTATGCATCCTATGACCATGTTCTTGACATGAGTAGCTGCATAAACATGTCTTCTATTAGTTGGTTATATTCACATGCCATTGAATGCTTTGAGATGAGTTGTAAAAGCTTTCAAACATGCGTACTTGTCGTTGTTGCTGCCATGTTCAGTTTATTTCACTAAGTCTGTGACACTGTTATCATTTGCAATCTTGCCATGATGTTTTGAGCATGTTCTAGTGGTGTTTGGCAGTAGCTCAGTGATCATGTTTGTAGTGCTTGACATGTACATTCTTGCCAAGCCCTTTGATGCCATGAAATGTTCCTGTAGCATGTTGTTTTGATGATTGCAAAGTGCCTAGTTGTTGTTTTGGGACAGATTGTTGTTATATCTTGTTTCATGTGTATGTGTTGAACCGTTGCTCTGTTTTGAGTGTGCTTTATATGAAACTTGTTTGTTCTTGCATGTATATGCATCATACCATGTTGTATACATGTTTGGAGTGTGTTTGCTTGATGTTTGAATGCATCTTACATCTTTGCCATGCTTGACTTGTTTTGCTCATATATTCTAGGCCGTAGCTCCGAATTAAATGAACTTTATATGTAACTTGACAAGAATTTCATGTAGATCATCATGGAGCATGTTAACCTTCTGTTTAACAACCTTAACATAAGGTTTGTTCAGATCTGGACCATTTCCGAAATTTGCATATGAGGACTTACCGGAAATGTTATATGTTGTTTCCGGCCTCATTTAAACTTGCTTTGTGTGATATTCTTGTATGATTCATCTCTTGCCATGATTTGCATCATGTAGCCTTGTCATGCATCATACTTCGTTGAGCATCATGTCTTGTTATGTGTTGGGTGTTTACTGTGTTGCCTGCTTCTTCTCGTTAGTACTTGTTTTGTTGCGATCGTGAGGATTCGTTCGAGTACGCTTGGTTCGTCTTCGTTGCTTCTTCTTTGTCTTCTGCATGGACTAGTTCTTCTTCCTTGCGGGATCTCGGGCAAGACCGTCACCTTCGATCTCATTACTATAATTGCTATGCTAGTTGTCTCGATGCTATCGCTATATGTCGTGCTACCTATCTATTTGTTGTCAGCCTCTCCTTGTTGCCATGAAACACCCTGTAACCTTTGATACCATCCCAGGAAACCGTTGTATGGCTATGTTACCGCTTGCTTAGCCCATCTTATAGTGTTGCTAGTTATAGGTGAATATGAAGATTGCTCCATGTTGGAACTTGGTTGTTGGAATATCACAATATCTATTACTATAACTAACTATGGACAGGGGTGCGTGGAAGTTTGCTATCCATGTGTTGGAGCCATGAGTTGGTCACGAGATCTTATGGGTTTCATCTCTAGCCTACCCCAACTTGTTTGGGACTAAAGGCTCTGTTGTTGTTGTTGTTGTTGTTGTATTGTATCATTCACAAGTAAGCCTGCAACTTTGGTTGCCGTTTTGAGTGTTTTTGCTAGTCTATTATCTCTATCCAACATATTTTTAAGGCCCTCGACAATATGACGATCTGTTGACTCCCTTGTATCTTCTGATGCTGACGCTTTAATCATGTTTTTACCTCATTTGTAGGGTCATAGGTGCATAAATGCGCTGTGTGTGGTTCCTCTTGACCTTCAGGTAGCAGAGTTCCTATTATGTGGTACTTTTAGCCATTTAGTCCAAATACATAAGGTCCACGGCCATTCTTTATTCATGTATCTACCTTTCCCCCGTTGATGTGAAAGCGAACATGGACTTGTACAATCTGAATATTTTGCATGTAGTTTTTCCACCTCTCCCCATTGTGTTTTCCTAGCAATTTGGTACGGTTATCTGGCGACCCTCTCAATAGTGGAAAGTCAACCTTGCCTGTTGGTAGCATAGTCCGAAAGATGGCATGCTTCTTACTCTACCTGAAGTTCTTTCTTCGTACCCAAAATTGCACCACATCACTCACTTGCAACTTGGGTTTGTAACGTTTCAAATTTCCATATCGTCCCTCTCCAATGTCCTGTTCAAGTTTCCTAATTCAGCATCAATTTAAAATTCATATTGTCTAGTTGTTCTTGTTGGTAATGAAAAAAACTAGATAGAACTTACATACTTCTTTTTCTCTATCCTCATTTTTTATGTTGTACACTGTGTATTATTTTTAGTCCTTTACACGCCCCTAAAAGAGATACCAGGCTCTTGAATGTCCAAATTGTAATCTTGATTGAACTTTCTTGCTACTTACCTCTTAGTCATACCAGCCTAACTGATTATTGATTTTGTTTTTGTGTCGGTGGTTCTGCATTTTCTCTTTATTTGTGTTTTTCTTTTCCTATATAGTCTTACATCTCTATCTATCTCTGTTGTATTACTTGCCCTGCATAAGCATAAATACCATTAGTAGAAATAAGAGATTTTTTTGACGACGTGCGCAATTTATTACTATGTTTCCCCGTGGCAATTGAACAATGCTGATTTTACTGTCTTGGTTAAGCCATAGTGCATGGAAATTTGTTCTCATGTTTTTGACAAAGAAATAATTGATATCTTCAGTCAAGACCAAATGTAACATGTTTTTATTTATTTATCAGAACACTTCAAATTATCTGAAGTTCATATGGAAATACATAGGCAAACGGGCGTGATAACCATATGTGTAGGGTAAACTTTGTAAGATCAGATATTTGTTATGACCTGCCGGACCTACGGTCGTAGGAGGCCCATCGGGCAAACTTAGCCCACAAGTTATCTTAGTTTCACTTCACGTTATGGTTATATAAAGAAGTTGTAACACTATTTTGAGATTTAAGCAATAAGACTATTCTATTGCCTGGATCCCAGAGGAACCGGAAACCATAAACCCTAGCCGCCTCCTGCCTTCGTCGTCCCCGCACCTAGCGCAAGGGTGGACTGGCTCTCGTGGGCGGAGTACTGCTACAACACCTCTTATCACTCCGCCCTCCGTGCCACGCCTTTTGAGGTGGTCTATGGCCGACCACCCCCACCGATTCTTCCCGGTGATCCGGCCCTGGCGAGGACCGAGGCGACCGGTGCTCTTCTACGGAACCATGACGAGATCCTGGCAGAGGTCCGGCAATGTCTCCTTCAGGCACATCAGTTGACCAAACACTACTAGGATGGCAGCCATCGCGAGGCGGAGTACGAGGTGGGTGATTGGGTGTGGCTGCGTCTTCTTCAGCGCTCTACACAGTCACTGGACCCACGCGCGAAGAGGAAGCTAGGACCTCGTTATGCCGGTCCCTTTGTTGTCCTGGAGCGCATTGGGAAGGTGGTTTATCGCCTTCAGCTTCCACCGGGTGCCCGCATCCACGATGTCTTCCATGTGGGGCTGCTCAAGCCTTTCCGCGGGTAGCCACCCACGGTTCCTCATGTGCTGCCACCGATCATTGACGGGCGTCTTCTTCCTGAACCGGACAAGGCATTGAAGGCTCAGCTGCGTCGAGGCTCCTGGTACGTGTTGATTTAGTGGGCTGGACTTTCAGAGGAGGACGCCACTTGGGAGCAGCATGAGGAGTTTCGCCAACACTATCCACACTTTCAGCTCGAGGATGAGCTGTTTGCGCACGCGGGGAGAGATGTCATGACCGGACGGACCTACGGCCGTAGGAGGCCCACCGGGCAAACTTAGCCCACAAGTTATCATAGTTTTTCTTCACGTTATGGTTATATAAACAAGTTGTAAGAATATTTTGAGATTTAAGCAATCTGACTATTCTATTGCCCGGCTACCAGAGGAGCCGGAAAACCTAAACCGTAGCTACCTCTGGCCTTCGTCGTCGCCGCATCTAGCGCAAGGACGGCGTCACGCCACCGGCCGCCGCGCGCCAGCCCTCGCCCTCCTCCCTCGTTCCCCCTATCATCTACGCCCAAGAACGGGGAGAACCCTAGCTCCTATC
This sequence comes from Secale cereale, assembly GCA_902687465.1. Lineage (NCBI taxonomy): Eukaryota > Viridiplantae > Streptophyta > Magnoliopsida > Poales > Poaceae > Secale > Secale cereale. The sequence goes on from LR738712.1 coordinate 241,258,022, forward strand.
ATATTTGTACATCAAATACACTGAGTTAATGAAGAAATTTTGTCAGCAGGAAAGAGTGGAACACGTAGATAGCACAATTGATGTTCAAAACAGAAGAAAGCTATGATTTTGCTTCCAGTATACCATACTACAGTTGTGCATCACGTGAGGGAAGATTAGCAGTTGAATTCAAAATAGTAAGTAAAGATTTTCTTACCGCACGTGATCCAAAGGTTGTTCTCTTCGGGCATAGTTGTGCAGTCTGACACGCCTCCATGTTTGAGCAAAGGTTGTCTCCTTTTTTAGGTCTTGAAGTTTGATTCCCCTCTCCTCTCCTATCTTGTCATTGTTTATTGATTGGATTCACATCAATAAGATAATATTTTGAAATATGCTTCCCATCCAAGCTTAGTCACAAACCCACATGTGCCAAACTTGAATTGTTGCAATATAAATTTTAGTTGTAAGATTATTATTATACCACTTTTTGAATAATCACGGTTAGTAACAGATCAGCTTGTTGGATTGTACCTTTGATGATTTTAACCACCTTGGCAGGTTTCTCACATTTTTGCTATATGCTGGACCTATTACTTTCTTTGTTTCCTCCTGCATAATAGATAATGCATATATTATTAAAGAGGATGATATATATTATAAAATCATCACGGAGTACTCCTTAAGGTTCCAAAGATTTATGATTTTGATTATTTTTTCAGCTTACAAATTTCCGTCTTTGTTGTAGAAATAAATAAAGGAGATCAACTTCCAATACGAGTGGGTATTAAGTTCCGGCCTTCATGTGAAAACACACATACTGTGAGTATCTTTTATCCTAATGTTGTACTTACATGCAAGTACATAAAAGCATGTATTTAGTGAAGAATAAGATTGCAACCGAGGATGGCAAGTTCATAACCACTGAAAAATCACAAGGGGAACTTAAGACATGAATGAAAAACTTATTTGACTGTGTTGTCATACCTTGACGTTAGTTGTACCATTGTTTCTGTTGTTGCTTTTGAGAAAATATTAAACTGTATGCCACATCTATACGATCTGTGCAGATGGTACTTACTGGAGGCTCGCTTGATGGACCGATTGCACAATTGAGGATATTGGGGCACTTACTTGTGAGAGTTTTTTGTATTCTTTGAGGGACAGCCATCATGATGGGTACTGTAATGTGTAATAGCTACATCATGATGGGTACAAGTCTATCCTATCATGAGTTTTGTTTATGGGAGCATGATATTGTTGTAAAGAATATGTGATGGACCGTAAGATTGATCTTGAGATTAGTGTATATGGTATTACGAACAAAAACAAAAGAGAATACATGTAAATGATTAGTGAAGGGTTGAATTGTTTGGGCAGTGCGATCAACATACCTATGTTGGCTTGGGTCGTTGCTCATGCTGCATATTGTTGTGCAAACCACCTTGGAGGGGCGATGTGTGCCTTTCGGCTCTATTTCCTTGAGTAAAAAAACATCTGAGATAGTAGGAAGGACATAAGGGTGGAAGTCTGGATCGCTGGCCTGGGAGGAGGAACGATGCATGCCTAGAAGCCTGGAGCATTGTGTGGTATTGCGCCAAGGCAATGGCGGTGAAGATGATTTAGGCAACCAAGGGTTCCTTAGCGTAGGTTTCTTCTGATTTTGTTAGATCGCTTCTTCCTGCTCGTAAGTTGGCCTTGATAGGTTTAGTTTTTTTTAAGGAAAAGAAGGTAGACGTGAGGGAAGTTCTTTCCTATTATAATATAATATAGTGGCAGTGGTGGGTAATTTTAAAGTTAAATCTAATCTAATGGCCATATTTTTTTGACTATTAAATTAACTGTTAGATGTTTCTAATTATTGTGGTAATTTCTAGATTATTTTTCTTTTTTCTGGTTAGCCTGTAAAGTACTTTTTATATAAAAATAGATTAACACACCTATATACTTGGCAATGGGTGGAAGGCTTGGCCTTTTGCTCGGTGTTTTGTTCCACTCATGTCGCCTTAAGAATCGATAAACCGGCGTAATGTTCCTTGAGTTTGTGTTCCTAACACAGTTGGGTATATGGGGACCCCTTGACAGTTCGCTTTGAATAAAAATCCTCCAACAAGGCCCAACTTTGGTTTTAATTTACCTCAAAAAAACTTAATTAATTAATTTGTTTGCATAGGGGGTCGCATCCCCAGGTTCTTAATTCCACATAACAGGCGGGGCCAGTGCCGATTGTGTTGGTCCCAAAACTAGAGCCACTTGCGGTGCCACCCAGTTACTGGGGCTTCCGGTTGCTGTACGTAGTGCTCATCCGGACGTGGCCTGAGACAAGTTACACGTGGCTACTATCAGGGTGTCGGCACGCCGGGAGGTCTTGCTGGACTTGTTTTACCATTGTCGTAATTTCTTGTGCGCCGGGATTCCGAGTCTGGTCGGGTTGTCACTATGATAAGGGGTTTTTACCTCTGCTGATCGTGAGATCTTATGATGGGCTAAGTTGGGACACCCCTGCGGGGTTATGAACTTTCGAAAGCCGTGCCCGCGGTTATGTGGCAGATTGGAATTTGTTAATGTCCGGTTGTAGTTAACTTGATAGAGGATCCGAAATAAAACACGCCAACCGCGTGAGTAACTGTGATCGTCTCTTTTCATTTTGAGAAGAGAACACGGTGGGGTTATGTTTGACTCGTAGGTAGTTCAGGATCTTTTAGCGATCATTACTAGTTGCGACTGTTTGCGTATATGATCTTCCTATTCTTGTACTTGTAAGTTAGCCATCATACATATTCTTAGCTGCTGCTACAACCTAACCACTTAACCTTTTCATACCCATTAAGCTTTGCTAGTCTTGATACCCATGGTTATGGGATTGCTGAGTCCGCGTGGCTCACAGATACTACAACACCAGTTGCAGGTGCACGTTTTCGATGACTTGACATGAGGGCGGTGTTTACTTGTGTTGGAATTCTTTCTTCTTCTTGTTTGTCAGTCTTGGGATAGGTTCCTGGTCGGCATCTTGGGAAAGCAGGATGGATGTCGTTTTGTCTTTCATGTTTTTCATCCGTTGTCGGATGCCTCATGTATGATGTGTTGTATTTTTGTGGCATTGTAGGACTTGTATGTATCCCTATCTATTTATGCAATGGTACGATGTAATGATTTCCATCTTGCTAAGCGCCCGAAATGTGGTTGTGCCCCAATCACGAAGTTATCATGTGATCGGGATAGAATCACATTTTGGGTGTGACAAGTTGGTATCAGAGCCTCGACCGACCATAGGTGCCCCCTTGCTTGATCATAGTTTGGCCGTTGTCGAGTCTAGGAGAAATTTTTTCGGAGTCTAGTTATATCGGAGAATAGGAATTCTTTTTACTCCTCAGCCCCTTTGTCGCTCTGGTGAGAAATCTTGACGTAGGTGTTTTGAATTACTCCTCTTCCCCTTCAACTTTTTTAGGATCACGCAATTAGTCTTCCAATCATTGTGATGTCAGCTCTTTTCATGTGATGCATTTCTCGTCGAGTTGATCCATTCCTCTTTGTCTTTTTCAAGTTCAGTCCTCAGTTCTTTCCAACCGGCGTCGTTTTCCCCGTCCAATCTTGTCTTTCTTTTCCCACCCACCCACCCTTTTTCTTCCTGGAGCTGGAGTCTTTAATCGAGTATTCATCCTACTCGTGTGAAGCCTTTGCATTCTTTCCCCGATTATTCTACCTAGTGAATTCTCGTCTAGTTGTCATTCTTCATCTTATTTTCTTTTCCGGCGGGTCTACTTCAATTTGTTTCCGGTGTGATCATATTTTTTTCCCATCGTTTAGATTGTTTCCCCTTGCTCGTTCGCTTCTTGTAATTGAATTATTTTGGAGTTCTGAAGACATCTCAGAAGATTCGTGTTCGCATTCAATTAATTCGAGGTTGTCACCTCATTTGAGTCCTTCAATCGTTCTGGTGCTTCTTCTCTCTTTCTAACATTCCTTTCCAACGTTGTTTTCTCTTCGATGGGCTCATAACCCACAGGTTTTTCCCAGGATCTTACCTGACTCTTCTAATTTTTCCAGAGCTATTCCCAAATTCTGTTCAAAGTGTGACATAAGTATGGATTCCATCAGTCATATGCCTTCCGAAGATAGTTTTCAAATTCTTTTCATGATTGGTTGAATCTTCCCTCTTTTCATTCCTCTGGAGTATCTCAATAATTTTGGTTGTGTTTCTCATCGTCATTCTCATCATTTGAAGACCGAAGAAGAGTTTTTCCTCTAAATTTTGTCCGTTCTCTTGAAGATTCATGATGCTAGCTTGATGCTATCCTCTTACTTTGTTCTGATCGTCAATAAATTCTTTACCTTACATATCCGAAGCATTTCATCAATTCTTTCATTGTGATCCTCCGAAGGCCATCATTTCAGAAAATTTCTCCGTTCTCAGTTTTCAACTTTGTCCTCCAACTATTCTTCAGTGATGCCCCTTCGTTTGTCTCCGTATTTTCTTCTGGTGCTTCGTTCAAGCATTCTTTAATCAGCTTGCGGTCTCTTCGTTCTTTTTCTTCATTCGGATTCTAATTCTTCCTGGTGATTCATTCTCTTTTATTCGTTCAATTTCAATTCTTCTCGGTGGTTCGTTCTTTTTCTTCACCAGATTTCAATTCTTACGGCGGTTCGCTCAGAATTCTTTTTATTTATTCATCAATTCATTCGTTCTTTCCAATCCTACCAGGGGTTCATGAAGACTTTCTCAAGTTTGAGTTATATCCCTCTCTAATCAATTTCAATGCGAATAAGTGATATGCAAATCCATTGCTTCACATCAATTTAATTGGTGGAGGATAAGCATAACATAATTCTTATTCTTCTTTCATCAAGTTGATTAATCCCTTCCTTTGGAGTTTGTTGATCATGAAGAAATTCTAATCCCAAGTGTTTTCATCTTTTCTTTTCCGGATTTCAAGTTTCCTCGACTATCTCGGTGGAACCCCCATCTAAATCATCGCAAGGCTTTATTCGTATTCTTCTCATACTCCGTTTCGACCTCATCATCCTTTTGTTACCGGAGTTCTTCATGGTGTCTCTTCATGATATAATTCATTCTTCAAATACGGAGCAATTCTTGTGGAGCAACTCAAGTATTCATCTTCTTGCATCTCGGAGTGCAATTAATTCTTCGTATTCTTTTCAAGTGGAGTTTTGCATTTCTTCATTCTCAGCTATTCAATCATTTGGTTGTGGCAGAAATTCACCTCAAGTCTTGAGATGTTTTCCATAATCCCACAACAAGATTATTCTTTTGTTGTTGATTTTCTCAACAACTCCATTCAATCCTTCCTCCTACATATGCTTTCAATTTCAATCGTTGTGGAAGTTGTTGCTCTCTTATCTGTTCGTTTCATTCCGCTCTTTCAATTCTTTGGAGGCATCGTTTTGTTCATATCATCAAGTATTGTTCCATCTTGCCAAGTTTATATTCTATTCCATACATATTCAACCGGAGTGGCAACTAAATTTCTTGTTCTTATTCCTTGTCTATGTGGCTTACCCGGAGTGGTTTCGAATTCATTCTTGTTCCTTCAGCTCTTAATTCTTGTCTTTCTACCACCAAGGTTCTCGTAATGGTCCTTGTTCCTCTTTAGTAATGGAGCTTCACAAACTCGTTCTTCTTTGTTTTGTTATTTCCTTCGATTCATTCAACCGCTCAAGGTTCTTTGGTTTCACCTTCTTCCATTTTCACTTCCGTCTCGTTCCTAAGATCTCGGGACGAGATCTCTTGTTAGTAGGGGAGTGTTGTGACACCCTGAGACCGATGCGCCAGGGGTCATCCTCTTATTCGCCGTCATTGCCATGTCATTTGTTTGGGTGTTGCATCTTGCCATGTCATCATGTGTATTGCATCTGCATACTTTTTAAAACTTGCATCTGCTCGTAGTTGCATGTCTCCCAGTCCCCTCTGTTGTCTGTTCTGAGCCCAGACACACTTGCACGTGCCCGCGGCACCTCCGAATATTTATTTTATATGTGTCCGGAAAAAGTTGTCGGAATGGGATGAAATTTGGCGTGCGGTCTTATTATAGTGTAGATAGACCTCTTGCCAAATTTCGTCGCATTCGAAGTCCGTTTGATAGCCCGACCGTTAAACTATAGCGGCACTATCGCTCGACAAAACGTCGGACGTTTTCGATCTCCGGAAACCCCCGCCGGGCCAGTCTTCTTGCCTCTCTTCTCATCCCGAGGCCTCTCCACACAACCCACCAACACCACCTAGGCCCAACCTACTCCCCCTCTGCTTCGGACCGTCTGATCGAGATCAAACGGTCCGAAAATAGAGCAAATCTCCCCTAACCTAGACCCCTGCCTATTTAAACCCCCCCCCCTCCTTGCCAATCTGGGCCTCTCCTAGCCTAAACTTATCCCCTAGCCCTACTCCCACCTCTAGCCACCAGATCCTTGTCGTTTTCCATGGCCAGCCACTGCCCCACAGCCACTTGGCCACCTCGCGCTCGCCGCGCTGCCACCCGCCGTCGCTCCCCACCAATCTGTGGCCTCCATGCGTCCCCTCCCCTCGTGCCAGCCACCACGGCCCGCGGAGCCCATCACGGGCCCGTACAGGACCGAGCCACCACTGCTGCAGCCCGCGCAAGCATGAGCCCAGCTCCTCCCACTCCATCTCTCTCCGCCTGAGCTAGCGCCCATCGTCCCCGCTGCCTGCGCACCACGCAGGCCTCGCCGAAGCACGTCGTGCCGCCCGCCGGCGACCTCGACCTACAGGCCGGGACTTCGCCGTCCCTCTCCTTCCTGTCGCTCTCCTCCTCCTCCCTCTGTCTCACCCTCTCTCTCCCCGCGCAGGAACCACGCCGCCGCGCCTTGGATGAGTCGCCGCCGTGATCTCCTCGCTGGATCCGCCTCATCGTTCGCCGTCGACCACCGCTGATGCTAGATCCGGGGTCCCCGCACCCGGATCTCCACGTTCCCGGCCGACAACTACCTCCCCGGAGCCCAGCACCCGTCGTGCTCATCGTCAGAGCCATGCCAGCCGCCGCCTCCGCACTCAGCCGCCTGGTCGAGGACGACAATTGGGTCGACTGCATGGGCCTCGGCCCGAGAGGCCCAGCTCGCCTCGCAACCCCGGGCCTGCTCGCGTCCCAGTCCCACCGACCACTTCCACGCGAGCCTGCACCTCCTCCGTGTTGGGCCCGGCCAGCTAGGTGAGCGCCGGTCCAGTCCTATCCCTCGCCCCGTGCGGTGTTTAGTATATTGCGCGCGTTCATTTTTTAACATGATGTAACTTGTGCATGTTGCTCCGTTTTGCACGTATGATATATCAAAATGTTCGTCTCGGTGTGCTCTACATGATGGTGTGCTTTGCATTCATGATAGGTTGCATTTTGACATATTAATCCCTGTTGCAAAAGTGCTAAGTGTTGTTAACTGCTGAAATCTAATAAAACTTGTTGATTTGTCTTTTTCATATCTTTTTGTGTGATTTTTGTTTGAGCATCATGTCAACATGTTCTAGAAGAACAATCATGTCATCTTTACTGTGGTGCAATCCACTTTTCATGTTATGCCTTGTGGTGAGTGCAACAAGCTTGTAAAGTGACCTACACGCTCTTTTCTGATTTCTGAGACTTGTTAAAAACTGCTAAGTCTGAAACTGTTATATTGCGATGCCATGTTTTCTTGATGCTACAGTCATATCTATGCACATTAGAAGATGTTCAATGATCATGTCTTGAAGTCCGTGTTATGCTCTGTCGATCCATGCCCTTGTTTGCAATTGTAGGTTGTGGTAGCTTGTTTCTTTCTTGCTCTCAAATTGCTATATAATGTTTCTGTCAGCCTGTTATCAGTAAGTTCAGTTTTTCCATGTGAATAGCTAGTGTTCTATGCACCCTATGAACATGTTCTTGCCATGAGTAGCTGCATAAACATGTATTCATGTTGTTGGTTATATTCACATGCCATTATATGCTTTTAGATGAGTTGCACAAGTTTGCAAACATGCCTACTTGTCATTGTTGCTGCCAAGTTCAGTTTTTTTCACCAAGTCTGTGAAACTGTTATCATTTGCAATCTTGCCATGATGTTTTGAGTATGTTCTAGTGGTGTTTGGTAGTAGCTCAGTGATCATGTTTGTAGTGCTTGACATGTACAAGCTTCCATGCCCTTTGATGCCATGAAATGTTCCTGTAGCATGTTGTTTTGATGATTCCAAAGTGCCTGGTTGCTATTTTGGGACAGATTGTTGTTATATCTTGTTTCATGTGTATGTGTTGAACCGTTGCTCCGCTTTGAGTGTGGTTTATATGAAACTTGCTTGTTCTTGCATTTAGATGCATCATATCATGTTGTATACATGTTTGGAGTGTGTTTGCTTGATGTTTGAATGCATCTTGCATCATTGCCATGCTTGACTTGTTTTGCTCATATCTTCTATGTCGTTGCTCCGAATTAAATGAACTTAATTTCTAACTTGACTAGAATTTCATGTAGATCATCATGGTTAATCTTAACTTGCTGTTTAAGAATTTAACATAAGGTTTGTTCAGATCTGGACCATTTTCGAAAGTTGCATATGAGGACTTACCGGAAATGTTATATGTTGTTTCCGGCCTTATTGAAACTTGCTTTGTGTGATGTTCTTGTATGCTTCATCTCTTGCCATGATTTGCATCATGTAGCCTTGTCATGCATCATAATTGGTTGAGCATCATGTCTTGTTAAGTGTTGGGTGCTTACCGTGTTGCTTGCTTCTTCTCGTTCGAGCTTTTTTCGCTGCGATCGTGAGGATTCGTTCGACTACGCTTGGCTAGTCTTCATGGCTTCTACTTCGTCTTCTTCATGGACTCGTTCTTCTTCCTTGCATCTCAGGCAAGATGACTGTCACCTTGGATCTCATTACTATCATTGCTGAGCTAGTTGTCTCGATGCTATCGTTATATGTCGCGCTACCTATCTATTTGTTGTCAGCCTTTCCTTGTTACCATGAAACACCCTCTAACCTTTGACACCATCCCAGTAAACCGTTGTATGGCTATGTTACCACTTGCACAGTCCCTCTTACAGCGTTGCTAGTTGCAGGTGAAGATGAAGATTGCTCCATGTTGGGACTTGGTTGTTGGAATATCACAACATCTATTACTATAATTAACACACCTATATACTTGGCAATGGATGGAAGGCTTGGCCTTTTTCTTGGTGTTTTGTTCCACTAATTCCGCCTTAAGAACCGATAAACTAGCGTTATGTTCCTTGAGTTTGTGTTCCTAACATGGTTGGGTATATGGGGACCCCTTGCTAGTTTGCTTCGAATAAAACTCCTCCAGCAAGGCTCAACTTTGGTTTTATTTTACCTCATAATAAAAACTTAATTAATTAATTAATTTGCATAGGGGTTAGCATCCCCGGGTTCTTAATTCCACATAACAGGGGGGCAATGCCGATGGTGTTGGTCCCAAAACTAGAGCCACTTGCGGTGCCACACAGTTACTGGGGCTTCCGGTTGTTGTATGTAGTGCTCATCTGTATGTGGCCTGAGACGAGATACGCGCGGCTACTATCAGGGTGTCGCCACGCCGGGAGGTCTTGCTGTACTTGTTTTACCATTGTCGAAATGTCTTGTGCACCGGGATTCCGAGTCTGATCGGGTTGTCCCTAAGATGTGGTTTTACCTCTACTGATCATGAGAGCTTGTGATGGGCTAAGTTGGGACACCCCTGCAGGGTTATGAACTTTCGAAAGCCATGCCCGCGGTTATGTGGCGGATTGGAATTTGTTAATGTCTGGTCGTAGTTAACTTGACAGAGGATCCGAAATAAAACACACGAACCGTGTGAGTAACCGTGACAGTCTCTTTTCATTTTCAGAAGAGAACACAGTGGGGTTATGTTTGACTCGTAGGTAGTTCAGGATCATTTAGCGATCATTACTAGTTGCGACCGTTTGCGTATATGCTCTTCTAATTCTTGTACCCGTAAGTTAGCCACCATACATATGCTTAGCCACTGCTGCAACCTCACCACTTAACCTTTTCATACCCATTAAGCTTTGCTAGTCTTGATACCCATTGTTATGGGATTGATGAGTCATCATGGCTCACATATACTACAACACCAGTTGCAGGTGCAGGTTTCCGATGACTTGACGTGAGAGCGGTGTTTACTTGTGTTGAAGTTCTTTATTCTTCTTCTTCGTCGGTCTTGGGATAGGTTCCTAGTCGGCAACCTGGGATAGCAGGATGGATGTCGTTGTGTCTTTCATGTTTTTCATCCGTAGTCGGATGCCTCATGTATGATGTGTTGTATTTTTGTGGCATTGTATGACTCGTTTGTATCCCTATCTATTTATGTAATGGTACAATGTAATGATATCCATCTTGCTAAGCGCCCGAAATGTGGTTGTACCACAATCACGACGTTATCACGTGATTGGGATAGAATTGCATTTTGGGCATGACATGCGTGATGAGGAGTGATGCATGCAGTCCCCGCCATGTATGTTGGCCAACAGCTCGCATCCTTGCTCCCTGGAGATGCATCGTAGAGAGACATCATTTGGCCGTTTTCGGTAGAGCTCATCGTCCTGGATGCAGTATGCGGTGGCTTGATGGGCCACACGCTCTGCGTCTTCCTCCTTCTCCGGCAAGGTCCCTTGGAGCAGGTTTGCCTTGAACTCCTCAGTCTAGCACCCCTCCTGAGGTTCAAGTGCAAGGAGAAGGTGGGCTCCTAAGCTCGGGCCACAAGTCGGGGCGCCTAAGGTGGGTGCTGGGGGAAGCTCCTCCTGAGGCGATGCTGGTCTGACAGAGGGGGGAGTGGCCGATGGCTTGAAAAGCCATTCCTCAAAGACGCCAGGCTCTTGAGGTAGACGCCGAGATGCCCTCTTGGTGATGTCGTCCGCCTCTTTGTTTGTGCCACGCGGCACGTGCTGCAATTCCAAGCCCAAGAATCGTTTCTCAATTTTACGTACCTCCTCGAGGTATGCCTCCATGTGCTCGTCCTTTGGCGTGTACGCCTTGTGGGAGAAGTTGACGAGGAGCTAGGAGTCGCCCTTGATGGCAAGGCGCCTCACCCGCAGAGCCGTCGTGGTCTTGAGGCCAGCAATCAGGCCCTCGTACTTTGCAATGTTGTTGCAGACCTTTTCACCATGCTGGAAGAAGAGTTGCACGATGTAGTAGAGCTTGTCGTTGGTGGGCGAGATGAGCACGACTCCAGCCCCCGTGCCCTGACGCGAGAAGGCGCCATCGAAATACATGACCAACCATCCAGTGCTTCATCTCCAGGGGTGATAGGACCGTCCTCGCCCACTTCTTGGTCGGGGGCGTCAGTCCATTCTTCCACAAAATCGGTGAGGGCTGCTCCTTTGATGATCCCGGTTGTGCTAAACTCCAACTTAAACCTCTGCAGCTCAATGTTCTATTCGGCAACCCTTCCCACTGCATTAGGGCTCTGAAGTACCCTTTCCAAGGGGTAAGGTGAGATGACCTTGATTGGGTGGCCTTGGAAGTAGTGGCGTAGCTTCCGAGAGACGACGAGGAGCGCCAGCAGGAGCTTCTATGACATGGGGTAGCATGCTCGCGCGTCTTGTAGCACTGTGCTAACGAAGTACACCAGGTGCTCGACGAGGGTGGAGGTGTTGGCGGAGTCATGTAGCTCCTGGGGCTGGGGGTCCTCAGGAGCTTGTCATCCGTTAAGGTAGATGTGGCCTCAGGAGCACTGCCATCGGGAGCCTTGCTGTCTGGAGGATCGGTCAAGGCTCCAAGAGCGTCGTTGACTGGTGGGGCGGCCGAGGCCTTTGGGGCTCCGCCCTGAGTCTGCGGTGCCCCAACCGGGTGCGAGGTGCTTTGTTTCTATGGGCCCTTGGTCGGGCACTCCTCCCGGACCGCCACGAGTGCCGCGCTGGCAGAGTGAGGCGTGGCGGCCAGGTAGAGCACCAAATGTTCACGGACGCGTGGCGCTACCATCACCGGTGGGCTGGTGAGGTATCTCTTGATGTCTTTGAAAGCTGTGTCGGCCTCTAGGGTCCACTCGAACGGGCCCTTCCTTTTCATCATCTTGAAGAAGGGTAGGGCTCGTTCCCCTAGCTTGGAGATGAAGCGCCCGAGCGATGTTACGTAGCCCGAGAACTTCTGCATTTCCTTGAGGGTTTGCGGCGGACTCATTCTTTCTATGGTCTTGACCTTCTTTGGATTAGCCTTGATCCCTGTGTGTGACACCAGGAAACCCGGTAGTTTGCCTGATGGAATGCTGAACACACATTTTTCTGGGTTGAGCCGCGGGTCCACTTTGCGCAGGCCGGCGAACATCTCCTCCAGATCTTCAATGAGAGTTCTTCCTTCTCGAGATTTCACCAATATGCCATCGATGTATGCCTCGGCGTTCCTCCCGAGCTATACTCCCAGGACGATGTGCATCAGCCGTTGGAAGGTTACTCCCGCATTGCGCAACCCAAAAGGTATACAGGTATAGTAGTACACCCCACACGGGGTTAGGAAGGATGTCTTCTCAACATCTTGTACCGCCATCTTGATTTGATGATAGCCCGAGAAGGCATCCAGGAAGCACAACAGATCGCACTCGGCAGTAGAGTCAACGATCTGGTCGATGCGCGGGAGAGGGAAAGGGTCCTAAGGGCAGGCCTTGTTGAGGTTGGTGAAGTCGACGCACATATGCTCTTTCCCACCCTTCTTGGAGACAATGATCGGATTCGCGAGCCAATCTGGGTGCCGTACTTCTTGAATGACACTTGCTTCTAGTAGCTTGTGGGTCTCCTAGGTAATGAACGACTACTTCTCCGGAGCTTGCCGCCATGCCTTCAGCTTTACTAGGCGCGTGTTTGGGCACACCATCAAGTGACGCTCGATTACTCTTCGCGGAACTCCCACTAGGTCTGTTGTTTCCACCGCGAATACCTCCTTGTTTGCACGTTGGAAGCTAACCAACACCTCTTCTTGGTCTGGGGGAGGCCGGCACCTATGGTGAAGGTGGAGGCGGATCCTCCATCTTCATCGACCGGCACCTGCTTTATTTCTGCCCGATCTTGAGCGAACAACTGCTTGTTCTTCGTTGGTGCAGCCCCCGGGGCCTCTGGGGCTTCTTCCTTGCCCAGCCGCGTGGCTGTCGTGGATCTGAAAGGGAGCTTGAGGGCCAAGAGTGCATCCTTGGTGTCCCCAGCCACGTTTAGTACGCCGCTGCTTCCTGGCATCTTCATGAGGTTGTAGGCAGGATGAGTCGCCACCATGAACTAGGCCAATGCTGGGTAGCCAAGGATGGCATTGTACGAAAGGCTTATGCGGGCGATGTTAAAGTCGATGAGCTCAATGGGGTAGTTGTCACACGTAGCAAAGGTGATCGGCAAGCGGATCTGCCCCAGGGGGCAGGGGGAGCCATCAATGACCCCTGAGAAGGGTTTGGTGGGGCAGAGCCGGCCGTAGGGCACATGAAGCAGGCCAAATGCCTCTACGGAAAGGACATTTAGGCCGGCACCACTGTCGATGAGGGTCTTGGTGACCGCCACATTGCATATGGTGGGGGTGCAGAGCATAGGGAGCACGCCTACGTCGACTGTGGTCTTTGGGGTGGTCCCTTGAATCGAAGGTGAGGTCAGCCTCGGGTTCCGCCCAGCCCGGGGGTGACTGCGTGACTCCCGCATGGCGGATGAATTGCTTGATGTGGCGGTCCGATGCCGGTGCCCGTGAATCCCTGAGGAGTGTCGCGACCGCGTTGGGTGTCGGCACCGTGAAGCGCATGATGAACAACCCGCACAGCTGTTCCCAGGAGGCCAGTGAGGACTCCGACAAGATGAGAAACTAGGCGCATGGCTCTCCTATGAGGGCCATGGGGAGCCAGTTTGCCATCACCTTATCGTCGCCGCCAGCTGCCCAGACGGCCTAGAGGAATCCCACAAGATCGACCGCACTATCATATCATGGTGGCAGCGCCGACCTAAACTTTGGCAGTCACTGCACCCATCGCAGGGCGGAGGAGAGAGCCCAGGGTACCCCGACGCCCCTGAGCACGGTCGGTGGATCAGCGGGTGGTGCGGCACCTACCAAGGATCGAAGTCGGGCAGCGAAGACAGAGCGCGACGACGAGGAAGGCGGTCCCTCAACACGCACCCTACCTGGCGCACCAAATGTCGGATTCAAGGCTCCATAGACCCTTGATAGGTTCGAACACTGGGGTGAGTGCGAAGAACTCAACTTCCCCTATCTGCCTACTCACCAATCTCACGGCCTAGCTCGGCGAACAGGAAGGAAATGGGACAAGGCAGTTTACCCAGGTTCGGGCCACCTCGCGGTGTATTGCCCTACTCCTGCTTTGTGGTGGATTGCCTCAAGGTGGGCTTAGGATGAATTAGAACAATGGTGGAACAACCTCAAGAGGTGTGTACTTGCTTGTGTGGTGGTGAGGGTGGTCTGAATGATCCCTCCTCCCTATGGTGGTGGCTACGCTATATTTATAGTGGCCTCGGTCCTCTTCCCCCCAAAATGAAGGCGGGAAGGGATCCCACAATGGTAAAATTCAAAGGGAGACAACTAGTACATCTTATCTCAACAAAAGGTGATCTTCGCCTGCAAAGCTTCTGGTCATGACGCCATGGTGGCCTCGGTGATGACCTCGTCCTTTCGACCTGGCGATCTTGGCATTGTTGCATGGAAATGTAATCCTTTGGCTGATTCCCCGGGACTCCACGCCCGCACTTGCCTCTGTAGCACCAAAGAGGAAACTTGCTGCACTTTGCCCGCTGGCGCCCGCCTGGCCTTGGTCGTTATGGCTTGCATCATCTGAACCTCACGAGATGGCGACTTGCATAGAAATCTCCGTTCCTCAGGAGCCAGCCTAGAGAGGATGCTCCCTCCGGAGGCCTTGGAGTCGCCTTCCTCGTGAGACTTGGCCCCCCGCGAGGGTGTTGTGTGTTGATGCTGAAAATGGGCCATACCAGGCTGGTGAAGGAGCCACGCCATGGGCTACAGGAAGGCAAGTCTGGATACCCAGGCTCCCATAACGCTGACAAGCGCCGCCAAAGCTACTACATAATCCTGCTTTTTCTCATCGTGATCGCTCTTATCTCGTGTGTCATAGTTTAGGTAGATGACGAAACATGTGTTTGCGGTGAAAATGTAAGAGACATGTGATCATTAACTTGTATCACTATTTTGAGATGATGATGAGATCGACATCATTTGTGTTCGATAATGATGATATGATGAGACTATTTTGTACCACTTCGATGATGATGATGAGACATTCCTTTTTCATATATTTTCAGTGTATGTGTATGTTGTAACTGTATAAAACCTATAAAAATATGAATACAAAAAAAAAACTAGCAGTAGCAAGGGGTTTTGGACTAGCAGCAGCGCTGCCTTACTAGTATCGTTGGACCGGACGCGCTACTAGTAATAACAGTAGCGATGGACAGAAGTGCTCTACTGCTAAATTTAGGTAGCACTAGCACTGGGTAAGAACTGTGCTACTGCTAAAGTTTAGTTGTAGCACCATAGAAGTAGCGCGGCCACCAGCCCTACTGGTAGCCAAAAAAACACGCTACTAGTAGCCTTTTTCCTAGTACTGTCAGACACCCCTGCGTGTGCTCATCGGGAGGAGATCCCTTTGACCTCTATCCACTGCCCACCTCTCTCCAAACATCTCCTTTAATCAAGCCCGAGCCCCCTATTTAATGGTGTGGCTATGTTTCACTAGACTGAGATTTAAGAGAGAAAAGAGAAAATCTAAAAAGAAAGTTTTACACGGATCTTGATGTAAGATCCAACGGACCTATATAGCATCGACTACGAGTTATAGCAAGACTGATAAATATAAGGACGGTGACAGAGGATACTAATTGTATTACATATTTAGGAAGATAATTAAAAAGTCACATGCGGCAACGCCTGAAATAAACAAGGGCAAAAGAAGAA
This sequence comes from Secale cereale, assembly GCA_902687465.1. Lineage (NCBI taxonomy): Eukaryota > Viridiplantae > Streptophyta > Magnoliopsida > Poales > Poaceae > Secale > Secale cereale. The sequence goes on from LR738712.1 coordinate 241,273,893, forward strand.
ACAAGACGCAGACAACGATCTTGCTCGCTGATTTCTACTTTCTTGATGCGTTGCGGCAGGCCGTGGAGATTAGTTCTCGCCGCGAGCAGCGATGAGCTCTTTCGTGTCCTCAAGACACTACTTGAGAAGATCCACAGATTCCTCCACTAGCCTTTGGCGCTCGATGCAAAGCATGGCATTCTCATCCATAAGTTTCTTGGCGATGACGTCGATCCTCTTCAACAAGGCAATGGTCTCCTTGTGCTGCCTCATCGTTCCGGCGATCTTGGCCCTCACCCGGTCGCACTCGGTGCAGAGCTTCTCCTTGTCCTCCCTAGTCCCCGTATGATGCTGGTAGCATTTTCAAACGAGGCATTCGTCTTGTCCTATAGCTTCATCTAGTCTGAGATCTGACCCATCAGGTCATCAAGCATAGCGCGCATGAACCAGTGAGAGTCCTCGCCTGCCTGCGAGACATTTTCCCATGCTGTCGCGATCATCTCTGCTTCATTCGCGGCATGGCAGCACATATCTACTGCTTCTGCGACGCAGCTGGACCAGTCTGCTACATCGATGGCATGGCGGGACCTCTGTGCTCCTTTGGTAGAGCAGCGGGACCTCTATGCTGCTACGGCCACGCCGCGGGACATATCGGCTGCTTTCGCGATGAGGTGGGACATCTCTCGTGCTTCCTCTTCCATGCTCGCCTCTTCGTGGTAGTAATCTCTCGATCCAGAACTCATGCGGGCAATGGCAGACGCCAGGTAACGACGATGAATGACTTTTTTTTTGTTTTTGTGGATAAGGAGTTGAGGAGAAATGTGCAGTCATCTAGGAGTAGGTAGCATTTATAACCAAGTACTGATACACTCCTAAGTGGGAAACCATTTAGGTTTTGATCAATGTGAATGGGTTTGCAAATTGGAATGTGACGGGATGCAGGCTCAAAATTTATTGACGATTCTATAATGCATAAGTGCGGCACTATTCCCGAACGGCATAACGTGGGCACGCGTTCACGGTCGCGTACGTGGCGTCTGCACCATAGGGTGCACCGCAATAGGCGATGTCAGCATACATCTTGTTCCATCAACCGTGCACGCTCGTTATCACCATCGCCCACACTTCTTTTAATTAGAATGTGTTCCCGTCTAGCGCACACATGTTGATCGGTCTCACTGTTTCTGTTTGTTGTGGCTAATCGCAAACAATTCATCCCTGTGAAGTGTATGCCGTCAATCACAGACACCTTGATCTGGCTAACCGTTTCTGTTGTGTTGCCTAATCGCAAACAGTTCATCCATCTGAAGTGTATGCCCTCAATCGCACACACCTTCATCTGGCTGCCCGTTTCTGTTGTTCCGCCTCATCACAAACAGTTAATCCGACAAAACTATATGACGTATATCGCACACGCCTTCATTCGGCTACCCATTTCAGTTCTTCTGCCTCATTGCAAACAGTTTGCTGAATTGAACCGTATACCCCAAATCACACACACAACTAAAAACCAAACCGTGTTTGAAGTATTCACCATCGCAAACGTTTTGAGTCTTTTTCGACCGTTTTTTACATCACCATTTGCGATTAATGCATCGCATACAGTTTCGTCGAAGGGTCTCTGATTGTAGTGTCGTGTTAGCAGCATCCTTGAGTAGTGTGGGTTAAGAGATGAGATACTATCTCATTAAATTAGTTACCTTGTTATCCATGAGACAAATCCTCAATACAGCGAATTCCCCAATCAAGAGGAGATGGGTCGACCGCAAGCAGCATCGAGAAAGTCGATGGCGATAGGTGGCGGCAAGCGGAAGCGGCGAAATGTGGTGGGTTTGTCGGCAGCGTGGCGGTGGCAACAAGCGTCAAGCTAAGAGGTTGCCATGGCGATAGGCAGTGCCATGTAGGGTCGCGGAGGAGCTTGTGCAGGTGTGAATGGGGACCAGAAAGGGTGGCAGGAGGGGTGAGGGTTTTTGTGACATGGGCATGGTGAGGGTTTTCTTTTTTCTTTTTTGAATTTGGTGGTGAGGGTTTTCTGTCCCACAAAGAGTTTCGGAGGCAACGGTTTGCTTGAGCCAACCGTGTGTGAATGACAAAACAGGGAAAATGAAAGTCATTCCGCACGGTTCGAATTTTGGAAACCGTGTGTGATTGATGTACTACTTCTGTCCTGGTTTATTGGCCCCTTTGTAATTTATGCCAAATTTTGACCAAAGATTTAACTAACAAATGTTTCTGCATGTCACCAAAAATTATATCATTGAACACTATTTTCAAATACGCATCCAACAATATAATTTTTACTGACCTGCACTAACATTTTGTCAGCTAATTTTGGTCAAAATTTAACACCTATTACAAAAGGGACCAATAAACCAGGACGGAGGTAGATTCCATCAACTGAACTGATTGCATCCATATCCCATATTTAAACATAAGTAAACATAGATTTAATATACTCAGACATACATAATAAGCGTACACAGACATAGTTCAACCATAAGTATATAGTTCAACCGTCATCAAGCATACTCAAGCGCATTTATAATTAAGACACTACATAGCCATACATAGTTCGATCCCACATCTCATCTCATCTGCCGGCACGATCCTAAAGCTTCTCCAGGTACTCAGCGTGCGCCACCCAGCGAGAATACTTCTTCTTGAAGGAATAAATGGCTCGTCCTCTTGCATGTGCCAGAACACTTTGATACGTGTGGCAAAGCTTTTGGTTGCAAAATAGGCATTGATAGCCCCAGTTCCAGGTCATAATACGCCTATTAGGCATTCCCGCATAAATCTCTCTGAGGACTTGCCTCTTGTACCTCCTCTAGACATCTTCTCCTCGCTATCGACATCGTCAGATAACACCTATACATATAGTAAAAAAAATTGTGGCGTCAAATTTGGAATACAAACTAATCTCTAGTGAACATTTGGCAGTTGCCAAAATTTGGCAAAAAATCAATATTTACATGCCATAAAGTAGGATTAGGAATTAATGGCTATTTTTTAGACATATCCAGAGATTATGGTTTAATTTTTATTCACAATCGTCTATGTACAGACCAATCTTGAAAAAAAATGGCACAAACATATATTCATGTCATTCAAAATCAATTGTGAAGACCTAGCTAGGAATTATTAGCACAAACACTAACCCTAATCGGATTATTAGCAGAAATCATTTGCACAGATTAAACGACCAATCACTTATCACTTGTACCATTCAAACAATCAATACACAACACGGATCTAATGAAACTTACTCAGATTTCATGGATTGGGCAAACATAACCATAGGATATCCATTCCTAAAAGGGGCGTAGGACGCAGGAGTAACCAGAGAAACCCAAGGATGTATTTGACACATAAATGGGTATAGATGACTAACTGGTTCTCCGTCGTCGTCAGGGTCGCCGCCCGAGTTGTCACCGAGGTAAGTGTAGACCTATCGCTCCGGCTGTGGAAGCACGATGCCGTCGACGATGTTAGGGTGCAGCGATGCCTCGCTGGTGGGAATGACAACCTGTATCTCCATCTCCACGCCGTGCGCTGGTGCTTCAGTAGGCCCAGCATCGCCACTCCCTCCGATGGGGTGCTTCGGCGGCATCCTCGTACACTTACGGCTTTGAGGACTGGGAGTGGCGTCGACAATGCAAGCGGAGATAGATGATTGTGTGTGTGGCGAGGATGGGGGGTGCGGCCGCTCGTGCACGCCATTAATATGGAGTAGTGGGAGAGAGGCGAGCGGCGATCAAACCTCTGGCTCGCCTCCCGATGAGCCTACGCACTGGACTGCTGGCATGCCTACCGTCTTTTCACACAGCTACTCACACACCTCCCGATGACTCTTTAGAGCGAGCACACGCCTCCTGGTCTGCCTGCACAGCGGACTGCTCGCATGCCTCCCGTCAACTCACGCCTACTTGCACGGCCCACGGGTCGCGTGGCGGCACATATATTGTTTTTCTATTTTGATGATTAATGTTGTCGCCTTATTGCTTAACCGAAGCATGGCACATATCCATAGTGGGTATAACGCCCATGGTTCGACTAAATAATCCCTTTGCGATATTGGTTCCCAATTATTGTATTGGTGTCCATATGACAACACGATTAGTTTCACGATTTTCAAATAAGTTTTGGATGTACTAGATTTTAAAAATCAAGATTCTCAATGTTTGAAATTTCTTGCACGGGGAGTAAACATGAATCTAGTGAGACACATGTGTTTTTTCAATCCATTTAGGTGCACTGTCACGTGTGCATGTAGCTCAAATTTGATTTTTGCACATTATACCTCTAGAAAATCAATAAATGTACTAAAATGTCTTAATGATCTCTGGGTTTTTTTTAAATTAAAACGTCCCTCATTTGGTAACATATGTTCACCACAAGGAAATTTAACATGCATCGTAATTGCGGTGGATGCTGTGTGTGTGTGTGTGTGTGGCATCTGGGGGTGGCTGGCAGTACACTACGAGTCGTGAGCCACCGTGTGGGTTGGCTGTTTTGTGAGGTGCCACATCATAGTCATGAATTCATCATTTAAACATTACACAAGCCTTTCATACATACATGTTTTGGCCACATGCAGTGAGTGGTTGTCCTACGCGACACTCACTTGGGTGTGAGACTTTCTATGGGCCTGTGAGGTCATCGTCCATCACTTTGACCAGTAGCCGGCAGAGAGGTTAAGTTGACCAGCAAGGTATAATACTTTTTGTTTGTGTTATGGTGGGAGTATATAGTACGCATCGAAGAGGTGGGAGGGGACTAGCATATATACTACATACCCGTCCATGAACACATACACGTCACTCAGTGTCGAGACATTTTAGTTTCCGAGGCACGTGCCACATCAAAGTTGTGCATTGGCTATTCAAACATCACACAACAACTCTTTGTGCCACATGCATGCAGGCGGTGGTTATCCTAGGACAGTCACGTGTGACGCTTCCATCTCCTTGCAAAAAAATACGCTTCCATATGTGGGCCTGCGAGGTCATCGTCGATGCATGCATCACTTTGACCTACACCGGGAGAGATTAATAAATTTCACCATCATGGCGAATTCTTTTGTGTTTGTATTACGATTGGAGCATATAGTATGCGTCGAAGAGGGGGAAGTTGACCAGCATATGTAGTACGCTTCATGAACCTCGCTATGTGTGGGGACTTTACTGTTTTCGAGGCATGTGCCACATCAAAGTGGTACATTTTGGGTATTCAACATATGTTTGGCCCACATGCAAAGCGATGGAGGTCGTCCTCTCACACCCACTCACGTGGTTATCCGCGATGTTGATGCTTTCCATCTGAGGGCCCACTTCGTCCATCACTACTTTGCTTGACAACAAGAGAGGTTAAATTGACTTAGGAGGGGATTATTTTTTCGTTGTATTATAGTATATATGTCATGCTCTATAATGACATGATATATTTTGAGCACACATGCATGTGTACGCATGAATCCCTCCCATCAAACCGAAGTGGCCAATACCACGACACGTCATGAACCGATATCGCTCAGTGTGGGGACTGTACGATTTTCCACGCGCGCGCCACATAATGTTTTCAATGGTATTCAAAAATGAATGCACGCATCACCTCCATACATACATATGCATGTAGTGGTTGTCTTCGAACGGTACACTCCCTCGCGTGGTTATCGGCAACAATCCTATATATTTGTGGGCCCGCGTGGACATCCATGATCACTTTGACCGACAACAAGATAGGTTACCATGGCGGATTCTTCCTTTTTTGTCGCGTTATCATAGTAGGTCATGGTGAGATTCGGACCTAATTAAGTTCGAGCGCATACTATGCATGCATGCATGCATGAATCCCCGTCATTGGCTAGAAGTGTGGTGTGACATACATATGCATCGTCAACTAACCCTCGCTCCGTGTGGGGATTTCTGATTCCAAAGCACGGTGCCACATCAAAGTTATTCCATTTTGTATTCAAACATCAACTTCTCCATACATATGTTTAGGCCACACGCATGCAGTGGTTGTCTTCGGGGACTAGCTACTTGTGTGATTATTGGTGAGCTAGCCCATCTCCGTTGTTGCATGGACGGTATCACTTTGACCAACAATAAGAGAGAGGTTGTACGACCAAGGTGGATTATTCTTGGTCCCTTTTATGATACATCTTGGGGAGATGCCCTCTCACACCGACTGAAAGTGTGTGTGTGTGTGTGTGTGTGTAGGTGATGGGGGCCTGCTACTTAGCACTTTGCTATGTGAACCACCATGGGGCGGGCATGCGTTCATAGCTTAAGATTCCCCTCCTACTGACACAAGGGGTAAGAAATACCGTGCGCTTTGTGAGATAGGTGCCAAATCGAAGTTGCATTTGGTATTTGAACATCAAACCACCCTTTTCATGCATATATTTGGTCCACATGCAAGTGTGTTCGTGTTCGAGCCCTTTCCTGTGTAATTTTCGCCAAATTTATGAACATTAGACAAGTCGGATGACGCAACAGACACAGTTCACTCACACTAACTGTGTGCCATGCCGGTGCCCCTGTCACGCACATTAGCAAAGTACATTGGGCTACACGAGGATTCCCCTCTAAAGAATATCTACCCGCATGTAGGTTTTTTCTGTTTGATAACACACGGATATTATGTTTCGACCATGTGTGATGTTTGTTGTTCCCGCTCCCGCCTGCTTCCCTCGAAAATATCTGCCCGGCTCGAGGGTTTTTCTGTCTCATAACGCATGGTTGTTATTTCTGGACCATGTGCGATGCACCATCATCCAAATGTTTAATAGCCGTGACATTCACTCCCATGTTTGAATCCTGCATAGTAAAAAAATTAGTAGCCGTGTCATTTCCTCAAAAACACCCCCTCCACACACACACCCAAAAATCTCCTCGTGC
>LR738712.1:241280793-241321831 GCA_902687465.1 Secale cereale
CCTCACTCGAAACCCTAGCAAGGTCGCCGCCACCGCCGCAAGCATCCATTATCAACACCTGCCGGTTTGGCCGTGCACCTTACCCACCTATCTGCATTCCTAGGCCGCCCTGAGTTTCTTAGATGACGTCTGCCAAACGCCCCCTTTTCCACAGATCCACATCCCCATCCCCCACTCCAGAGCGTTGCAGCCTAAGCCCAGCTACGCTTCCCGTGGAGCTCGAGGAGCGACTAGCCCAAAAAGGTGTATCACGGCCTCTGCGCCCGACATCACCGAGGTGGCCGTCAAGGAAGCTGACAACCATTACTAGCTGCAGACACTCAATCAGCGGGCTAGAGTATGCGGGTATGTCGCGGACGCCCGCTATGACATCGAGGTCATCGACTACGATGGCCTTACGTGGGCTACGTCATAGGTTAAGTGGCCCACCCCAGCCCCTCGGGTTCAACCACCGTCGATCTCATCCATGGCCCCGCCGCTGATCTCCTATGGCTCGCTTTGAAGAATTTGCCATCCTACATCACCATCGAGCCCCTTTTGTCATTTCTAAAGGACACGTTTTGTGACGCTGGCTTGGGATCCACAGATTCCAAGTCAGACCTGAAGGCGACCACGAGGAGGGCACCCTCTCCGGCTCTTCCAAGGGGAAAGAGCCCATCTGCTCTTCCAAGGAGAAAGAGCCCGTCTGCGAATCAGGAAGGACACCCTACAGTTGTGCTCTTCCAAGCGGAAGAAGCCCATCTACAACAACATAGAGCACACCCAGGGTCCATGCTCTTCCCATGGGAACAAGCCCATCTGTGACAAGTGAGGAAACCGATGATATGTTTTGTCGTGCCTCTTCACAAGGGGAACCCATGATTTGTTTTATCAAGTCCCTTTTGTAGTGTAGGGAGAATATGTCTAGTTTTAATTTCTATATTTGGTAGTTTGCATTACACCTTCTTTATTTCAGTTGGTCACAATTGATGCTCTATATGTGCAACTATTTACTATGCAATACATTTTCATCAATACTAGTTTTAAACATACCGATAGGAATGCATATATTTGCTTATTGTTTGGCCTGTTATAGCTAGCATATGCCTCTTTTAATGTTTTTTGGTTGTTCGATTGTTTCTAGCTAGCATATGTCCAGTTTCAAATGCTATCGTTGGTTGTTCGTAGTATGCGTTGTTTATTTTAGCTATTCACAACGTGATGTTCTATATGTGCAAGTATGAACCGTGTAGTTCAATTTCATCAATACCATTTTCAACATTACCAGTATGAATGATAACATCTGGTTGCTGCATGTTGTAATTAACACACCTTTCTATTTTTATTTAACAATAACCGATGTACTTAGATCGGCACAATACCATTTTGAATGACTATGTTTGCTTGTTGTTAAATGTTAGGCATGTTGTAGTTAACTCACCTTTCCACTTGTCTTGCTTAACTAGCGTTCTTAAACCTGCACACTAAATCTATCTTTTGGAGATTATTTTGTCTATCATCGATATATTTGGTTGATGTTTAGCCGATTGTGCTTAACATGACTCTCTATGTACTTACACATGACAATTTTGGGAACAACCGCTTTTTTCCATAGAGGTTAGTTTCATCCCATGGCTTATATATACTCACTATTCACGATATCGGTAGCTGGTACCATATAGGGCGGGGGCTGAAGACTAATCGGTGAATCTGACTCTCAACTGAATATATCTATAACCCAAATATCATTAGGTTAATTAGGACCATATGTAATATATCTGAGGCTACATAGCAACATGCAATGTACTGCATGTTTAAATATGGAATACTAGGCTACATAGCAACAAGGAAGAGTGTTACCTTAATGTTCGGATGAAGTCTAGATATACATAGAAGAGCCGCAACAACAACAACAACAATGACACAACAACAGTTAATCAGCCGATAATTTGTAAAAAATCGATTAACTCCCTCTTGCCCATAATATAAGATGTTAATTCATCCAATATGTGAGTATACTGGATGTCATAAGATATTACATAATGTGATGGAGGGAGTGTTGTACTACACCATTGTGTTTAGCTTCTAATATTAACTTGGTGCTTTTAGGTACATATGTCATAGGTAAAGATCCGCGCTTCGACCCTTTTTGCGTATGGGGCAATGAGATATTGATGAACCAGCATGAAGTGAGGAAGCTGATAAAGATTGTTAGTAAAATGGGTCAAAAGACGGTAATTAAACTATGTATTTACACGTTATCCAAGACAACAACAAACTACAGGATGGTAAGTAACAACTCTGCAACCTTCTTTTTACTGCCCATAATGAGTTGCGTTAGATGACGATGTCTGAATATTTTTCCTTTGCGGTGGTTCCCAAATCAGTTTACTCAAGATTACCTCTCAAACTACATGATTGGTGGGAATACAAAGATTGTAGTATTTCTACTAGAACACGATGATTATCTAGATCTTTTCATGAAGAGAGTGAATGGTGGGCAGTCGGCCCTCACAAGGGATTGGACTAGAGTCGTGCATGCCCTCTGCATGGAGGAGGGCACAATATGGGAAATCCATTTCACCTTGTTCAGCAGCGAGAATGTATTTCACATCTTTCTTTACTGTCTTTAGTAGTAAAAGTATACAACTATGGTTCATCATTCTTTATTTGGTGCTTATGAAATTCTTGAACATATGTACCTATGAATCAAATAATGCATTGGTTGTTTGAACCTGATGGATATGATAAAGCTATAGAATACTTTCAAATTCAAATCTGGTACAATTTGAAATAGCGGCAATTAAATTACGATAAAATTACGCTCTGTAGGTCATCATGATGCACATGGTCGGTAAAACACAAATGTTTGTGATATACACCATAATCCGACACAGTTCACAGAGAGGAAACATGTGCGAGCATGCATACAGTTGCCGTTTGCAAATGATGTGTGATATCAGACAATATCACAAACAGTGCAGGCAAACTAAACGTTTGTGGTTGGTGTCTTATCGTACACAATTCGCAACCATGAACTATTTCTGATTTGGTACGCATCATAAACGATGCACCATAGAATAGTGTGTGCGATAGTTATCATGTACAACGTTGTTATGATGGTCCGACATTTCGTAATCCTATCCGACACTCTTACAATGATTGGATAATATTCTTAATTAGTTATCGCATATGGTTTGGGAAAAGTGAATATGTGTGATTGTGTGCTTATCATACACGTTCTATAATCATGAACCGTTTGTGATGGGCCGTGCATTGTAAACATAGCACCACAGAATGCCGACTATGATGGCAATGCGAGAACAAACGAGTAGCAAGGATGATGTGTTTGGGATATTTGAGATATCATAAATAGTTTTATAGGGACAACTATATGCATCAAGGCTCCCTATCCCCGACGGTTTATGGGTTGTGTGGGAAGGACCCCCGTATCGCACACACTCACTTGGTGATGGTTCAAAACGCTGTCACGAAAAGGTGTTAAAAACTGTTTGTATAGCACCTTGCTATACCAGTTGTTATTCTTGGATCGAAGCCGGTAATCAAAATCAATACACTGAGAAACAATTCAGTACTGCTAAATTTTTTATGAACGATGTGTTCCCCATTATATTTGAAAAACCTCTTGATAGCAGCACTCCAAGAAAAGGGAGAAGAAAGATCGAAAGAAGTAGAATATTTGCATTATGCCTAGCTAGGGGCATTAAATAAAAGCGCTTGTTGGGAGACAACCCAATATTTATCTTTCTTATTTTTTATTTTTTATTATGTTTTTCAATAAATATACATTATTATTTCTGTAATAATTGTGTTTTTGGTGTTTTATTTTGTGTATGTGCCAAGCAAAGCCTTTCGGATTTTTTTGAACTATAAACAGTAGGATAAACACCCCACTGCAACTTTTATAGAATAGAAAAGGGACATAACAAAAGTCTGGTGGGCTTGAACTAAGCCCAACTAAAAACAAAAACACAAGAAGAAAAGAGAGAAACTACCAAAAAAGAAGCTATACAACTACTAAACACAAAAACTAAAAAAACACTAACAAGAAGAACAAGGAGAACTATACAATTTACAACATAGAATCCAGCCAAGCAGAGAATTGCACTTCATATTTCTTCTTGATCCTGAATTTCAGAAGCTTGAGTTCCTCAGTAAAAATGTGTTTCCAGCCCTGAAATGAAGGAGTTATATTATCAAAGATTTTCCAAAAGCCTTTCGGATTGATTTGGCGAGAGTTGATTTGATTCGGTGCATCAACAAAAAAAATCGCGTCCTGTGCCAGAATTGTGGTCTTTTACTGGAGCATGAACAATTGCTGAATGTTTTACACAAAATTTATATAAATTTCCCATGTTGTCCTAATTGTCCAGAGTTGTAGAGTTACAGAAGTATGGCTAACAAATACGTCTTTAGAGATTGTTCTGTTTTTGACCGATTCTGTTTTTGTTGCATTATGTGCTTATTTTGATGAATCTATGGTTTGTATCGGGGGGGTATAATGGTAAAGTTAGAATACAATGGGTATAATGTAATAACGAAATTTGAATGGGTTTTCTAACATACTTATAGTAAAGATGATTTTTATTATACTAACGGGTCTCATGAGGTTTTGTTAAGTTTTGTGTGATTGAAGTTTTCAAGTCTTGAGCGAGATCATGATGGATGAAGGAATAAAGAGTGAAAAGAGCCTAAGCTTGGGGATTCCCATGGCTCCTTAAGTAAATATTTAAGAAGTATCAAGCAACTAAACTTGAGGATGCCCCGGTAGGTATCCCCTCTTTCGTCTAACGACCATCGGTATTTTACTTGGAGCTATATTTTAATTTGTCACATATCATGAGTTTTGCTTGGAGTGTCTTGTATTATATGTGTCTTTGCTTATTTTGCTTTTTAGTTTGTCACAATCATCCTTGCTGGACACACCTATTTGAGAAAGGCAAAACTATGCTATGATTTATTAGAATCGCTCTTTATGCTTGACTTAATTTTTTTAGAGCTATGGAATTCCTCTAGTGCTTGACTTATATCTTTTTGAGCATGGTGGTGCTGTTATTTTGAAGGAATATGCTCTCATGCTTCTCTTAGTTTATTTTGAGAGTTAGAGGAAATTTTGAAGAAATTCTCTCATATTGTACTTATATTATTTTGAGCGATGAAACTTTAAAGAACTTATGCTCTCGTTCTTCACTTAAATTTATTTGAGAAATTGTTATTTGCAATGGCAATATGTTTTAAAAGAAATTGGTCCCAAAGAGATAGATATCTAGAGAAGATATAATAAAAACTTCCATGAAGATCATTGGACATTAAACTTGATTCCTTGCAATAGTTTTGCAATATGATGATAGTGATATGTGAGTTATGTTGGTGAGTAATTATGCTTTAGTAAGAATATTGGTTTTAAGGGTTGTGATTCCCTATGCAAGCACGTTAACTCAATAGTTATGCAATGAAATTACATCCTATTTGTGTTGCATTATTCAATGTTAGTTACGTTTAATGTTCTTTTATGATGATTTTTCTTCCTTGGTTGGTCGCTTCTCAATCTATTTGCTAGCCTTCACTTGTACTAAGCGGGAATGCTACTTGTGCATCCAAATCCTAAAACCCAAGTTGTGCCAAATGCTTCCACCATACCTACCTCTATGTGGTATTTCCATGCCATCATAAGCAAATTTTTATGTGCCAACTCTAATTTTAAAAACAAACTTCTCTTTTGCGTGCCCTTACCGCTCATGAAGGGGTGGCCGACATTTTCCATGCTAAGTATGTTATTCTCAAGATGTTCGTTTATTCACTTGTCATTGCATGAGAGTGTGGCGGTAATAGGGATGCCTAGTCCCCAAATGCAAAAAAATTCTACGAATAAATTCCTTGGTATGTGTTGGTATGGAAGGCACCCGTGGATACAGCAAGCCATGGATTGTGAAAGAGTGGTGGAAAGGAAATAAACTTTATTTTTATGTTTGGGAACCGCCTATGATTTATTTAGCATGGACGATATTTGTAACACTTAGTCATTTTTGTTGATGAGAAAAGCATGCCCCCCAAAATAATTTTATCTCTAAATTTAAGCTTTGAGCCATGGTACCTCTACACATCCCTACTTCCCTTGGCGAAGGGCCTATCTATTTACTTTTATGCAATTTTTATTTTTTAGTCTCACCTTCTCTTATAAAGCACCAACTACGAAACACTATTATCACACTTGAGCATTGGATGCAGCTAATATTTGGATGTGTTGCATGAATGGATCAATGATTGAGCATAATGGGCTAGGGATAACTTTCTTTAGCTTTGATATTTTGAAAGACATGGTTGCTTGTTGATTTTGCTTGAGTATTAAAGTCTTCATCTCAAATTATAGACTATTGTTTTGAATCATATAAAAGTCCATATGTCCATGCTACAAAGAAAAGAATATATTGAACATGTTAGGTAGCATTCCATATCAAAAAATCTGTTTTAGTCATTTACCTACTGGAGGATGAGTAGGAATTAAGACTAGGGATGCTCATACGTCTCGAATGTATCTATAATTTTTTATTGTTCCATGTTGTTATATTATCATTCACTACTGCAGGATGCTGCTAACGCGACACTACGATGAGAGACCCTTCGACGAAACTATTTGCGATGCATTAATCGCAAACGGGGATGTAAAAAACGTCAAAAAAGATGCAAAATGTTTGATATGGCGGGGACATCAAGCACGGTTCAGATTTTAGATATGTGTGGGATGCGAGGCATACGGTTGATCCAGAAGAATTGTTTCCGATGAGTCAGAACAACATAAACGAGCAGCCATATCAATGTGTGTGCGTTATACGGCATATAGTTCGCTCTGATGAACTGTGTGCTATTAAGGAATGCAACAGAAATGGTCAGCCAGATCAAGGTGTGTGTCATATATGGCATACGGTTCACTTGGACGAATTGTTTTCGATTAGGGAAGAGAATAGAAACGGATCAACTTAACAAGATGTGTGTGTTATGCGGCATAACATTCACATAGATGGACTGTTTGCGAGTAGCCAAAAGAACACAAACAATTCTTGTAAACAAGACGTGTGTGATATGCAACAAACAGCCCACGCGAATGAACTGCTTGCGATGAGAAATTATAACGCATGCGGTTCCTATAGTTAGTTCGTGTGTGATTCTGTTCGTACAAAAAACTTTGAAAAATGCAAACTAGTTGCTAGCGCTGGCTAGGAGTATCGCACACGATGCATCTACGAGTTCTCATGTGCGATGATTAGTAAGTTACACATTCGTTTTCTTATGTTAACACGTGTTTGATAAATAACACGTGGCACTGCATACATTATTCGGGTTGTGTGTGCGCTCCACTTAGCCTTCCCTTGCTCCAGCGAATGCTTCCCGTGCTCCACATGGGTGAATTGTAAAATCCACACCTCTTCCATCATCAGTTTCCCACCACCAGCTAATGGCTTGCTGCATATAACCCAGGCGGCAACGCACCGTCGCGACACTCTGCGCAAATCTAGTCCTCACCCATCTACCATTAGTTATTCCAAGCATGCCAGGCAACGACCAAAGCTTCGACATTGACCACTACATGTGTTACATCTTCGGCGAGGAGAACGAGCCGAAGCAGGTCGGGGAGCCAGAGCTTCATCAGCCCATGCAGGCACCATGGCCCATTAGCAACGATATCGGCATGATAGTCCTTGGGCGCACAATCAACATATTGCAGAGGAGGTGTGATGAGCAGTTTGCTATCCAACGTGCAAAAGGTCCAGAGCTGCTCGGCGGCATGATCGACGACCCACCCAAAGAGCCGCCGTCACCAGTGCTCATCGAGAGCCTGATGCCCCACAAGGAATGGGCAGAGGACCTCTGCGATTCAGTCAAGACACAGGCAGCCTGCGGCTTCATCATTGCCTACGGTGGCCATGTCAACTTCGATCCCGATGATGTGGTGGGCAAACTCAAGTGCATCCTTGGTGGAGTTGACATCCCGGACGAAGTAGAACATTGCCAACGTGATACTTTGAGGATGTAGGTGATGGAGGAATTAGGTACCAGGCCAGAGACATGGAAATGGAGCGGATCCGCGAAGATATCATGTGCGTGATCGCACGTTGTCAAGCTCTTCTGCAAGAGGCCCAACACCCCCAAGAGCCTTCCAATGCTAGAAGCTCCGTAGGTGAAGGCGGGTCGCGGCACTTTGAGTGAACGGCCGCAAGCTGCTATGCTGATCATGGAGTCTGAGAAGACCGTCGTCGGAAGGCCGCCAGCTAAGCCTTTTAGCCTGTATTTTATTATAATTGTATGCATATGTTGGTCATGACTGTTCTGCGTCTGCCGCATGTGGCATTTTAAATTATCCTGAATATGTAAGATAATTATTAACCATTGCCATTGTAAATTTGCCTCAACGGCGAGCAGAGTGCATGCGGGGACGCCAGAGCAAAGCGCACCGCGGCCGCCTCAATGGCGAGCAAAACACGCGGACGAACACGAGCAGAGCAGGCCACGGCCGCCTCAACGAGAAGCAGAGTGCTCCGCGGCCGCCTCATCGGCGAGCAACCACGTGTCAGTGTACAAAAGCAGGGGCGCTCATTTGTACCCCTTACTTGTGCACGGGCAGTCAGAGTCATGCCTGCGACCAACCATAACAAGGCAGAGGAGGGAAGCCAGAGACACAAAGTTACCAGAGCAATGCCAAGACGTTGGCACAAGAAGGCCAAACAAGAAGGCAGGCTTCCCCGGCAAGACCGTTGCCGAGGAGGCCTACACGCCCCTGGCAAGACCCCTTGCCGGGGGGGCAACACATCCAAATGCCTCCATTGCAGCCACCCTTGACCCTAGGAACTCCAACGTCATCAACAGCGTTGGAACCAAGGCTCGGGAAGCGCCCAGGTGATGGCATGCAGATCTTTGGAAAGACAAGGGTCTATGACTCCCAAGATGAGAACCAGAAGACAAGGCAATCGCAAGGCTCCTTGCCGAGGATGCCCACGAGGCCCCGACAAGACTCCTCGCCGAAGACACCCTAAATCCCCGGCAATCCTCTTGCCGAGGATGCTCGCAGAAACCCCGGCAAGCCTCTTACGGAGGACGCTCACAGAGGCCCCGGCAAAACCCTTGCCGGGAATAGACGCAGGACCGCGGCAAGCCCTTGCCGCCCCATCGTCGCTTAAGCTCGTTGGCCGACCCACTAGCCCAGGCAAGTACCCACGTGGCGATACGTGGTTCCTGGTCCAGCTAGTCAAGCACCTGCGTGGTGGCATACAGATCTTCGTGAAGACCCTACCACCACGCTATCTCAACTACCTGCCCCGCTGACCTAGAAGCGCGTCGCAACCAGACGGAGCGGCCACAGATGGGACGGTCCTCGTTTCCATCCCCGATAAAGCGAGTGGACACCTAAGTAGCGCATTTAATGCGTCTTGTCCCGTAATGCCATGAGATAAGCCTGTGCACTGTACACCTTTCCACCTCCTGTGTGCCACTTTGGCAGCCCCTTTTTTACTATAAAAGGATGCCCGAGGCATACTGGAGAAGGATTCGGATCTTTTAGGCTAGACATGCACCGTACCTAGTTCAAGAACTCAAGAACACTCACATACACACCAAAGCAGGACTAGGGTATTACACATTCGAGCGGCCCGGACCTAGGTAAATGATCCTCGTACTTACTCTTAGACCCGCTCTTTGCACAACCTCGCGCCCACCAACCGTAGAAGGGATTCTAGTGATCCCATAGGTGTCGTTCTCCACCAACATCTTTGGCACGCCAGGTAGGGGGCGCAGTTGTGAAAATCCGGTCTAGCAGTTAGTTTAGCAGTTCTTCTTCGCCATGGTTTCCGAGGAAGAAGTGACCAAGCGTGCGACAACAGAAAAGATAAGTCATGCGAAACCTCGAGTAATTCCTTTTCACATAAGGTTATTCTCCTCGGAGATCTCGCCCTATGTATAATTAACATGTACGCGATGGGGCCCCTTCGCAATTGGCAACACCTTCGTCCTGTTTCGAGTCCGCTCAACAGTTCGAGCGGCCGCGTCGAGAACAGCAGGGTAGCCTTTCTGTTATTGGCAACGACTTTGTCTTGTTTTGAGTCCGCTCAATAGTTAAAATGGCCGCGCTAAGAGCGGTAAGGTGGTTTTCCTAGCGGCAAGCAAACCCGGAAGGCTATTGAGGATCTGTCCTCAAAGCGTTGTGGCTTGGGTTTGCATGATGGCAAGCCTATCCTACTAACCATAGGGTGGACATACAAAGGGGAATTGTGGGGACCCCGACTCGTAAGTCGTGATC
Organism: Secale cereale; assembly: GCA_902687465.1. Taxonomy (NCBI): domain Eukaryota; kingdom Viridiplantae; phylum Streptophyta; class Magnoliopsida; order Poales; family Poaceae; genus Secale; species Secale cereale. The sequence continues at coordinate 241,291,082 of LR738712.1, forward strand.
ACCGAATGCACGTGTACAGTGATCCTAGAGATCAATGCTCACTGAACACACAGAAGCTGAATAACAAGAGTCTTACATCCATACATACCGTGTTACACAAATAGGACCATTAAGGTCGAGACTTGAGTATATGATCGCAGCGGAAAATCTTCAATGTCAACATGGACCCATGCCATCTGCCTTAACCCTACAGGCATTCTGACTGGGAAGCGTCCTAGCTCGCATGCTCGTCACCGAGAAATCTTCATCATAACCTGTTCTCTCCTGCCTGGCCAATAAAATAACCAGTGGCAAGCCAATGAGTATATTGAATGTACTCGCAAGCAACCCAAGTGTGATAACAGAATAATTTATGCAAGGCTCTACTGCTAAATTGGTAGTTTTGCGGAAAGCTAGTTTTTCATATGCAAGTATGATCAATATATAACATGGATATGCATGTGTCTGTAACAAGTATCAGGGGGTCACAGACATCAATATCGAGAAAGAGTTGTAATCAACTCATGTTCAAGCTCATTGAGACTTTCTCACAATCACATCATCAATATCTCTGAATCGTGTTGCTTCCTCACACACACACACCAGGTTCCGTAAACACTGGACGTAGCCCAAGAGCGGTTACCCAACTGTCCATGACCGTGGACACGGCTATTCGAATAGTTTTACACTCTGCAGAGGTTGCACACTTTACCCACAAGATCCAGGGAACTTCCGTGTCATCCACGACCCGCGGTACCTCAGGTACCCGGGGTAAGCACCCGATCACTACCTTTTCCTAGACGACACTAATATGGAGTCCACTCGATTGGTAACAGCCCCGTGCCAAACATTTCACATCTCAAGGTTTGTGGAGACTCGCTCTGTATTCATCACATATCACAAGCACGGGGTACCAACGGTGTGTCCGGTGCCCTGTAAAGACAGTCATGGCCGCCTATCCAAGCGCGACCCCGTCCCAAGAGTGACCTCATGTCACTCCCGTCACTAGTAATGCGGGCACCATGCTAGTATCGACCTAGGTAATCAATAATGCCCTTTCCCATATAAGGGTAGAGTGGTTGCGCATGTAAGGTTGGAATAACGGTCGCAACTTAAACCAATCCGTTTTCAAAACAACACACACACACTTGCCTCGGTACACCACTTCGTCATCAAGTGGTTACCCATCTCACCATCTCCCTCGGGCATAAGTGGCACCCGACGGGGTTTTCGAAAAGTCTTTTGAAAGTATCCTGCTTTCGTCACCATGCATATACCCGTCCCATTTGCGTAGCCACTATTAAAGCAACCTAACTACTCCCACCCTCATTACCCTCATAGGAAGGTAGGGTCATGGTGATGCAAGTTTCAATAGTAAGGAAACAAAGGTACCAACCAAGGTGGTCTCCACCTCAACATGATTCCGATGCATTGATAATAAAGTGCTATGAGTAATGCATAAAAAGGTTTCTCGAACATGGTCAAAGGGATGCTTGCCTTATTCTTCCGAGTCTTCAAATCTTTTGGTCCATCTCCGAATACTCCGTTTATTACGTCAACTAATGATGGAAACAATCATAATAAGCAACACAATCAAAGCAAAATAAAAGTGTTCTAAAAATAGGAGTTGGACTTTTCTAGGATACCTCTGGTCATATGAAAAATAACCAAGGTGGTTTCATATGTGTTGGATCAATAGGTAGTTTGGAATATTACAATATGATGGAACCAAGGGTTTATGGATTTGGAAGAAGTATACAGAAATATTTTCTTGAATGATGAGCAAAGGTACCCATCATCAAGTCATGATTTTAGAAGCATTTAGGAGTTGGTTTCACTGGATTTGGATTTGAAATGAATTTCCTAGGATTTTGCAAAGCTCATAAATATGAAGAAATGGCTCAGTATTTGGTGGGGTATAGAAACTATTATTAAAAATGTTCCAAAACTAAGTTTGGACATGACAAGCATCTAGGAATTTGAATCACTGCATTTGGATCAAGATTGAGCTCTCTGTGATTTTCTAAAGTTTATCACAGAAATGAAATAATGGCATTTGATAAATATTTGTGTAGGGAAAGTTTCTGGAATAATGTGCATGTTGCACCATGTGATAGAGCATGATTTATGGAGCCATAGGAAATTTGAATCATCAAGTTTGGAGTTCATTTGAATATTCTAGGCATTTTTGAAGTTGACAGAATAAAGAAAAAGAAAATGAATAAGGGTTCAACCTTATACAGCGCTCTGGGCGAAGCTTAGTGCTGCTGTGCGCCGGGCCGGCCATTTGCTCAGCAGCGCGCAGGGACCCGGCCACGTCGAAGGCGCCCGCCAGGAAAGGCGCTTCCGCACGGGGGAAGCGGGCTGCGCTGTTGCCGCCTCCACTTAAACGGGTGGGCCTGGCCCCCGGGGTCGCTGACCTGCGGGTCCCTCCCGCAGGGTCATCCCTCACCTCCCGCGCCCGCGACGGAGGGGCTGGTTGCGGCTGCTGCTCGCCGGCCGGCGCTTGCCCACGGCGGTATGGGCCACCCCCGGCGAAGATCCGTGCATCGGAGGGGCCGCCGGGGAGCAGGCTACCAGGGGAGGCACTTGGGGACGACGATGGACGGCCGAGGCGCGTCCCACACTGGCCGTGGCGGAGGGCCTCGCCGGGCGGTGGTGGTAGGGGCACCATGGGGCACGGGAAGAGGTGGCGAGGGGACGGGGAGCTCCGCGACCCAGTGCTCGTTCCTCTCCTGGTGGCTAGTAGAGAAGGAGGAGGCCATCGGGAGCCAATTCGGGAGGAGACCGACGGCGGCTCGCCGGCCATGGAGGGGCAAAGAGGCCACGGGAGGAGGAGTGGGGTGGTCCAAGAGGATCAGGAGAGGGAGAGGGAGTCCATCGGAGCCGCGAGGGGGCTCGGGGTGCCCTTTAAGTAGGGAGGCGCTGGTCCACCGAGGCGCCATGCGCCGGCGAGCGTGTTGTCGTTGCCACGGGCCACACGAGCCTGCCGCAGGGTACCCGGGGCGTTCGTGGGGTTAGTCCACGCTTAGAGGGAGAGAGAGGAGGAGCTGGGAGACGTCAGAGAGGCCGCGTGTGCGAGGTCGCTCACTGGTGCACAGGGTCGGCCGGTGCGCGTGCGAGCAGGGGCGAGGGAGGAGGAGAGAGGAGGGGGCCGACAACCCAGTGTGTTGCGGACGTCGAGGGGACCTCGGGAGACACGGTCGCTCTGCCCAAGGCCGCCTGGAAGCCTCAGGAGGGCCGAGCTACAGTGCCTCGGTGCACTGTAGCGTGCTCCAGAGTGCGCCTTTGGCCGGCATGCTCATGTCTTGCTTCCCAGGCCGTGTCCCCCAGTGTCTAGTAGTGCTAGGGAGTAGTAAACAAGGGGGGGGCAGTCTTGGATGCTCTGGTGAGCCACTGAAATGAGGAGGGAGGTGAGGAAGAAGGTGAAAACTGATGTCCAGCAGTGTAACTTGGGGTTTTACCCCCTCCAATAATTGAGCTGAGGCCATAGAAAAGTTAATGGGGGTAGAGGATGATCAGGGGAAGGTGTGGTAGAAATTTGGGGTAAAGGGAAATAGTAAAAGGGGTCCAAACACAGGTTTTGGTAAATGAACAGAAGGTGTTTGATCAGGTGTTGGGGAGGCAAATGACTTCCAATTGGCATGGGACTTAACAGGATTAAATGTCACATATAATTAGGCCCCTACACCAAATTTGAGCTCATTTGGGCAAAGTGGCCAATGTAACTTTGGTGAACCCTAGAAATGAACAAAAAAGGTTTCACCATGTTGGAGTCAAGCAAATCATCTCCCCTTGATGCACCACTTGGTGTAGCATCATCATTTGGGGTTGTGATCATGCCCACAAAGTTTGAGGCTCCAGATAAAAAGTTGACAATGTAAAGTTGTTCAAATTTGAATTTGAACAGAAGTGGTTTTGGGGTGATCTGATCAAGTTGCTCTATTCCAAATCTTGTGCCATTTGGTCTAGATGCCTTATTAGGCCATTCTAGCATGTTTACCAAATTTGAGAGCATTTGGACAAGTTTGGCAATGTAGAGTTGCTCAAACTTCAAATATGGACAGAATGGTTTTGAGGGGATTAGAGGATGTTTCCTTGATCTTCAAGGCATGAGGCTTTGCAAGATCATCAAATATGTCACATTTTACATGATAGAATTTCCCTGGAATTTTTGGAGAATATTTCCTTTGTAAATATTTCAAAAGCTTGAAATATCCAGAAAGGGTTTTAGAAGGATTAGTCCAATATTTTGAACATGACCATGTGTTGAAACTCTTATATATGGACAATATATGTCCTATGAGTCTCCCTGAATTTTGGCAAATATTTTTGAAATGATTAAATAATTTTTCCCTATTAAAGACCATTTCTGGCCTTAAGAAAAAGCTTTTAAAAAAATATAAAAATAACTTTTAAAATTATACTTTTGTGGTTTCTGGGAGTCATATATCTAATAGGATTCAAATAAACTTTTTGAAAGATTTTTCACACCCTGAATAAGGTACTTGCAGTGCAAACCTCAATTCAGGGGTTTTTGGAAAACTTATTTTAGAAAATACCATTTGGCCAAAATATTTTTATAAGAAATTTTTATACTGGTCTATACACATGGCATGATCATTGGGAAAAGGTTTTGGGTCAAGGAGGTGAAGTATAAGAGTTGGAGGATTTATTTGATTTTTAGAGCACTAGCAAACAGCAGATGAAAGTCAAATCAAGCAAGGTCAAAAACACTCAAAAGTTTTTGCAAATCCACATTTTTAACATGAAAATTAGCTTAAGCAATGTGATATGAAAATCAGGGTGTGACAGACCTACCCCCCTTACAAGAATCTCGTCCCCGAGATTCCCAGACTAGGCGTGGAAAGAAAGGCGGAGTCTTGGATACGGGGTAGTCTTCACTTCTTCTTGTTGGTTCCGCTTCCGAGTGGTGCTCCTTGGAATCCTGAAGTGCTTGATGGTATGGCTTCTTGCTTGATGCCTTCCTTGATGGAGGTTGCTGAGGGGTCTCTTGCATAGGTTAGGTTGGGTTAGCTGTCAAAGGCTCGGTGATCGATGTCCTTGCGGGCATCGGGCAAGCTAGCAGGTAAGAAGCACTTCTAGAGTGGGGGCTCGTGGAAGATTTGGTGCACGGAGGGTATCTCAGGTGGTGGATCTAGCTGGGGAGCCGTCTACTACATGACTTGCAGTGATCTCAAAGGGTCCAATGAACCTTAGTGCGAGCTTCCCCTTGACGTGGAAACGCTTGGTTCCCTTCAGAGGAGTTACCCGCAGGTACACGTGGTCCCTAATATGGAAACTCATGTCCCGACGGTGAGTGTCAGCATAGCTCTTTTGCCTTGACTTGGCTGCCTTCAAACGTTCTCTGACTAGTTGGACTTGCTCTTCCGCTGCGCGGAGAATATCCGGTCCAAAGACTAGCCCTTCTCCAGTCTCTGACCAATTGAGGGGTGTGCGACATCTGTGTCCGTACAACACCTCAAATGGTGCCATCAGAAGGCTCGACTGGTATCTGTTGTTATAGGAGAACTCGGCAAAAAGGGAGACAATCCTCCCACTTGGCTCCATATGCCAAGACACAGGCTCGGAGTCATGACTTCGAGAATCTGATTGACTCGTTCAGTCTGACCTCCGGTCTGGGGGTGGAAAGCCGTGCTGAAAGATAACTTGGTTCCCAAGGCTTCTCGGAACTTCTTCCAGAACCTTGAGGTGAACTGGGTTCCTCGATCTGACACAATCTCCTTGGGAATGCTGTGAAGACTTACGATTCGGTCGATATAGAGAGCTGCCAGCCGGTTGCCATCATAAGTGGTCTTGACAGGAATGGAATGGTCCACCTTGGTCAAATGATCGACTATGACCCAGATAGAGTCATGTCCTCTATTCGACCTTGGTAATCTAGTGATGAAGTCCATTCCGACTTTATCCCACTTCCACTCAGGAACCTTGAGTGGTTGAAGCAATCCGGTGGGTCGCTGATATTCAGCCTTGACCCTTTGGCACACATCACACTTTGCAACATAGGTTGCAAATCTCTCTTTTCATCATGTGCCACCAGAATCGTGCCTTCAAGTCTTGATGCAACTTGGTGTGAGCGTTCCTTCGACACGGAATTGCTCGGTTCCTCCGGGAGGAGTGGTTTGCAGATACGCCCGGTCTTCAACGCGGAAGTTTTCTTCTTGATGACAGTGGTCGGTGTAGATCTTCCTTCTTGACAGGGTGGTCTTCAAATATCTTCCATCCAGCTGTCCGTCTCTTCTTTGTCTTCGGGCAGACAAGTAGGCCATCAAATAATGATGTTACCCATCTTGTCCACTTACTCCATGAGGTCTAAGGGGTACGCAAGGTAAGCTGGGTATTGGTGGTGGTCTCGGTTGAGTATTAGCAGAGGCCTTCCTGACTCTGAGTCAAGGCCCGTGGTCAGAATCTGACCAGGTGGTGGCTCGGTGGGGCTTAAGGGTTTCAAGGATTCTAGTGAGTGAGTGAACTTATATCATCTTATCCTTAAGCACAGTTTCCGAGATGCCAATGGCTCTATCTAGTACTCCTAACGAAAAAGCATCTCTCACATAGACCAACTTCAATCACCACTCATGTCATACCTATCCTCATGACTCTCAAGAGACGGTCTAACAAAATTATACTTGTCTACGATCCCCAAATCCATACGTATGCCTACCTCTAAAATCCAAAGGTAGATCATACATGTTGCTGAGCTTAAAATAAACTCCACAATCCAAGCACTCAACCTAGTCTTGCAAGGCTCAAGATAATGGCTCAACAATCTAAGGAAACACGTCATATGCCACTCCAAGATTTGTTTCCTTCCTATAGATCAACTCCGATAGCCCGGTAATTCCCATCAATCTCCACATAATCCCACAATTCTACAAATCCGATATCTACGGTGTTCCACAAGATCTCAAGTCCCTATAATATCCAAATACTCGGAAGGACTAGGCACTACGACAGTATGTCCACCAAATTCCCATCATCCGGGTCAAGTAACTCCAAGATCACGATTATATAGATCCCTAAATCAACTCCGACAAATAATCCAATCTCCTAGGTTATTGTCCATCGAGAAGCATGGTATCATAATCAGGATCATAGGTCTAAATCCAATCTTACCCCGAATCATGCAGACATATCCAGCATTATACCAACCAGAATCACCTACATAAATCCAAATCTCATGTCCAACGGGCACTCCTACATACTTCCCCAAAGTCATGATCCTACCAACATGAAAACCTCACACTCCAACAAAGTCTCACATAGTTCCTCGAAGTCACTGATATAAACCACCAAGTCATCTGTCCAATATCCTCAAACTGGTCTATCTATGGCATCGTCAGACCTCGTGCTATATCAGGATGAAAATGTGCTCACTCATCGTGTCCACTAGCTCCTTTATGAACCCAGTGTTGTGCAAGGTTGCAAAGGTTTAACAGGTTCTCTTGCTTTACCATGGGTTAGGCACATGGTTAAGGATTCGTGCTGGAGTGTCTCGGGAAGTCTCAAAGGGTCTAGGAATGGGGTTACTGGTCTGGAGGGTTAAACATAACTCTACGGGGTTGCACTTGATCGTGGAGGTTGTAGCAGAAGTCTTCAGTGCCAGTTGGCTGTCGAGGTAGAATCCTTGGTGCATCTTGTCCTGCGGGTCTTCAATTGGGAAGAGAGAGAATAGAGGGAAGAAGCAGCGTAGAGGAGGGAAATGCCTAAAAGGGGGTTCTATAGTGCATGTGCAACAACAGGTGCAAAAAGGCCGAAACAAAAGAAACAAGGCAAGGAAGGTGATATAGCCATGCACTTGTTGCCTGGGGCAAAAGTGCGACTTATATCAAAACGCAAACGAATAAAAGCAAACAACACACAATCATGGCTCTATTCGAACCATCATATGGACTCGACTGCGCATAGGGGGTACACGACTCATCCTACCCTAGGGGTTCTCGGACTCAGTGCCGTGACTTGTGCCTCGTGCAGTCTTCTGAGCTTCCTCGGGTGTTGCTATGCCCCTTGTAGTTGCTTGATGAATGATCCGGGTTGAGCCTGAAGAATCTTCAACAACTTCTCGCCTGATGAGGTGAGGTGGTGAAGGTGCCTCCTTGTAGCTGGCGTTGACTTGTCTTCTCTTGTCCCTTTAACCATGACGATCCCTTGTGCCTTCTGGGGCGTCGAGGGTACCAGGTAGGCAATCCATATGTAATGACAATTAACAAGGCATAATAGAGGTCCACCATGTCGGGTTTGTTGATGAAAACATCGGCACCAAGAGCGGGGGACGAAGAGAACCGTTTTCCCGCTCACCATAGTGAGGCGGACCAAATGGCAAGGTTCTCATCCACCGGTGGTTGTCGATACAACAACGGTAGTGACAGGATTACTCTATTAGCGATGCATATCATGATTTTGCATAACCTATACCCTGGTCATCATAGGCCAACGTTGCATCTTCTTGGGACACTGTCAAGGGTACCACCATCTTCTGGGTCTTCATGTTCTCACTCATCGAGGTTGTAGTTTCTGTTGGTACCGTCTTGTCGTGGTGTCACCAATCTTGTGTGCAAAAGTGGTGGGTGAGTGTTTGCCAAGGTGCACTCCACGAGGATTACAGAAAATCCAGTGGTCTGGGGCATTAGGGTTCTAGCGACCAAGGTTTTTGAAGGGGAAGAGATCAAGTATAGCCTAGATTTCGAAAAACTGAGAAGGGAAGGGAAGTATAGATAGTTTTCAAAACTAGTAATAGTTTTTGGAAATAGTTTTACCCTAACTAACGACCATGCTAACTAAGGCTTCCTACAGTCAGGATGGCTCTGATACCAGCTCTGTGGGGACCCCGACTCGTAAGTCGTGATCACCGAATGCACGTGTACAGTGATCCCAGAGATCAATGCTCACTGAACACACAGAAGCTGAATAACAAGAGTCTTACATCCATACATACCGTGTTACACAAATAGGACCATTAAGGTCGAGACTTGAGTATATCATCGCAGCGGAAAATCTTCAATGTCAACATGGACCCATGCCATCTGCCTTAACCCTACAGGCATTCTGACTGGGAAGCGTCCTAGCTCGCATGCTCGTCACCAAGAAATCTTCATCATAACCTCTTCTCTCCTGCCTGGCCAATAAAATAACCAGTGGCAAGCCAATGAGTACATTGAATGTACTCGCAAGCAACCCAAGTGTGATAACAGAATAATTTATGCAAGGCTCTACTGCTAAATTGGTAGTTTTGCGGAAAGCTAGTTTTTCATATGCAAGTATGATCAATATATAACATGGATATGCATGTGTCTGTAACAAGTATCAGGGGGTCACAGACATCAATATCGAGAAAGAGTTGTAATCAACTCATGTTCAAGCTCATTGAGACTTTCTCACAATCACATCATCAATATCTCTGAATCGTGTTGCTTCCTCACACACACACACCAAGTTACGTAAACACTGGACGTAGCCCAAGAGCGGTTACCCAACTGTCCATGACCGTGGACACGGCTATTCGAATAGTTTTACACTCTACAGAGGTTGCACACTTTACCCACAAGATCCGGGGAACTTCCGTGTCATCCACGACCCGCGGTACCTCAGGTACCCGGGGTAAGCACCCGATCACTACCTTTCCCTAGACGACACTAATATGGAGTCCACTCGATTGGTAACAGCCCCGTGCCAAACATTTCACATCTCAAGGTTTGTGGAGACTCGCTCCGTATTCATCACATATCACAAGCACGGGGTACCAACGGTGTGTCCGGTGCCCTGTAAAGACAGTCATGGCCGCCTATCCAAGCGCGACCCTGTCCCAAGAGTGACCTCATGTCACTCCCGTCACTAGTAATGCGGGCACCATGCTAGTATCGACCTAGGTAATCAATAATGCCCTTTCCCATATAAGGGTAGAGTGGTTGCGCATGTAAGGTTGGAATAACGGTCGCAACTTAAACCAATCCATTTTCAAAACAACACACACACACACTTGCCTCGGTACACCACTTCGTCATCAAGTGGTTACCCATCTCACCATCTCCCTCGGGCATAAGTGGCACCCGACGGGGTTTTCGAAAAGTCTTTTGAAAGTATCCTGCTTTCGTCACCATGCATATACCCGTCCCATTTGCGTAGCCACTATTAAAGCAACCTAACTACTCCCACCCTCATAACCCTCATAGGAAGGTAGGGTCATGGTGATGCAAGTTTCAATAGTAAGGAAACAACGGTACCAACCAAGGTGGTCTCCACCTCAACATGATTCCGATGCATTGATAATAAAGTGCTATGAGTCATGCATAAAAAGGTTTCTCGAACATGGTCAAAGGGCTGCTTGCCTTATTCTTCCGAGTCTTCAAATCTTCTGGTCCATCTCCGAATACTCCGTTTATTACGTCAACTAACGATGGAAACAATCATAATAAGCAACACAATCAAAGCAAAATAAAAGTGCTCTAAAAATAGGAGTTGGACTTTTCTAGGATACCTCTGGTCATATGAAAAATAACCAAGGTGGTTTCATATGTGTTGGATCAATAGGTAGTTTGGAATATTACAATATGATGGAACCAAGGGTTTATGGATTTGGAAGAAGTATACAGAAATATTTTCTTGAATGATGAGCAAAGGTACCCATCATCAAGTCATGATTTTAGAAGCATTTAGGAGTTGGTTTCACTGGATTTGGATTTGAAATGAATTTCCTAGGATTTTGCAAAGCTGATAAATATGAAGAAATGGCTCAGTATTTGGTGGGGTACAGAAACTATTATTAAAAATGTTCCAAAACTAAGTTTGGACATGACAAGCATCTAGGAATTTGAATCACTGCATTTGGATCAAGATTGAGCTCTCTGTGATTTTCTAAAGTTTATCACAGAAATGAAATAAAGGCATTTGATAAATATTTGTGTAGGGAAAGTTTCTGGAATAATGTGCATGTTGCACCATGTGATAGAGCATGATTTATGGAGCCATAGGAAATTTGAATCATCAAGTTTGGAGTTCATTTCAATATTCTAGGCATTTTTTAAGTTGACAGAATAAAGAAAAAGAAAAGGAATAAGGGTTCAACCTTATACAGTGCTCTGGGCGAAGCTTAGTGCTGCTGTGCGCCGGGCCGGCCCATCTGCTCAGCAGCGCGCAGGGACCCGGCCACGTCGAAGGCGCCCGCCAGGAAAGGCGCTTCCGCGCGGGGGAAGCGGGCTGCGCTGTTGCCGCCTCCACTTAAACGGGTGGGCCTGGCCCCCGGGGTCGCTGACCTGCGGGTCCCTCCCGCAGGGTCATCCCTCACCTCCCGCGCCCGCGACGGAGGGGCTGGTTGCCGCTGCTGCTCGCCGGCCGGCGCTTGCCCACGGCGGTATGGGCCACCCCCGGCCAAGATCCGTGCACCGGAGGGGCCGCCGGGGAGGAGGCTACCAGGGGAGGCACTTGGGGACGGCGGTGGACAGCCGAGGCGCGTCCCACACTGGCCGTGGCGGAGGGCCTCGCCGGGCGGTGGTGGTAGGGGCACCATGGGGCACGGGAAGAGGTGGCGAGGGGACGGGGAGCTCCGCGACCCAGTGCTCGTTCCTCTCCTGGTGGCCAGCAGAGAAGGAGGAGGCCACCGGGAGCCAATTCGGGAGGAGACCGACGGCGGCTCGCTGGCCATGGAGGGGCAAAGAGGCCACGGGAGGAGGAGTGGGGTGGTCCAAGAGGATCAGGAGAGGGAGAGGGAGTCCATCGGAGCCGCGAGGGGGCTCGGGGTGCCCTTTAAGTAGGGGGGGAGCTGGTCCACCGAGGCGCCATGCGCCGGCGAGCGTGTTGCCGTTGCCACGGGCCACACGAGCCTGCCGCAGGGTGTCCGGGGCGTTCGTGGGGTTAGCCCACGCTTAGAGGGAGAGAGAGGAGGAGCTGGGAGGCGTCGGAGAGGCCGCGCGTGCGAGGTCGCTCACTGGTGCACAGGGTCGGCCGGTGCGCGTGCGAGCAGGGGCGAGGGAGGAGGAGAGAGGAGGGGGCCGACAACCCAGTGTGTTGCGGACGTCGAGGGGACCTCGGGAGACACGGTCGCTCTGCCCAAGGCCGCCTGGAAGCCTCGGGAGGGCCGAGCTACAGTGCCTCGGTGCACTGTAGCGTGCTCCAGAGCACGCCTTTGGCGGGCATGCTCATGTCTTGCTTCCCAGGCCGTGTCCCCCAGTGTCTAGTAGTGCTAGGGAGTAGTAAACAAGGGGGGGGGGCAGTCTTGGATGCTCTGGTGAGCCACTGAAATGAGGAGGGAGGTGAGGAAGAAGGTGAAAACTGCTGTCCAGCAGTGTAACTTGGGGTTTTACCCCCTCCAATAATTGAGCTGAGGCCATAGAGAAGTTACTGGGGGTAGAGGATGATCAGGGGAAGGTGTGGTAGAAATTTGGGGTAAAGGGAAATAGTAAAAGGGGTCCAAACACAGGTTTTGGTAAATGAACAGAAGGTGTTTGATCAGGTGTTGGGGAGGCAAATGACTTCCAATTGGCATGGGACTTAACAGGATTAAATGTCACATATAATTAGGCCCCTACACCAAATTTGATCTCATTTGGGCAAAGTGGCCAATGTAACTTTGGTGAACCCTAGAAATGAACAAAAATGGTTTCACCATGTTGGTGTCAAGCAAATCATCTCCCCTTGATGCACCACTTGGTGTAGCATCATCATTTGGGGTTATGATCATGCCCACAAAGTTTGAGGCTCCAGATAAAAAGTTGACAATGTAAAGTTGTTCAAATTTGAATTTGAACAGAAGTGGTTTTGGGGTGATCTGATCAAGTTGCTCTATTCCAAATCTTGTGCCATTTGGTCTAGATGCCTTATTAGGCCATTCTAGCATGTTTACCAAATTTGAGAGCATTTCGACAAGTTTGGCAATGTAGAGTTGCTCAAACTTCAAATATGGACAGAATGGTTTTGAGGGGTTTAGAGGATGTTTCCTTGATCTTCAAGGCATGAGGCTTTGCAAGATCATCAAATATGTCACATTTTACATGATAGAATTTCCCTGGAATTTTTGGAGAATATTTCCTTTGTAAATATTTCAAAAGCTTAAAGTATCCAGAAAGGGTTTTGGAAGGATTAGTCCAATATTTTGAACATGACCATGTGTTGAAACTCTTATATATGGACAATATATGTCCTATGAGTCTCCCTGAATTTTGGCAAATATTTTTGAAATGATTAAATAATTTTTCCCTATTAAAGACCATTTCTGGCCTTAAGAAAAAGCTTTTAAAAAAAATATAAAAATAACTTTTAAAATTATACTTTTGTGGTTTCTGGGAGTCATATATCTAATAGGATTCAAATAAACTTTTTGAAAGATTTTTCACACCCTAAATAAGGTACTTGCAGTGCAAACCTCAATTCAGGGGTTTTTGGAAAACTAATTTTAGAAAATACCATTTGGCCAAAATATTTTTATATGAAAATTTTATACTAGTCTATACACATGGCATGATCATTGGGAAAAGGTTTTGGGTCAAGGAGATGAAGTATAAGAGTTGGAGGATTTATTTGATTTTTAGAGCACTAGCAAACAGCAGATGAAAGTCAAAAAACACTCAAAAGTTTTTGCAAATCCACATTTTAACATGAAAATTAGCTTAAGCAATGTGATATGAAAATCAGGGTGTGACAGGAATCAAACAGGAAAGTAGTGCGCACAGCTTCAGAGGACTGTAGAGTTATATCACATCAATTGTTGATGCGGTTCTAACTAAGGATAAAAATTGTCTTGGTTGTGAACCTGCAGCGCCGATGAGAAACAAGGTGCCTAATCCCGACGCTAGCCTTCTACCCTCTTGATTCCGTCGAAGCGGCTGATGATGGGCTTGATAAGCTCCCTAAGAGCCGTGAGATCTACCCCATCCGGCAAGCTATCCATCGCGGCGTCGAAGTTGAGGTCGGGGTTCTAGTAGGCCACCTTGGTGAGAACCTTAGTCAAGGCACCCAGGCAGATCCTCCGGGACTTGTCGGACAGATAAAATGCTCAGTCGGAACGGAGCTTTTCCAAGGCATCAAGGATGCACTCAAAGAACACGGTCAGGCTGGCGTTGATGGTGAGGTTCGCCTCCCGGGAAAACCTGAAGTTTGGCATGCCCATGGCGGCCAACTGTGTGGTGAGCTTCTCCGCGACAGCGATGAGGCGGCTGATCCAGAGGTTCTCGTCCTTCACGTAATCTACGTGGCTAGCGGCGTCGTTCTTCCGTAGCTGCTTCTCCTTCTCCAGGTCCTTGTTCAGAGTCTCCTCCCGAGCCTTGGCCTCCGAAAGCATCCCCTTGAGGCCCTCCAGCTCCAGCTTCAGGTCTTTGATGGAGTCCTGGGCCACGGAGAGTTGCTCGGCCTTGCCGAGGACTTCGGCATGCACCTCCGTCAAGGTGGCATGGATTGTATCCCTCTCCTTGGTCAGCCCCAGGACCCGTTTGTCCAGGCCATCCCGCTCCGCCTCCAGCTCCTTCACCTTGCCGGCATGGACCAGAGTGTGAGCATTGAGTGCCTCTTCGTGCCTCTTCTCTAGCTCCTGGGTCCACTACGGGACGAGCTTCTCGACCTGTTGATCCTTGCCATGGTGTGCAGCAGCAAGTGCCTGCTCACGAGCGACGAGGTCCTCCTCCTGAGAATCCAGTCGAGCTTGGCGCTGGTTGTGGTCGGCCTCATCCTGGGTGGCCCGCTCCTTTGCCATTTACTGGGCCTTCTCAAAATCAGACTGCGCCAAGATAAGCTCCCAGGCACGCTCATCCAGGTGATCCTGAGATATCCTCATCTCCTCCCGGGCCTCGGCGAACCAAGTTTTCATCTGGGCGACAGACTCCTGGAAGTCCGCCTCTGCCTTATCCACCACCGTCGACCTGGACTTTGCCTTGTCCAAGCGGGCGCGGTAGAGCGCTTGGAGCTTCTGGAAGCTGGCACCCATGGCCCGAAGGAGCTGCTCTTCTCGAGAACCATCGCCTTCGACGCTCGGCTCGTCAACCACCTCATGCCCGGCGGTGGCGATCACCTCATCATCGAACGCCTCCCCCTCGGTTGGCGCCCTGGCGCTTGCCGTCCATGGGAGGTGAACAGACAGGTCGTCGCTCACCCTCAAGTAATGGCCCGAGCCAGAGGCGGTAGAGGAGGAAGGTTGGTCCTCGGCAGCAGCCTTGCCGGCCTCCTCGGCAGCGGCCTTGCCAGCCTCCTCGATAGCAGCCTTGCTAGCATCATCGGTCCCTCCGGCGGTCTCCTCAGCAATGGTCTTGGTGGCCTCCTCGGCAGCAATCTTGTTGGCCTCGGCCTCAGTGTCCTTGATGACCTCCTCAATGATGGAGTCGACATCCACCTGGTCTATCAAGGGAGGGGCTAAAACCCAGGAGAAAGGGTAAGAAAAAGTCAGGGAAAAGGCTCAACTCAAAGAAAACAGAGAAAAAACAGGAAACAAATAACTTATCTGTACCAGGCTGGGAAGAAGTGGCGCCCACCCCGCCAACGATCGTAGCCGGGGTAGAGTCACCCGCGCCGAAGTTCGTCTCCTCCTCCTCCATAGGCGCGGGCTCGGTGGTCGGTGCCCTTGCCGGGGACGTTCCTCGGGGCGGTGTAGTTGAGGGGGCGGCTTGTTAGGGGTGGCCCCCTGCGGGCCCTCCTGCTGCCGTTCCACTCCAACAAACCCGGCAAGGTCAGCACCAAAGATTCACGCCCGAATGTTCATCTGTGGAGAAGTGAGTAATGAACTTACGCTAGGGGCTAGATTGGGGGCTACGCCGGGGGCTGTTCACCAGGCTGCTCTCCACCAGCAGCGGCATACTTGAAGTACCCGCCGGGGGCTTGTCGCCTGTCGAGGCCCTGGCCCTCTTAGCTGTCCTCTGGGCCAGCGTATCCATGTCCCTGCAAGGACAATATCGAATCGGGGAAAGGTAGGACAGAGGTGGGATCAGGAGTTAATACAGGGAGCAAAATACATACTCGTCCTCCGCCTCCTCTTCCTCCTTGGGATGAGAGATGCAAGGTTAAAGTCAACATCCATGGCGATATCTGTGGGAGGGGGAGAAGGAGATGGGGTCCGGCCACACTTAGACAAAGAGGAAGGAGTTGCCGTCCTCTTCGCCACCGCAGTCTTCCCCGCCTTCTTCTCTGCCGCAGCCTTCATCGCCCTCATCTCACACACGAATAGCTCCTAGGGCTGCGCGATGCTTCCAGGCCGGACCGGCTCACCCGAGCCAGCCCGCCGCAGGACGCGCCGCCTCCCCGTGACAGGAGGATTGGCGGCCTCAGCTTCCTCTTCGGTCGACTCCTCGACCCCGTCTTCGACAAGAGGGGCGTCCGCGTCGATGCCAGCGCGGCTGGCCTCCCCTGCAGACTTCGCCCATCCGGCAAGCTCCTCTTCCTCAGCGGCCGCGTTGGCCTCATCCTCCACGTGCCGGCGCTGCCGGCCTCCAGGGAAAGCGCCGCCTCCGCCACCCTGGCGGCAATTAATCTAGCTCCCCCTAGGTGGTGTCGTGAATAAGCACCAGCTCATCGCCGACATAGCTCTGCGACAAGGTGTCGAAGAACTCCTGCACCCGATCCGCTGGTGGTCGACCCAGACCGGGTCAAGGCCGTGCACGTTGATGTCCAGCATCATGGAAATGATGGCGGACTAGTGAGAGTTGTTTCTCAGCGGGACCACTCCCGCCGGCAACCCAAACAGAGGCCCCTTGACGACCTTGCCGGTCTTGGCGGCCTTGCCGGTCCTCTCAGCCCTGCCATCGCGGTCCACGTCAAGGTGGAAGAGCCTCTGGCGAAGATGAGCATGCTCCATCACCATGAAGTTGTGCTTCAGACCAGGGCGGAGCCTCATGACGTCGGCCACATTCTGGAAAAGCCAAGCCGGCCTCCCCTTGTTGTGAAGTGGCGCGATTCGGTGGCGGATGAAATCGGCCCCAATCATCTCAAGGGTGAGCCCGTCCTGAGCAAGATGATGGATCCTGGTGCTGGCGATTGATAGTTTCTTGTCGTCGACGTCGACATTCCCCCAGACCTTCCGGCGGACCGGCGGGCTCTGGCGAATTCGACAGAACTCCGGTGGGTCCTCCTCCTCAATCCATAGCCACCGACTCCTCCACTCCTCCCACCTCTCCTTTTGCGCACCCTCCGGATACGTACCCTTCCCCTGGGTCCGTGAAATCTAGGTGATGCCACCGGAGATGGCGTCCCCCTCCTGGATGCGTGGATAGAAGTAATGGCGGAAGAGCGTCGTGCTGGGAACCACCCCGGCGAACCCTTCGCAGAGGTGGGCGAAGAAAGCCATGCACGCCATGGCATTCGGTGTGAAATCAAGGAGATGGAAGTCGTAGGTGTGCATGATGTCATTGAACTAATCGGATAAAGGGGGACAGAGGCCGCAAGAGAAGTAGTCAACGAAGAAGGGATACCGATTCAGGCCGGTCTGGGCGAATTGGGCGGGGACGACCCGCGTGGCTGGATGCCCCGTCGTCGTGCACCCCCACAGGGGCTAGAAGTAGTCCCTGAGATGGACCGTGTCGACCATTGGAGGGAAGTAGGCGTGCTGCATCCGAAGTGCCGCCAACTCGCTCTCCGGTAAATCCTTCTCCCCCTTATCCTCGGCCGCTCCCTTGACTTTGCTGGACTTGGGTGCCATGGCGGCTGGGGAATAGGAGATGAATTGGAAGCAAGGGGAGCGCGGCGGCGGCGAGCGAAGGCAAGAGCTTTAGCTTTTTCGCTTGAAGAAGAAGCAGAGGAACGGCGAACCCGAGATTGGAGGAGCGCAGAAGGTAAATGAGCAGCGTGCCTGCTGTTTTTTCCCTTTTTATGGGGAAGGAGCGGGTCGCCCCCTTTACCATTTACTGCGATGTGACACCGGCGTGCAGCAACCGCCCCACACACGCCCCCCCACGTCAGCGCAGATCATGGGGAAGCGCAACCACCTGAGGAGTTACTGCAGTAAAAAGGATCCAACCTCACTGCACGCGTCCGTTTTGGGCCTAGCCCAACAACGCGTCGCGCTTATGTATGGCCCAGGCCCGGGGGCTCCTCTCGGTGTACAAAAGTAGGGGCGCTCCTTTGTAACCCTTACTTGTGCACGGGTAGTCAGAGCCAAGCCTGCGGCCACCCATAACAAGGTAGAGGAGGGAAGCCAGAGACACAAAGTTACCAGTGCAACGCCAAGACGATGGTACAAGAAGGCAGGCTTCCCCGGCAAGACCCTTGCCGGGGAGGCCTACACGCCCCCGGTAAGACCCCTTGCTGGGGGGCGCAACTCACCCAAATGCCTCTGTTGCAGCCACGCTTGAGCCTAGGAGCTCCAACATCATCAACGGCGTTGGAACCAAGGCTCGGGAAGAGCCCACGTGATGGCATGTAGATCTTTGGAAAGACAACAGTCTATGACTCCCAAGATGAGAACCAAAAGACAAGGCAATCGCAAGGCTCCTTGCCAAGGATGCCCATGAGGCCCCGACAAGGCTCCTCGCCGAAGACACCCCGAAGCCCCGGCAAGCCACTTGCCGAGGACGCTCACACAGGCCCCGGCAAGACCCTTGCCGGGAACAGACGCAGGACCGCGGCAAGCCCTTGCCGCCCCACCGTAGCCTAAGCTCGGCAGCCGACCCACTAGCCCAGGCAGGTATCCACGTGGCGGTACGTGGTTCCTGGTCTAGCTAGTTAAGCACCTGTGTGGTGGCATGCAGTTCTTCGTGAAGACCCTACCACCATGCCATCTCAGTTGCCTGCCCTGCTGGACTGGACGCGCGTCGCAACCAGCGGAGCGGCCACGGACGGGACGGGCCTCATTTCCGTCCCCGATAAAGCGAGTGGACACCTAAGTAGCGCATTTAATGCGTCTTGTCCCGTAATGGCATGAGATAAGCATGTGCACTGTACACCTTTCCACCTCATGTGTGCCACTGTGGCAGCCCCTTTTGACTATAAAAGGAGGCCTGAGGCATACTGGAGAAGGATTCGGATCTTTTAGGCTAGACATGCACCGTATCTAGTTCAAGAACTCAAGAACACTAAAATACACACCAAAGTAGGACTAGGGTATTACGCATTCGAGCGGCCCGAACCTGGATAAACGATCCTCGTACTGACTCTTAGACCCGCTCTTTGCACAACCTGCGCCCGCCAACCATAGAAGGTATTCTACTGATCCCATAGGTGTCATTCTCCACTGACACCACGTGGTCAACCTTCTAGTACCTTGTGGGAGGCGCGATGGCGCATCCATAGGACACGATGGTGATATCTTAACCATGTGTGATAGTGGATGGACACGTACACATACATCCGAGAATGCGGGCCCACGTTTCGGGCTTTCGATGCATGGCATACGGTTGATACAAAAGAACTGTTTGCGATGAGCTTGAACAATAGACTGGGCTTTGTAGGCCCAGAGCCATCAATAAATTTTGACCTTGTTTCACGTCACATTGCAGATTACAACGCAATAAGTAATTGCAAATCTGTTCATACCTATCAAACTAATATGTGTTCACACTTACCACCGGGCTATAAAAACTACCGACTCAAAAATTACTTCACATTTCCTCTCCTATCACCCAAAAAACTGGTCTTTCCTGTCAAGACATTCTGCCATGACCGATAGGAGGAGTTTCGGGTGGACATATTACCAGGCAGCAAAGACCAAGGCCGCCGAAGCACTAGAGGTCCCGTCACGAAGCGGCAGTCGCACCAGAGATGTCCTGGCGCGCCGCGGAGCCCTCGAACAAGCTCTAACGGGCACGCGAGGGCTCTCACAAGCGCACTCGCCGCGTCGGTGATCGCGAAGAGATGGCGTTGCTGAAGTCCTTTGCCGGTGATAACGACATTCTCGTTGGCCTCATTAAGCAGCAGGAGCTGGTCAACGGCTTGATGAAGATGCTCGAGATCAACGATGCCTCGGTTGAAAAGGCGACCGGCCTCGTTGAGCAACTCATGGGTGACAATGCAAAGATCCTCAAGGCGCTCGCCGAGAAGGATGGGGAGGCCGTCGACTGGAAGATGCTGCATGAGCAGAGTAGTGCCTCGGGAGTGACGTCGACAGTGGTCGTCGAGGAACTAATTGGGTGACTTGAGGAAGCTAAGAATCGAGCGCGGACAGGAGGTGGAGGAATCCGTGGCTGCTTTTCAAGCAAAATCGTGAGGAATTGAAGAAGGAGCTAGAGGATGTCATCACCCGGCGATCCATCGACAAGTAGAGACAGTAGCGACCCAGATCGTTGTTTGTGATTTCCTTCTTCCCTTGCCCCTGTGTCTTCTAGGCTTTGTCGCATGTGGCATTTTAAATTATTCGGAATATGTGAGACAAATATTATCTGCGCCATTGTAAACTTGTCGTTGTATTATCCGTTGCCATTTTATTTGTCGTCTTATTATCCACTGCCCTATGTGGTAAATTTAAATTAGGCCGGAATACGAGTTGAAAACACAAACAAAGCAAATGCTGCCATGGGATCACAAGAAAACACCCTTCATCCAGGTGCTTTAATTAACCCATTAATGGAGAAGTTGTGAGCAAGGCGGGTGGCGTCTGCTGCATGGAGGTCAAAGAGCTCGCTTCCCAATGAACATGGGCGGCCTTGCTACTCGCACGTGTCCCGTCAATTCTCCAAGGTGGACAGGATGCATGCGTCCCGTCGAGCATGTGCGGTGGAACGCTGACACGCGTCCCATCGAGCCTGCACGGCGGACTTCTCGCGCTCGTCCTGTCTAATCAAACAATTGCACGCACGCCACCAAGTATGGTTACATTTTGACACAGTTCATATAAAACAACCGTTTGCGATATTAACGTGTCAGCTATTTGTTTCAAAAAGGACTTCGTTGGCTATTAATGTGTGCGCCATGTCTCAAACTTGAAAAAATTACCACGGCATATATGTGCCATGTCATGAAACCATGCCAAGTTTCATGTTTTGAGTTTTTTATTTACTTGGATTTAAAAACCGGGATTCTCAATGTTTCAGGATGATGAGAAGTTTTTAATTCATTCCCATTCCATAAATCAGACCTAAACATGCACCCAATGGCACTTGTATGATTTCCCACCAATTTTCCTTCACTTGAGCATGTGCTTGTAGTTCAAATTTGAATTATGGACTATATTAAATGCCTAAAAACTTAATTAATATATAAAATGGACAAACGAACCCTTTACAGATTCAAATTTCAGCAAGACACTCTTGTTATTTTATGTTGCCTGTAGAAAACAAAGTTCAAGGAGAGAAGAGGCAACGATTATCATTTCGCCCACAAGAGGGGCGTGTTTCCCTACCAGAACCACGAGGGTTGCGAGAAGGTTCGGTTTGTAAGAGCCTTGTAATATAGCTTCACCCAAATTGGACAATTATATTTACCATGTAGTGACACCATGCCAAGATTCATGATTTCCTGGTGAGTTCCGGATATACAGAAATTTAAAAACTGAGATTCGCAATGTTTGTGACCAAGCCAGGACGGCGAGACGGTTGAATTCATTCCCATTGGCAATGTTTGTCTCCAAGCCAGGACGGCGAGAGGTTTGTAATAAAGCTTGGCCCAAGTTGGCAATGTTTTCACCACGACATATATGTGCCATGACGTGACACCATGCAACCTCTGATGACTTTCAGGTGTGTTTTGGATTTATGGGGATTTAAAAGCCAAGATTCCAAATGTTTGAGGACGAGCCACGACACTGGTATGGTTGTAATTCATTCCCATTCCTGGCATGGGACCTAAACATCCACCCAAGGACACATGTGTAATTTTTCTAGCCATTTTGGTGAACTAGAGCATGTATTTGTAGTTCAGATTTGAATTATGGACATTAAATGCCTAGGAAACTCAATTCGTGTATAAAACGGCTGGTATGGTTGTAATTCGTTCCCATTCCTGGCATGGGACCTAAACATGCACCCAAGGACACATGTATAATTTTTCTAGCCATTTTGGTGAACTAGGGCATGTATTTGAAGTTTAGATTTGAATTATGGACATTAAATGCCTAGGAAACTCAATTAGTGTATAAAACGGCCAAACGAACCATAAATAAGTTTAAATTTCATCATAGATATGATGCCGTTCCATGTTGCCCATAGAAGAAAATACAAGGCGAAAAGAGGCAGTGATTACATTTCGCCCACAAGGGGAACACGTTTTCCTATTTTACCACGAGGCTTCTTTGAGAGAAGCTTTGTTTTGTAAGAGGTTTGTAATAAAGCTTGGTCCAAATTGGACAATATTTTTACCACGACATATATGTGCCATGACGTGAAACCATGCCACCTTTGATGACTTTCTGGTGAGTTTAGGATTTACGGGGTTTTAAAAACCGAGATTACAAATGTTTGAGGACGAGCCAGGATGTCGGTACGGTTGTAATTCGTTCCCTTTCCTGACATGGGGCCTAAACATGCACCCAAGGATACATGTATAATTTTTCTAGCCATTTTGGTGAACTAGGGAATGCATTTAAAGTTCGGATTTCAATTATGAACATTAAATGCCTAGGAAACTGAATTAGTGTACAAAAAGGCCAAACGAACCCTGAATAAGTTTAAATATCAGCACGAATATCCTGTCGTTCCATGCTGCAAGTTGAAGAAAATACAAGGCGAAAAGAGGCAGTGATTACGTTTCGCCCACAAGGGGAACACGTTTCCCTATCAGAACCACGAGGCTTCTTTGAGAGAAGCTCCGGTTTGTAAGAGGTTTGTAGTAAAGCTTGGCCCAAATTGGAAAATGTTTTTTCTATGAAATATATGTGCCATGACATGACACCATGTCACTTTGATCACTTTGTGGTGAGCTTAGGATTTACAGGTATTTGAAAACCGAGATTCCGAATGTTTGAGAATGAGCCAGCATGACGTAAGGTTGTAATTCGTTCCCATTCCTGGCATGGGACCTAAACATGCACCCAAGGACGCATGTATAATTTTTCTATCCATTTTGGTGAAGTGGAGCATGTATTTGAAGTTCAGATTTGAATTATGGACATTAAATGCCTAGCAAACTCAATTAGTTTATAAAAAGACCAAAAAAACCCTGAATAAGTTTTAATTTCAGCACAGATATCATGTCGTTCCATTTTGCCCGTAGAAGAAAATACAAGGTAAAAATATGCGGTGATTACGTTTCGCCCACAAGGGGGGCACGTTTCCTTATCGGAACCATGAGACTTCTTTGAGAGCAGCTCCGGTTTGTAAGAGTCTTGTAATAAAACTTGCGCCGAAATGGACGAAAAAAAATCCTCGACATGTATGTGCCATGTCGTGACACCATGCCAAGTTTCATGATTTTCGTGGGAGTTTTGGATTTACGGGGATTTGAAAACCGAGAATATTCTGGAAAAAAATTCAAATAGCACGCGGGTCACTCACGAAAGCTGTGTGCCTACCAAACCGTTGTCGATGCCCTCCTCCCCCTGCTGCACGCGTGATCTGAGCCGTGCGTTCTGATTAGCCATTGGATCGTACGTCTGCACCGTTGGATGCTCGCATATCAAATGACAACCCTCGGCCCTTTCGACAGCACATGATGTACATGGGTAAGTGACGAGGTTACAGACCTAGGGTAGGGTCACAGGCCTGACCGAGGTACCCCACCCAAGGTCACTACCCCAGAAGATCAAAAGAGAAAACCTATGATGACAAAGACAGTTGACTGAGACGGCCCAAGAGGACATCCCACTCGACTGGACAGCACCTACAAGACGACTCAACCCCACCCGACCAATCCAAGGCACTCGACCCCCGAAGGTTAAAGGTCCCTTAGGACAATAACGGTCTGGTATTTACTGGCCATAGTGAATGCCTTAATTACTCTTTACTATAGACATTATCATTAACGCCTGCCTTAATGTACATTGAACCCTTAGTAACGTGGAGCATGGCTGGGGTCCTGGCACACTATATAAGCCACCCCCCTCCTCCTATACAAGGGTTCGCATCCCTGTAACTCACATATACACATATGAGTCGACCGCCTCCGGGCACCAAGACGTAGGGCTGTTACTTCCTCCGAGAAGGGCCTGAACTCGTAAAACACCTCGTGTACAACTTCACCATAGCTAGGGCCTTGCCTCCTCATTCGTACCCCCTACTCGTACTGTCAGGCTTGGAACCATGACAGTTGGCGCCCACCGTGGGGCAAGGCGTCTTAGAGACATCTCGTGAGGTTGCAATTTCTTCTCCGACCTCCTTCATCATGGTGTCAGGCGGTGGTTTAGCGTTGGGCCGCGAGATCCGGCTCGGCGCGCTCGTCTTCATCGCCGACGACTCTAAATGGCTCCAGGAGGCTCCTCTCGACGTCGAGGCTCTGTCCGCCAGCGGGGCTGCACACTTTCGCGCCAGCGCCTGCGGCGTCCTTCTTCGGCAGTCGTCGACTCAGTATTCATCGATCCCTACATCGTCCCCCATCCCCGCCGTACGCCGTCGCAAGCGATCCGGTCGCTCATGGCTCCACCGGTGGGTGAAACACACGATGGCCCATCAGACAGCCACCCCTCAAGTCGCGGCCATCGATCCCGACGGATACCTCTACGGACCGGTCGATCCGTCGATCGAGCTCATAGATTCCGTTACCGAGTGTGGGAGCAGCGATCTCGCGGCGGAAGTCCTCATGGTTGACTCGTGCCGCAGCCCGCCGGGTTTTCCTCGTGGTGGAGACGGCGGCAGCTGCGGCGGCCGTTCACACGACAACGACGGCTACATTCCTCAACCCCTCACTGTCGAGCAGAGGGCTGAGCTTTGTCGCCGCAACAAAGACGCACTCTTCAATCCCATCGCGGGCGATTATCTAGAGGCTCTGGCCCTGGAAGACACGCGCTTGGCCACCGTGGCCGAGCGCGCACGCTTGGAAAATATCCAGCGCGCACCCGACGAACAGGCCCGCCGACTGGTCCCCGAGTCCAGTGGATGACCGCGGCAATCGCACCCCCGCGAGACTCAGGTGTTCCGCACACCAGTCCAGAACCTCGAAGCCGCGGCTCGCATCGCGGAGTCGATTCAACCTTCTTTGTCGAAGGCTGGGAGAGGCCTTCAGCAGATCCGAGCTTTGCTCTGAACGGCTGAAGAGCAAAACGCGGCTGTTTCTCAGTCGCGCAACAGGATCCACAGCAGATCGGTGGCTGCGGACACCGTTTGGTCAGCCCACAGTCCAAGATCGCCCCCAAGGCATGAGGAACGTGGCCCGCGGCAAGACCGGCATCTGGGTCGGAATGGCGAGCAACACGACCGTCGACCCAGTCATCATGACCACCGTTGAGCGCCTACGCCTCCTCCGGGAAGCGGATCGTACTCACCCCGGCGGCACGAGGGCAGGCGCCTGCGCGACGACGAGCGGAGGGTTCCCCCTGATCCCCGGAGGCCAGGTTTCGACGCAATGTCTATCCTTGTTCAGGGACGGGTCGATCATAACAGGGCGTTCAGAGAAGAGCAAGGCAGAGATCAACCAAGTGGGAGCCGAGCGCCTGTCTCTGGACCTGAGGGTTTCTGCAGTGCCATCAGAGCCGCAAAGATCCCCCGAACTTCAGGTTGGCGGCGGGAGTAAGCAAGTTCACCGGTGAGTCAAAACCAGACACCTGGCTAGAAGATTATCTAGTGGCCGTACGGATCGGAGGCGGCAACGACGACGTGGCCATGAAGCACCTTCCTCTGATGCTGGGCGGTTCGGCTTGGGCGTGGCTCTATCAGTTGGCCCCCGGGAGTATTTATACTTGGGAAGAGCTCGCACAAGTGTTCATTTGGACCTTCGAAGGCACCTGCAAGCGGCCTGCTAGACTCGCAGAGCTTTACCAGTACGCGCAAAAGTCGAATGAAACTTTGAGGGATTACATCCAACGATGGACCACCTTGCATCACACGATGGAAAATGTGTTTGAGCACCAGGCGGTTTGCGCCTTCAAGGAAGGCGTACATAACCGTTAGCTGAATCTGAAGTTTGGTCGAACAGGCGATATGTCCCTGTGACGGATGATGGAGATTACCAGTCGGTACGCCAACGGCGAAGAGGCTGATCGGCTCCGCAGTGGCAAGAAACCAGTCGGGCAGGATGATCAGAATTCCAATCGGAAGAACAAGCGCAAAGCCGAGCCAACTGCTCAGGGTGAGGCTGTAGTGGTCAATCAAGGAAAGGGCAAAGGAAAGCCGAAGGGGTCCTGGGCCTCCAAGAAAGTGAAGGATTAAGCTGGGAATGATGTACTCGAGCAGCCATGTCCCATTCACACGAAGAAAGATGAAGAGGGAAACTTGATATATCCCAAGCACACCACTCGATAGTGTCGGCTCCTGATCCAGAACTTCCAGAAAGATCAATCGACTGAGAAGGGGAAAGAATCAGAAGAGTCCGAAGACAAGGAAGGGGATGGAGGATACCCCCAGATCAACTCCACTTTGGTGATATTCATAGACGTCGAGAGCAAAAGTCGACTGAAAGTCATCAATAGAGAAGTAAACATCGTTGCCTCGGGGACCCCCACGTTTTTTAAATGGTCCAAGACCCCCATCACATTCGATCAGTCTGATCACCCTGCGCACATTGCCACCCCCGGGCGGCAGGCACTGGTGGTCGACCCTGTGGTCGAGGGCACACGTCTGACCAGTGTCCTGATGGATGGAGGCAGTGGCTTGAATATCTTGTATGCACCAACCCTCCGGGATATGGGCATTCCAATGTCCAAGCTGAGCGAAAGTAGCATGAGGTTCCATGGGGTCATCCCCGGGAAGAAGGCCGACTCACTTGGCCAAATCACACTCGACGTGGTCTTTGGCGAGTCGAAGAACTATCGCAAAGAGAAGCTGACGTAAGAAGTGGTGGACTTCAATAGCGCTTATCACGCCATCCTGGGTAGGCCCGCCTATGCCAGGTTCATGGCTCGACCGTGTTACGTTTACCTCAAGCTGAAGATGCCGGGACCCAATGGCGTTACAACCTTCACTGGGAACCGTCAGAAAGCGGAAGAGTGCTTCCGGAAAGGCTCGAAGATCGCTGACCAGCAGATGGCAGCAGTAGAGATGGAGGAGTACCAAAAGAGCGTGGATCCGAGTGATCTGCTGAGGGCAAAGAAGCCGGCTTCCGAGTCAGCTTTCCAGTCGGCTGGGGACACAAAACCCGTGCACATCCACCCCACCGACCCCAACGCAGCACCGACCCACATTTCCACTACACTCGACAGCAAATAGGAAGAAGCGCTCATCCAGTTCCTCCGTGAGAACTGGGACATCTTCGCATGGAAACCATCAGACATGCCGGGTGTGCCCAGGGGACTGGCTGAGCACCATTTGCGAGTCGACCCAAAGGTGAAGCCTGTGAAGGAACATCTCCATCAGTCCGCTGCGGAGAAGCGAAAGGAAATTCGCGAGGAAGTGGCTCGGCTCATGGCAGCTGAGTTTATCCACGAGATCTACCACTCTGAGTGGCTCGCCAATGTCGTCATGGTCCCCAAGAAGTACAAGTCTCTCCGCATGTGCATCGATTTCAAGCACATCAATCGGGCCTGCCCGAAGGATCATTTTCCTCTCCCCCGCATCGATCAGATAGTTGACTCGACTGCGGGATGTGAGCGTTTGTCCATTCTGGACGCGTAGTCCAGGTACCATCAGATCCGTCTGTTCGGACGTGATGAAATCAAGAAAGCTTTCATCACCCCCTTCGGGTGTTTCTGTTATGTCACCATGCCTTTCGGTCTCAAAAATGCCGGTGCTACCTTCATGTGCACGATCCAGAAGTGCTTAATAAAGCAAATTAGTCGGAACGTCGAGGAATACATGGATGACATTGTGGTCAATTCACGGAAAGGTTCCGACCTGTTGACCGACCTCGCTGAGACATTCTCAAACTTAAGAAGCTATGATATCAAGCTCAATCCGTCAAAGTGTACATTTGGAGTTCCTGGCGGCAAGTTGCTCGGTTTTCTCGTTTCCGAACGGGGAATCGACGTCAATCCATAGAAGGTCAGCACCATCCTCCGAATGAAACGCCCCGAGCGTATACACGACGTCCAGAAGCTTACTAGTTGCTTGGCCGCATTGAGTCGATTCATTTCTCGTCTCGGTGAGAAGGCATTGCCTCTCTACCGATTCATGAAGAAATCAGACAAGTTCGAGTGGAATTCCGAAGCCGAAGCAGCGTTTGAAGAGCTCAAAGCCCTACTGTCCACCCAGCCAGTGCTTGCTGCCCCAGTTAGCAGAGAGCCTCTCCTACTATACATTGCAGCCACCGGACAAGTTGTCAGCAATGTACTCACGGTCGAGCGGGAAGAAGAGGGCAAGGCATACAAGGTCCAGCGCCCAGTCTATTACATATCCAAAGTTTTGACTCCCTCCAAGCAAAGGTACCCGCATTACCAAAAGCTTGTGTACGGGATTTACTTGACTGCAAAAAAGGTTGCCATTACTTCTCGGACCATACAATCTCAGTCGTCAGCGACACCCCGCTGTCAAAGATCCTGAACAACCGAGACGCAACCGATCGAGTGGCAAAATGGGCGATTGAACTTCTTTCGTTAGATATCAAGTTTGAAGCGAAAGCAAGCCATCAAGTCTCAGGCTATAGCAGATTTTGTGGCCGAGTGGATAGAACAAGAGTTGCCGACTCAAGTTCAGTCGGATCACTGGACTATGTTCTTCGATGGATCCAAGATGCTGAACGGATCCGGCGCAGGCGTGGTCCTGGTTTCTCCCAGGGGCGACAAGGTCAGTTACGTCCTTCAAATCCACTTTGACTCGTCGAACAACAAAGCTGAGTACGAAGCACTTTTGTACGGGTTGCGCATGGCCATCTCACTCGGCGTCCGTCGCCTGATAGTTTAAGGCGACTCTGACTTAGTGGTGAACCAAGTGATGAAGGAATTGGACGTCAGGAGCCCGACAATGACCAGTTATTGCATTGCAGTGCGGAAGCTTCAAAAGAAGTTTGAAGGTTTAGAGCTCCACCATGTGCCCAGAGCCAAGAATCAGCTGGCCGATGACCTCGCAAAAATTGGGTCGGCTCGGAAGCCTATTCCGAAGAATGTGTTCCTGGAGCATCTGCACACCCCTTCTGTCAAAGAAGACCCCTTCACGGAAGAGCCCCCGCAGCCAGTCAGTGCGTCAGATCCGACTGAAGTCGAAATACCTGTGGTGGTCGACCTGATCATGGAGGTCCTAGTGGTTACGCCAGACTGGACTGTGCCATACATATCATATCTGCTTAGGCAAGAACTCACAGAAGATGAGGAGGAAGCGCGCCAGATTGTCCGCCATCCAAGGCGTTCACTGTCATTCAGGGTCAACTCTACAGAGAAAGCGTCACCGGAGTCGCTCAGCGCTGCATCACCCCAGAGGAAGGTCGATTGATCCTGTATGAGATTCACTTGGCAACTTGTGGCCACCAAGCTTCCTCTCGGACTATAGTGGCCAAAGCGTACCGAGTCGGGTTTTACTGGCCCCGTGCCAACGAGATGGCCAAGGATATTGTGGACAAGTGTGCAGATTGCCAGTTCTACTCCAACGTGTTCCACAAGCCGGCGTCTGCATTGAAGACCATCCTGCTAGTCTAGCCCTTTGCTGTTTGGGGCTTGGACATGGCCGGCCCCTTCAGAACGGGCAGAAGCGGTTTCACCCACCTACTCGTGGCAGTCGACAAGTTCACCAAGTGGATTGAGGCCAAGCCCATCAAGAACCTCGAGTCGAGCACCGCCATCAGCTTCATCAGGAATTTGATATTCAGATATGGAGTTCCCCACAACATCATCACAGACAACGGCTCCAACTTTGACTCGGATGAATTCAGAGCTTTCTGTGCTTCTCAAGGAACACGAGTCGACTACGCCTCCGTGGCACATCCGAAGTCGAATGGACAGGCATAAAGAGCAAATGGTTTGATTCTCCAAGGCCTAAAGCCACGGCTCATGCGTGATCTTAAGCATGCCGCTGGTGCTTGGGTAACTGAACTACCATCTGTCCTATGGGGTTTGAGGACAACTCCAAACCGGTCGACTAGCCGTACCCCTTTCTTCATGGTCTATGGAGCCGAAGCTATGTTGCTGAGCGACTTGTTACACAACGCCCCCAGAGTGGAACTCTTCCCCGAAGCCGAGGCAGAGCAGGCTCATCAGGATGCAGTAGACCTTTTGGAAGAGGAATGAGAGATGGCCTTGATCCGGTCGACCATCTATCAGCAAGACCTGCGTTGATTCCATGCTCGCAACGTCCAAAGCCAAAGCATTTCAGGAAGGAGACCTAGTCCTTCGAGTGCATCAGAAGCGACCTCACAAGCTCGCCCCGGCCTGGGAAGGCCCATTCATCATCACCAAGGTGCTGCCCAACGGAGCGTACCACCTCTAAAATGTCGCCAAAAAAGAAAGACGAACCTCGTTCGTGGAACGCGGACCTGCTCCGCCGCTTCTACAGTTGAAACACTCGACAGTCGAGTTGTAATAAAGATTTTCCCGATTTGTTTCAAAGACAAGTTTGCAACAGTCCTTTAATGACTGTTGTTTTCTAAAAAACACTGGTCTTCAAAATCCCCTAGTGGGTGCTTAGCCGTGAACCCGATTCGCCTAAGTTTAAAAAATTACTCTGAGTGAAGAGCAACCCTCTCACTCGGGGGCTTAGCCGCGAACCTGATTCGCCTAAGTTACAAACACTCACTCCGAGTGAAGAACAACCCTCTCACTCGGGGGCTTAGTTGCGGTCCTCCAAGCTGCGTCATAAGTATAATGTGGCTCTGCCTTCCGAGCTCCGCCACAAATACAACATAGCTTGGAATTGCCTATGTTACAAACATCCACTCTGAGTGAAGAGCAATCCTCTCACTCGGAGGGTT
>LR738712.1:241326764-241340074 GCA_902687465.1 Secale cereale
CCCCCCGCACCCTCCCCCGCTCCACCGGCCGCCTCCGCCGACCCATGAACTCACATGATTCATAAATATATTCAAATAGCAAATTTGATGATATTTTTTAAAAAATTATTTATGTCTTATAAAAAAATAATACTGTTATGATTTAAACAAGTATGAACATATTTAAACACAAATAAGTATCAAACAGCATTTTAAATGCATAAAAAAAAATTGTGGAGCCTGGGAATCGAACCCAGGACCTCCTGGTGGGAGAATTAGGGGCTGACCAGTCGAGCTAGCTAGGAGGACTTGATGTGTATGAGGTATGGTGGGAGATAAACTGTTGGCTCGCGCAGCAATCAAAAAAAATACTAATGGCGCACCAGGGGGAGGTGCGCCATTAGTATGGACGTACTTATGGCGCACCAGGGCGCAGTGCGCCATTAGTGTTGTGCCCCATACATATTGATGCCCCCCGGCCCACTACACCTCCCCCTCTCTCTCCCTCGCCTCGCCCTCGATCCCCTTCCCCTCTCCTCCGCCGCCGCCCCCGTGCCCCCGACGTCGCCGCCCCCCCGCGCCCCGGCCCGAGCCCTAGCGCTCGCCGACGCCCGCGCCGACGCCGACCCACGCGCCCCCGAGCCCTAGCCCTAGCGCTCGACGACGCCGCTGCCCCCCGCGCCCCCGAGCCCTAGCCCTAGCGCTCGACGCCGCCCCACGCGCCCCCGCCGCCGGAGACTTGGAGCCTCGGAGCCGCCCCACGTCCTCGGAGCCGTCGCCGGAGACTTGGAGCCGCCGTCTATCCCCACCTCCCCAAGCTCGCCATCTCCCTCTGCCTCTTCTCGGTTAGTTCATCCATGATGCTACTTTAAGGAATTTTCTTGCCTCGTTTACTAGTGCTCGATTTCTTGCCTCGTTTACTAGCAATGCTCGATTTCTTTCCAGGTGATACCCTAGTATAGGAGTTCAGCAGCCTAGCTAGGGCTGGCTGGTTAATTCAACAGTATCTATATATCAATTAATGTAGCAGGCAGTACCTTCTTCATATGAAAGTTTTTTGCATAAACAATATCTCGATGTTTTTTGTCGCAGCTAGCACTTGGTTGCAGAAGCTGCAATTGTCATCGCAAGGCCATCCTAGTTTTAGCATACGTTCTGCTGCCTATTTTTTTTTTTGTACGAGCAGTGAGTCGTAGGAATTTTCTTTGTACTACTGCTGTCTACGACGAATCTTGGTGGCCGAGTCCTTGATCGTCTTGGCGCGCCCAAACTTGTGCATCCCTAGTTTACTAGTGCTGTCTCTGCTGGTTTTATTATTTCTTAGGAAAAATGTGTATCAAATCTAGCTATGTGACAGAGGGTTCCTTAATTCCCTAGTTTGACTCCATCTATTTAAGATACTTTTCTGCCAGTTCTATTTTTAACTAGATTAATCGCCACCTATTTTGTTAGATAAGTGAGACAATAAAGTCAAAAGTTTTAGGAAATATGATCTAGCCATGTAGGAGGTATTGTATTGTAGTCCTGTATCAGAAGAAAAAAATTAAGCAAATTAACAAAATGAATAATAAACATGTTCAAACTTACATCCGTAATTTTGCATTGGCAACTAAAGGTCTTCCGCCAGCCTCTGTTTATTTAGATTGCTACTTGATCAAGTAGTGACCACCGCATATTACTGACTAAATCTTTGATGCAATACTTAAGCATTTCCTACCATGACAACCTGAGGTAAGATACAGCATATCACTACAAGTCTACAAGCAAAAGTACCACTACATGCTACATGTTTTCTACTTCTTATTATCTAGACTAGATACGCATTTCAATTTGTAGAACGCATGAAAGAAGAAGAAAATAATAAAACCAGCAGAGACAACACTAGTAAATAAAAGTGCCATGTTATCTGAATTTTGAAAATAATAAAGAACAAGAAAATAATAAAACCAGTTAGACATGGCAGATTTAATTTGTTTGTACATGTGCTTGTCTTATTGTTGCTGCTTTAATTTGTTTGTACTGTAACATCTTATAGCTTAATTGGTCCAATCAGCTACTGGAAATATCCATGTTTAGACATGGCAGATTTCCTCACTTTGCACTGCTGGGTTTTGTCTCCGACCATCGTGTCGTGATAGTTTTGCAGGTACCCCGAGAGGCCCTTGAGTTTGCTGGAATATCGATTAACTTCCGTTCCGGCAAATTCGGGTACTCCATATGTCCTATTTTCAGCAAAGGTCATGCTGAAATTTTCCGTGAATTTTAGCATGACTTTGCTAAAAAATAGGACATATGGGGTACTTGTGACTAATCCATGGGCCGGGGTATCTTAGTAGTTAATTAAGTAGGATCAAGTGCCCCTTTGTTCTAGCTGCATTAAACCATAGGCGGCAATAGAGCCAAGTGATTAGGCCCAGCTTAGCTTTTAGGATGCCTCGGTGTCAACAAACCATTAATTATAAAACCTTGGCTTTTAGGGTGCCTCGGTGTCGATAAAAACCGAAATGATGAAAGCTTAGGCTTTTAGGGTGCCTCGGTGTCGATAAAAACCGAAATGATGAAAGCTTAGGCTTTTAGGATGCCCCGGTGTCGACAAACCCTAAATGATGAGACCATGATCTTGTTCCTTGACAATAACCAACTTTTTGACCAAACTTTGTTCCTATTTAGAGAGAAACATGGCCAACAACGATGAGGCCGGCGGTTCGGGCGGGAAGGCATTCTGGGAGCTGTCCCAGGAGATGGAGGAACAACCTCACTTGTATGAGGACGCCGCCTTCCACACCGATCCTGAGACCACTGATGGTACCGCGGAGGATGACCCCACTGATGCCACCACTGATGGTGCCGCCGAGAATGCCACCACTAATGATGGCGGCGCACGCACAGATGGCAGCCAACCGAAGAGGCAACGGAAGGACCGGCGCCCGACCGTGCTCCGCACCCTCAAGGAGGAAGTTACTGAAGTGGACCCCGACGGGAATCCAACGGCGCCCGAATGAATAGTCAAGGGGTACTCGATTCAGCTCGGGTGCATTCTCCGGAGCACCGTCTCGATCAACAGCGAGAACCTGAGGCATCCTGACAACGCGAATTACCGCAACCTCCTCTTCACGAAGCTGCACGAACGATACAAGTTCCCCGCTCAATTTGATAACACAAGCCTCAAAGGGAATAAAGTGAACAATGCTGCCCTCACGAAGATGAGCAAGGCCCTGTCTACTTGGAAAACCAATGTGAAGATAATGATCAAGAAAGGTGAGAGTTATGAGACGATCAAGCAGAAACATCCTTCGATCACCGAAGATGACTACAACGAATTCAAGATCACTTGCTCGAGCGACTCACACTCCGAATCAAGTCAGTGGGGGAAAGAAATGCGGGAGCTCAA
The DNA here is from genome assembly GCA_902687465.1 of Secale cereale. Classification (NCBI taxonomy): domain Eukaryota; kingdom Viridiplantae; phylum Streptophyta; class Magnoliopsida; order Poales; family Poaceae; genus Secale; species Secale cereale. The sequence continues at coordinate 241,330,135 of LR738712.1, forward strand.
CTTAGGGGAACACAGACTCGGTCCCGGCGGTTACAGAGTGGTGGAGCCTATATGGGACAAGGAGGAGGCGGACCGTGCCGAGCAAGGCCTACCGCCCCTCTTCGATAAATACGATGACAAGCAGACCAGGAACTTTATCAGGGCCCGGTACAAGAAGGACCCGAAAACAAAGGAGCTAACCACGGATCCGAAGACCAGGGCGCTTGAGCTTGTTCTGGTAAGGAATACACCCCCGCGTAATTAGCTCCATATGGTTGCATTCTAATTAATGAAGCCAAATTTCTAAATGATTCACATTCCTTCCGCAGGCGACTGAAAGCAGTAGCGCGGGGTCGACTAAGAGCGGCCCTTGGGACACGACTCTAAATAGGGCGTTGAATGTAATGAAGAACAAGGATAAGCTCGAGAAGCCGATGTCAGCTGGTCGTGTGGCCGGCAAAGGCTTGTCGACAAAATGGTCGTCATACTATAACGCTGGTGGGCGAAAGGAGAAAAAGACCAGCTCGGAAAGCCAGGCGCGCGAGGTTCAAGAACTCAAGGCACAGGTGGCGCGGATTCCGGAGATTGTCCAAGAGCAAGTGCAACAACAGCTCGGAGCGACGATCACCGCCATTGTGCCTAGCTTGATCGAGGGGTTGAGTGCGTGGATTGCTGGCGGCCAACCGGGGCCGCCCCCGATTCCCAGCTTCACGGCCAGCAACTCGCAAAACGAGATGGGGGGGCCATTGGTGTCTTCGGCGGAGGCGGCATTGGTGTCTCCGACGCCGGCACGGGAGCTTAATGCACCCGTGTGTACGCCGGCCGGCACCTCTGCAGCAAGCGGCCCTCCGTCAACTGCACGCCCGCCGTTGGCGGTGCCTCAACATTAGCCGAGCTCGACGCCATCATCACGGTAACTAATTAAGCCTCTCTCGGCCGAGGACTTCATCTCCTTGCCTTTGACTAGGCATCCCTGACGCCCTACATGTTTTCGCAGGGCGCCGCCGACGTTCCGTGCACTCTACTGCACTTCGTGAACAACGAGTTGGTCGATGTCGCCAAGGGCAAAATCGTTCAACCGGGCCAGCCCTTGTTCCACGGTACCCAGATGCTACCCAACTTGTTTAGGGTTCAACTGGTTCGGGTGCTGCCAGGCTGTGACGACGTGTTACCTCCGATTCGACCCGTCGGGGCCGACGATGATGACGTCATGACCCTCAGCGCCTGCCTGAGCTGGCCCCTGCTTTGGCCGAAGAGCCAGATTCGTTTGGGGGCGGGGGAAACCACACCAAAGACAACACCGCCAGTCGTGCCGGCGCCAAGTCGTCCCCATGGCAAGTCCGCCGCAACGGTGCCGGACATCCCTATGCCACTGGATCCAAACATGCATATGGCACAGGATCAGAACGACGACGACGACGATACATTTGCCAACGTTGATCATTACTTTGCCGATCATGGGTACGGTGACGACTTCATGGGGGCTCCTTCTCAAGAACCCAACCCAACAAAAGACGTGCGCGATCAAGCCGGTACCGCGGAGAAGCCAAGTTGCAACAGGCGTCGTCTGCCGTTCAGCTCTCAGGAGACGCCTCCAGCTGCCGATTTCACCGAGCCTCAGATAGGCGAGGTGCGAAATATGATCAGCCCCAACACACTAAAGAAGGCGGTCTCTGAGCAGAACTTGGTCCCAATTATGGAGATCAAGAAGAAGGCACGCAAAAGAAAAACTAACAAGGGTGCGAGCCAGCCGGCACCGAGTACGATCCGTGCTCAGGACGGGCCACCTTCACCTGAGGATGTAATGAGGAGGGTGCATGTGGCGGGTAGGCCGATGCTACCGACAAATATGCTCGATGCTGCAACCGGTGCCATGCGGAGTCTGCATGACAGTGTTCTTTCTTTGGAGAAGCGGCGTCTCACACAGAAGGATGTGGCGTACCCGGTTTTCGCGGCCAAGGTGCCGGAGGGCAAGGGCTTTGTGGATAACTCCATCGGGGGTACGATCGTGCTGCGGTTTGATGACATCCACGCTATGTTGAACCTTCATCCGCTGCACTACACCTTCGTTCGGCTATTTTCGCTGAGTATGGAGATGCGGATCATTCGCGACAAGACCCCGGACATCGTGATAGTCGACCCCTTCTACATGCGTGCCAAGATCTTGGGCAGTGCTGGGGACCGGCAAGTCGCGAGTTCTTACCTTGGAGGCGTCATTCTGGCAAACCGAGATAAGGATAACTTCCTCGTGCCTTACTTTCCCGAGTAAGTCCTCCGCCTCAACCGCCCCGTAACATATGAATTCTTAGATTTCGATCGTTCTTCTTTTAACATTCCGTGTTTTCTGCAGTGACACACAGTGCACGCTCATCCTACTAAGCCCCAAATATTCCATGGCCATGTATTTCGACCCGGACCGTAATTCGGCTGTAGACTACACAAATGTCAAGAAGGTTCTTGATGATGTTCTCGCCGGCTACGCCAAATCTGGAGGCACCTTCACCAGGACAACTCGTAAGTACGGCAAGCACGTGTTCTCCCACAACACGACGTTCTGCTGCGTCAAGCAGCCGCCTGGCGGTCAGAAGGGTGCCTACTACGCCATCCATCACATGCGGGCGATCGTACGGGACCATCATCAACTTCTGCTACCGAGTAATCTCAAAGATTGGGCCGCACGCGTGTCGGCAATCCAGGACGCGGACATCAGACAAGATTTCTTTCGCATCCAGTCGGAGTTTGCGGAAATCATCCATCAAGATGTCCTTCGTACCTCGGGGTTGTTCTACCTCAGGAATCAACCGTCGAACAGTTACATCGACACAATGCTACAAATGCAGGCTGACAACGCCCGTAATTTCATGACTCCCACGATAGACGGCGGCTTCATCCACGCTCCGGTGCATTGAGTCGAGTCGAAAGCAGTGATGCTGTGTCTAGTTCTGAAACATCGATTGGCTCTTGTTGTAATTAAACTTTAATGAACTTGTAGTATGTCTCTTTGGTTTCGAGAGTCGTTCAACTTAGATGTAATCGATGCTATTAATGTCTTGCTTTTCTCTTTCGATCGTTCTGTTGCATACTTATATATTGCTTATGAATTGTCTGTGAATTGATACTAACGTTTCGTTTGGCTAGTGCATATATATAGCGATGCCGTCGTATGTCGTGTATAAGGGTAAGGTTCCCGGAGTCTACGACGACTGGGAGGAGTGTCGGAGACAGGTTCACCGATTCAGCGGTAACAGTTACAAAGGGTACACCACTAGGGCCGAGGCCGAATCTAGATACGCCCGCTATCTAGCGGGAGAGGGGAAGGAGCGTTGGAGGAACCGGATGAAAACGAGTTTCATCCTGATGATGCTCATCGTGACGACCGCAGCTCTCTTCTATGTGATGGTAGTTTAGATGATCGATATCGACTTGTAATGCGAAGACAAACTCGCTACTCGTGATCTCGAGACTTGTAATATATTGTTCTATCTTTGTTCGGTCTTTTCAATTCGGAGACTAATATGATCGATGAATTGTATTCGGAGACTAATATGATGAATTGTATTCAGAGATTAATCTTCTATTGTATTCGATGAATGTGTTGTTGATGTGTGCTGTCTATATTCTGTGCAATTATACATTTTGTAATCTGTGCAAAAAAAAACAGAAAAATAATATTAAAAAAACCTAATATTCATACTAATGGCGCATCAGAGAAAAGTGCGCCATTAGTATGCCAAAGCATAGTAATGGCGCATTAACAGGCAGTGCGCCATTACTATGCGGATACCATTAATGGCGCATCATACTTAGTGCGCCATTAGTATGCCATAGCACCTGGCCCCTGGGAGGCATACTAATGGCGCACTAAGGTGCACACTAATGGCGCATCCCAGGTGCGCCATTAGTATACCAGATACTAATGGATACTAATGGCGTGCTAGTAATGGCGCACCACTAATGCGCCATTAATGGCCAAATTAGGTGCGCCATTAATAGGCCTTTTCCTAGTAGTGAAACACTCACTCCAAGTGAAGAGCAACCCTCTCACTCGGGGACTTAGCTGCGGTCCTGCGAGCTGCGTCATAAGTGTAATGTGGCTCTGTCTTCCGAGCTTCGCCACAAATACAATGTAGCTTGGAATCGCCTAAGTTACAAACACTCACTCCGAGTGAAGAGCAATCCTCTCACTCGGGGGCTTAGCTGCGGCCCCGTGACTCGCCTAAGTTACAAAAACTATTCCGAGTGGAGAGCGGCTTTTTCACTCGGAGGCTCCACCGCGGTCCTCCGAGCTCCGCCACAAATACAACGTCGCCCTCAAGGCATCGACTCAAAGATTCAAGCGATCAAAAAAGAGTCACAAGCCAAGGAATCAAATCCAGATAAAATCCCGCAAGATTCGGGCAAGAGTACCTGGGCCACGGGCTCACCAGAGTTTAAAGTTTACAAGATCACTCGGCATTCCGAGGCAAATTGGATTAAAGTATCAAAGTTCACTCATTCCTCAAGAGGAGGCAGGCTCGTAGCTGTGACAAATTGGTCCAGGTCGATCCCGTCGGCGATACGGGTGGCGGCTTCCAGGAAAGTCTCCATGAACGACTGGAATTGGAGCTCCTTCGTATTGGCGACCTTGAGCACCGCGAGCCTTCTCACCTTCACCTCCTTGCAGTGCACGCGGACCAAGGACAGCGGCATGTCGGCTCCACCCCGGGCGGACGACTTCTTCCACTCCTGCACTCGGCTAGGGATCTCCTTGAGTCGAGTCATCAGAGACTCGAGGTCGTTCTCCTGCATGACTCCCCTCCAAAGCACGGTGTCGATCCGGGCCATCACTGCTTTCAGCCTTCCCAGATAGTCTGTGGCAGCAGTAAGACGGGACTCCAGCCTCAAGATGTTCATGGCAACCTCGTCCTTGAGGATGGAATTGGCTGGGTCCAGGCTGGGCTCGACCTGCCCAGTCTCTTCTTCGAAGTTGCGGCAGAATTCTGCACCACAAAAAACAAGTCGAGTCAGCAAACAAAACATGGGTCGACCGATCCAACTTAGCCTGGGCCAAAGGGACATACCTTCGAGCACGAGGTACCACTTCTTGGTAAGGTCACCCAGATAAGCCTCAAGATCAATCCTCTTCTAGAAGAGGGCCTCGTACTTGTCATTCAGGACGCTCTTGGCATTCTTTAGTCGAGTCACCTCTTGGTTAGCTGCGTCGAGTGAGCCCTTCAGCCTGATGATCTCCGCCTCGAGCATGCCTACGGAGGCCAGCTTCTGCGCCACCAGTTTTGCCTTCTCTTGAGCTGCCTGCTGCGCCGCCTCCAAGTCAAGATCTTTCTGCTCCAAGGCCGCTTTTAGTTGACCTACCAAAGACATCACTGGACAGATGAACATGAGGAGACACAAGGCATATTTATCAAAAGTCAGTCGACAAATGGTTAGCGTCAGTTACCGGCCGCGTCATCCTGCGTCTTCTTCAGATGGTCCCGAGCCAGCTGCAAATCGAGATTGAGCTGGATCTGCTTCTTCTCAAGGTCTGCAAATTTGGCTCCAAACTCGCAAGACTTTTGCATCAACACAACAAAACAAGATTCTGAGACTACAGTCGAGTCAAACACTCAACCGCAGTCTCGGGGACTACACCCAGTGGGTGCACTGAGCGTGCCCCCACTGGTTCTCACTTGGCCAAAACCAGCCTGGCTCGAGCTCCAAAAAAACAACAAGGAGGAAAAGTTTTGTCGTCAGACCATGACCGACTGCCAACAGTCGACCATGGTCTCGGGGACTACACCCAGTGGGTGCACTGAGCGTGCCCCCACCGGTTCTCACTCGACCAAGATCAGTCTTGCTCGAGCTCAAGGGTTTGAAAGCAAACACATCAACACTCTCACCCAGTGGGTGTGGCATCATCTTACGAACAAAGCAGCTGATTTTTTCAAAACCAAAGACTATTCCAGCACAGCAAGCCAACCAGTGGAGAAAACAAACCTGGACGTTGGCCCGAAGAGCAAAACTAGCGTCGTAAGCAGCCATGCTGGCCTCGTACGCCGCCTTCGTCTTCTCCATCATCAACCCCGCCTGGCGAACGGCTTCTTGAGCTGCACCCACGGGATCCTCCGGGACGCGATAGGAGGAGAAGAGGACAGATGACGGAGCAGGCGCTGGGTCGACGGCCGGAGCGGGCGCTGGGTCGACGGCCGGAGCTGGCGCTGGGTCGACAGCTAGGGCAAGCACTGGGTCGACGGCCCCTCCAGCTGACGAAGCAGGGCGTTCGGTCGATGCGGGGACGGCGAAGGACACCGTGGCCCGGACCGCACCTTCCTGTTGCTGGGCCTCCGGGCCAGAAGGCATCTTCCGACCCTTCTTCCCTATGCGTCGTCGAGCCCCTCCCAAGCGCTCCTCATCAACATCATTGTCATCTGGGAGCTCTATGACGTGGTGCGGCACTTCAAAACAAACAATAGTGAAGTTCAGTCAACCATCATCCCTAACCGACGAAAAGTAAGAATGATCTACAACTCGCACCTGCGCGGGAGGTTGCGGCATCTGCGGTCTCCTCGTCGTCCCGGCCCTTGTCGATGTCCATCGAGGTCGTGGAGGCAGCAGCACTGAAGAATCCCCTCGAAGATGAGTCGACAAAGACATGGTCGACCTCCGAAAGGTAGAAAGGGACAAAGCTGAATGGTACTTACGTGGAGGCGATGGGAACATCCACCTTAATCTTGGGCAGTGCCTTCCGGGGCTTGGCGGTGATAACCTTGGGATGCTTGGGCACCTTCTCAGATGGGTCGGGAGTGGCCGTACGAGCGCACTTGGGTGTTTGGGAGCCAGGGGGACCTGCCGGAGGGCGCACAGCCCCTGGGTCGTGCTTCCCCTTGGATCGCTTCTCATCACGGGGAGGTGACTCGACATCCTCCCCGCTGTTGTAGTCCTCGCTCTCCGCTTCGGTCTCCTCCTCCGACTTCCACTCGGAGATGTCGCCCACGCCCTCCACGCCCTCCTAGACTAGATCCCCGTTGGGCAGCAAGTACATTTCAGTATAGATCTGCAAAAAAGGAAGGTTAGCCAAACATCAGTCGGACTCGTCAAGATAATTACAAGCCAACAACAGGAGCACCACTCGGGAGCCGAAGACAAACCTTATCAGGCAGATGGTCAGCGTCGAAAGGAAGGACCCTCCCGGACCCCCTGGGGTTGTCTTTGTTCCCCGTGATGCACTTCAGGCACCGCGCCACGTACTTCACGTCGGCCGCCTCCGGGTGGACTCGGGACGAGTCGTCGGTGTCGGAGTACAACCACATCGGGTGGTCCCGAGCCCGGAGCGGCTGGATCCTCCGCGTGAGGTACACCTCGAGCAGATCCAACCCTGTTACTCCCTCTTGGAACAACTGGCTGACCCGTTCCACCAACATGTTCACTTCGGCCCTCTCGGCTTTACCCACGATCATTGAAGGAGGCTGGCTGGCTCGACCAAGAGAGAAAGGGGGGAGACCAGTCGAATGTCCCGGGGTCGGACTGTCCTTGTAATAGAACCAAGTCGACTGCCAGCCCCGAATCGACTCCGGAAGGATCATTGGGGGGAAAAGCGATCATATTCCTAAGTTGGATGCCGAGCCCGCCGCAGGCCTGGAGGACGTGTGTCTTATCATCACTCGGGTTCGCCTTCTTGATGGTTTGCGAGCGACAAGTAAAGATGTGCTTGAACAAACCCCAATGTGGCCGGCATCCGAGGAAGTTCTCGCACATGGAGACGAATGCGGCAAGGAAGGCGATGGAATTGGGCGTGAAGTAATGCAATTGGGCGCCGAAGAATATCAAGAAAGCACGAAAAAAGGGGTGCGGAGGCATGGAGAAACCTCGGTCGACGTGGGTCGCTAGAAGGACGCACTCGCCCTCCCGCGGCCGGGGCTCGAGCTCGCCCTCCGGCACCCGCCAGGAGCCATGAGCGACCAGTCCCTCTTCCTCCAACTCCTCCAGATCCTCCACCGTGACGGTGGACCGGATCCAATCCCCCTGGATCCAACCAGGAGGGAGCCTGGACCTCGACGACAATCCGCTATGACCGGACCGCCTCCCCTTCCTAGTCACCGCCTTTTTCGAACGCTCCATCGCCGCGGTCTTGTCCTTTCCCATGGCACGCGAGCCGGCGGTCGCTGTGGAGAAAAGCAAGAAGGAGCAGAGGCATGGCGGAGAGGCAGGGGAGAAAGAGCAAGGAATGGGCGCACAGTGCCCCCGCTTCGGGCTCGGCGCGCACTTATAGCGCCCCGGTCGAGTGGCTGACCGGTGGCCCCGAGCGATCTTATCAAATCCCGCAACAGGCACAGACGTGATACATGGCGAAAAAGGTGGCGCGAGGATCGAGGCGTCCCAAGCATATCCATCCGATTGCTGCGGCACGTCTCGCCCCGTGCGCTTCCCCAAATTTCGAAACCCCGTGGAATCCGGCGACCAAAGAGCAACCAACCCCGCCGAAAACTGTGCACGCCAACGACACCCGACGCCTAGCGCAAAGTTCAGTCGACGGAAGACGCAACCAATGCACTCGACGGTTCCATAATCGATCAAGGCGACCAAGACAAGATTGGGGAGGACAGCCTAGTCCGCGAGCTTAGAGAAGAATGCCCTAGGGGCGTCGAGCCAGAACAGGGGCTTTCCTCAGCACTCTCTCCTGCTCAAGCCTCAATCCATTCGGGGGCTACTGACGAGGTTACAGACCTAGGGTAGGGTCACAGGCCTGACCGAGGTACCCCACCCAAGGTCACTACCCCAAGAGATCAAAAGACAAAACCTATGATGAGAAAGACAGTCGACTGAGACGGCCCAAGAGGACATCCCACTCGACTGGACAGCACCTACAAGACGACTCAACCCCACCCGACCAATCCAAGTCACTTGACCCCCGAAGGTCAAAGGTCCCTTAGGACAATAACGGTCTGCTATTTACTCGCCATAGTGAATGCATTAATTACTCTTTACTATAGATGTTATCAGTAACGCCTGCCTTAATGTACATTGAACCCTTGGTAACATGGAGCATGGCTGGGGTCCTGGCACACTATATAAGCCACCCCCTCCTCCTGTACAAGGGTTCGCATCCCTGTAACTCACATATACACATATCAGTCGACCGCCTCCGGCCACCAAGACGTAGGGCTGTTACTTCCTCCGAGAAGGGCCTGAACTCGTAAAACACCTCGTGTACAACTTCACCATAGCTAGGGCCTTGCCTCCTCATTCGTACCCCCTACTCGTACTGTCAGGCTTGGAACCACGACAGTAAGGACTATGCGCATGCTTCGTGCTAGCTTGCGCTTCCTTGTCTACTACGTTTTATAAACAGGCTACCATTTCCCGCCACTCCTCTCATCGGTTTCCCGCCTCTTCTCCCATTGTTTTGACACTAAAGTATCAGTGCTCATTGAAGGCTAGGCGGCGACACACCGGCCATGTAAATATCACACACTATTCCTAAAAGCACAAATGTGCGTGATAGGAGGGAGTAGGTCCCATAAAGTGACCAGCGTGAAACGCCTTAAAGGCAAGGAGGCAATTCCTATCAGCAAGGGGTTGCTTCCCATCCTCTAGCCTAGTCGAATTGAACACAGTAGTTAAGCGTGCTCGGGCCAGAGTAGTCCAAGGTTGGGTGACCCGGTGGAAAGTTGCATATCTCTCAAGCTTCATTTATCTCTATAATGAACGTGTCATGGAGATTATATAAACCTTGGGATCTTTGTTTTGCTAATTTGTAGACTATTCAAGTACGCTGTAAAATCACCACCTGCGCAAGTTTGATAGATATGCAACCGCACTTCAACTGTGGCCCACACTCCTCCAACACCGACCTTGTAGTGAAATTTCAGTAGCCAAGGAATTTGAACCGCCACCCTCCCTCGTCCATCACCATCTCCACCCACCATTACTGAAATTTTCGGTAGCCGCGGCGTATCCTGAAACATGCCCTCACTCCACAGTCCCC
>LR738712.1:241340183-241400577 GCA_902687465.1 Secale cereale
CCCCGCCCCCCCCCCCCTCGAACCCTAGTTTGCTGCCGCTGCCGGCGCCGCCGCCAACCCCTGCCGGCCTACCCGTTCCTCCTAGCTTAGATAATAAAGTTCAAGTTACCCAGTGATTCCCATATCGTCGCCCCACTCCCCTGAGTTTTAGATGATGCCTACGGTGTCCCTACCCACCAGATCGACATCCCCTGCTCCAGAATGTCGCAGTCTAAGCTCAACCACATATCCCAGGGAACCCAACGAGCGTTCGGCCAAGAAGACGTTTATCATGGCCTCTGCGGCGGACGTTGGTGAGGTGGCCGCCATTCGCCCCGAACTGTTGATCCCGGAGCAACACGTCACCGCGGAAGCCGGCAAAGACGTTAACTACATTGACATGCGGAAGGCTTCATGTCAGCGGGCTAGTGTATTACTATATCTCGGGAAAGCTGGCTATGACATCAAGCTCGTCGACAGCGATGGCTTCACGCGGACCATGTCACAGGTTAAGTGGTCTATCCCCAACCCCTCTGGATCAACCGCCATTGATCTCTTCGACGGCCCTACCGCTGATCTCCTCCACCAAGCGGTCAAGGATTTGCGATCCTTATATGCCACCGAGCCCATTTTGTCATTTCTCAAGGACATGTTCTACGGTGGCGGCTTGGGATCCTCAGTTACCAAGTCATATCTCATCGACCATGACCACGAGGATGGCACCCACAAAGGTTCTTCCAAGATGAAACAACCCATCTGTGAAATCCGAGAGCGCACCATGGGTCTGTGCTCTTCCAACTAGAAGGATCTCATCCATAAAATGTGGCCAAACCTTACCTTTTCTAGCTAGCCAACCCGTACCCTTTGTTGTAGTAGCATTTGTCGTGCGGTGCTTTAACAGTGCCATGTTTAATTATTTCAATTATGCACAATGTATTGTTCAATAGGGCTATGTGATGTTTAAGTATGAATTGTCCACTTCAGTTTCACAAATGGCTATATTTGGTTCTTTATTGTGAGTAGATGCCTTGTTTATCTGTATTTGGTTGTTAGGTTGGTTGCAGTGAACATTTTTTTAGTTATCGAGCAGATGCCTTCTTTATATGTATTTGGTTCTTAGTTTGGTTGTAGTGAGAATTTGTCCAGTTATCATGCAGATGCCTTGTTTATCTGTATTTGGTTGTTAGATTGCTTTTTTAGCATTTGTCCAATTTTCAAGCAGATGCCTTGTTTATCTGTATTTTCTTGTTAGGTTGGTTGCAGTGAGCATTTTTCCAGTTTTCAAGCATATGCCTTGTTTATCTGTATTTGCTTGTTAGGTTGGTGGCAGTGAAACTCTGTCCAGTTTTCAATGGCTATATTTGGTTGTTATACTGATCATTTATGCCTTGTTTATTTCAGTCATTCACAGTGTGTTGTTCATTATGTGCAAGTCAGAACTGTGCTGCTCGACTGCATGAATACCAGTTTGAATGGATATATTTGGTTCCAGTTATGCCTGGTGTAGTTAACACATGCCCTTTATTTCAGTTTTACACATTTATCATGTGTGATGTTTAAGCATTACCTACGTTCTATTCATTTCCAACAAATACCAGTTTGAAGTGTAATACTTGATGGTTGTTAAGCCCGCTGTCGGTTACATTGCCTTCCATTTTATATCTGCTTTAACAAAATGTTGAAACCAACACATTCAAGCTATCATTTGGAGATGATGTTGTTTACCTCTGCTATATTTGTTTGATTTTAAGGTTGTACTTATCATGCCTTTCCTCTACTTATGGAGGACAACAACAAGAGTGGCCACCATTTTCCGCCGAGGTTAGCTTCATCCCTCGGCTTGTACTCTCCCCGTCGTTCCATAATGTAGTGCATATAGATCCAAGCCTGGACACTTGTTAGCTTTTAATATTGACTTGTTGCTTGTAGGTACATATGCCCTTGGCAAGGATCCACGCATCGACCCTTTTCGCGTATGGGGCAATGAGATATTCATGAACAAGCATCAAGAGAGGAAACTAATAAGGATTATTAGCAAAAATATATGAATAGTGGCAAGCAAATTATTTGTTTATGCTCTATCCAACACAACAGTAAGTTGTAGGATAGTAACTACAAACTCTGCAGTCTTCTCTTTTTACTGCCCATAATGAGTTGTTTGACAACAATGTCTGAATCTTTTTCGTTCGCAGTGGTTCCCAAAGAAGTTCACTCAAGATTACCTCGCAAAGTACATGATTGGTGGACACGCAATGAAGGTTAAAGTATTTCATCCATACTACAATGAGCATCAAGAAGTCGTAATAACGACAGTGAAGGATAGACGGGCAGCCATCACAAGGGGTTGGCCTAGAGTCGTGCACACATTACGCATGGAGGAGGGCACAATATGGGCATTCTGGTTCACTTTCTCCAGCAACCAGAATGTCTTTCGCCTCTCTCTTTGCAGTATTTAGCACAACTGTTCGTTCCTCATTATTTACTTGGTGCTTCTGTAGTTCTTCGGTATATGTACATGTGCATCGAATTATGCATTCATGGTTGAACCTATATTTGTAATAAACATGGTTGGATATGAAATATGTGATTTTCTACTTTCAAATTCAAAACATGTGATTTTTAAATTAGGGAATAATTAGGGATTACACTTCACACAGTTTGCGAAAGTGAAACGTCTGCGATAGACGTGTAGATCAGACACGTTTGTAGAATCCACTATGTGTGCGATCAATCTCCACTGCACACACAATCACACACGAGATCCTCTTGAAAATTGTTTGCGTTAGGCCACCTAGCGCAAACGTTTACCACATAAAAATTGTGTGTGATGGATAGCCTTTGCCACACAGTTTCTTCTACGCACCGTGTGTGATGCATTCAATAACACAAATGATAAAATTGTTGATATCGTGTGCAATAGCAACGCTATCACAAACGATTTAATGAGGAAAATTGTGTGTGATGTACCTACGGACATAAATGTTTTCCTTGGAGAGACTGTGTGGGATGTACATACAAACGGAAACGTTTAGTGGGGACTGAATGTGTGGGATGTACTTACGACCGGCAATGATTTCCCATGTATAATTGTATTTTTTTAGCACTACTGTACGTATAACCGTATTTGAGCGCTCGCCGGTCGCACACGACCTCATTTTGCAAAGCGTGTGTGACAGGAGGGCATATCCCCGATGGTTTCTGGGTAGTGTGGGAAGGACCCCCCCCCCCCTATTGCAGTCACTCACTTGGCGATGGTTCAGAACGCTATCGCAGAAAGGGGTTAAAACCCGTTTGTATAGCACCGACGCATACCAGCGATTCTTGGTTGTTTTATAATAATTTTCTAGCACTTTTATATCATTTTTTGGGACTAAACTATTGACATAGTGCCTAGTAGAAGTTGCTATTTTATGCCTGTTTTGTACTTCGCAGAGTATCAATATCAAATGGAGTCCAAATGCAAAGAAATTTTTTGGATATTTTTGTCGACTAGAAGACATCTAGAGAACCAAAGAAGTGCATGAGGGGAGGCGTGTGGGGGGCGTGAGACACCTAGGCGCACCCGAAAGCCCAGGCGCGCCCAGGTGTACCGTGGGGCCCATAGGGGTCCTTTTTACCGCCTCTCAGCTCTCTATAAATTCTCAGATATTCTAGAAACCCCAGAGGAGTCAGAGAAACATTGTTCCAGCCGACGCAAGTTCCAGAACCACGAGATCCAATCTAGAGCACTTCTCGAGTGATCCGCCAAAGAGGAACACGATCACAGAGGGGTTCATCATCTCCATTGGTGCCTCTTCGATGATGCATGAGTAGTTTAACACAGACTTATGGGTCCGTAGGAAGTAGCCAGATGGATTCTTCTCCCTTTTTTATCTTTAATACAATGTTCTATTCAGATATCTATTTGATATAACTCTTTTGCAGTGTGTTTGTTGGGATCCGATGAATTGTGAGTTTATGATCAGATCTATTTGCAATTATATATCCATACATGATTATTATAGACGCACATTTCTTCTCCGATATTTGTTTTTTGTTTGGCCAACTTGATTGATTTATCTTGCAATGGGAAGCGGTGCTTTGTGATGGGTTCGATCTTGCGGTGCTAAATCTCAGTGACAGAAGGAGACATGTGCTACTTCTTGAGCTTGCGTTGATTTTTCCCTTGAAGAAGAAAGGGTGATGCAGCAAAGTAGGAGGCACAAGCAAGTCCCAAAGATATGCACCTGCACAAACTAACAAACACTTGCGCACAACGCGAAAAAGGGGTTGTCAATCCCTTCACGGTCACTAGCAAGAGTGAGATCTAACAGAGATAGATTTAAAAGATAAGTAAAAGGCAAAATAAAGTAAACACAAATAAATTGCAGCAAGGTATTTTTGGGTTTTTGGATTTATAGATCTGAAAATATATGATGAGAAATAGACCCGGGAGCCATAGGTTTCACGAGAGGCTTCTCTATCGAAGAAAGCATACGGTGGGTAAACAAATTTGTTGAGAAATTGATAGAAAAGTGCAAAGTTATGATGATATGTAAGGCGATGATCCTGAATATAGGCATCACGTCCGTGACAAGTAGACCGACTCCTGCTGCATCTACTACTATTACTCCACACATCGACTGACTCCTGCCTGCATCAAGTGTATTAAGTTCATAAGAGCATAGTAACGCCTTAAGTAAGATGACATGATCTAGAGGGATAAACACAAGCAATATGGTATAACCCCATCTTTTTATCCTTAATGGCAACAATACAATACATGCCTCGCTACCTCTACTGTCACTGGGTGAGGAAAACGCAAGATTGAACCCATCACAAAGCACCTCTGCCATTGCAAGAAAAACCAATCTAGTGGGCCAAACCAAATCGATAGATCGGAGAGAATACAAAGATATCTTAATCATGCATATAAGAATTCACAGAAGACTCAAATATTATTCATAGCTAATCTGATCATAAATCCACAATTCATCGGATCTCAACAAACGCACCACAAAAGAAGAATACATCGAATAGATCTGGAAGAACATCGAGGAGAACATTGTATTGAAGATCAAAGAGAGAGAAGAAGCCATCTAGCTACTAAATATGTCCCCTTAGTTCCATGGTAGACTACTCACACATCGTCGGAAGGGCAACAAGGTTGATGTAGAAGCCCTCCATGATCGAATCCCCCTCCGGCAGAGTACCAGAAAAGGTCCCCAAATGGGAACTCATGAAGACACAAACTTGCGATGGTGGAAAAGTATTTTTGGGTTGCTCTTCGATGTACCGGGAACATTTGAGAATCTATAGACAAAGGTTTAGGGTTAGGGGGGCCTCGAGGGGACCAGAAGCTTGGGGCGCACCCCCTGAGCTTGTCGCCGCCTTGTAGCCCCTCTGGCCTCCTCCCAAAGCTTCCAGTATGTCTTGTAGTCCAAGAAAAGTCGTCAAAAAATTTCATGGGTTATAAATTTCATGTCTCATGCATCACTTATAAATTTTTTGATGACTTTTCTTGGACCACAAGACATCCTGGAAGCTTTGGGAGGAGGCCAGAGGGGCAACAAGGCGGCGACAAGCTCAGGGGGTGCGCCCCAGGGGGGCGCCCCAAGCTTCTGGGCCCCTCGAGCCCCCCCCCTAACCCTAAAACTTTGTCTATAGATTCTCAAATGTTCCCGGATCATCGAAGAGCAACCCAAAAATACTTTTCCTCCATCGCAAGTTTCTGTCTTCATGAGATCCCATTTGGGGACCTTTTCCGGTACTCTGTCGGAGGGGGATTCGATCACGAAGGGCTTCCACATCAAACTTGCTGCCCTTGCGATGATGTGTGAGTAGTTTACCACATACTTATGGGTCGATAGCTAGGAGCTAGATGGCTTCTTCTTTCTCTTTCTCTTCAATACAATGTTCTCCTTGATGTTCTTGGAGATCTATTTGATGTAATCTTCTTTTGCGGTGTGTTTGTTGAGATCTGATGAATTGTGGGTTTATGATGAGATTATATATGAATATTATTTGAGTCTTCTCTGAACACTTTTATGCATGACTTATATAGCTTTGTATTTCTCTTTGATCAATTGATTTGGTTTGTCCAAATGGATTGATATTTATTGCAATGGGAGAGGTGCTTTGTAATGGGTTCGATTGGGGTGCTCAATCCCAGTGACAGAAAGGGACATGACACGTATTTGTATTATTTCCATTGAGGATAAAAATATAGGGTTTATTCATATTGATTGGATATATCCCTCTACATCATGTCATCTTCCTCAAGGCGTTACTCTGTTCTTGTCAATTCAATACACTAGATGCATGTTGGATATCGGTCGATGTGTGGAGTAATAGTAGTAGATGCAGGCAGGAGTCGGTCTATTTGTTTTGGACATGATGTCTGTATACAAGATCATTAACATGGATATTGTTATAACAATGCACTTTTCTGTCAATTGATCAACAGTAATTTACCAACCGTAAGCTTTCTTCGAGAGAGAAGACTCTAGTGAAAACTAAGGCCCCCCGGTCTATCTTTTATCATATTATTTTCAGATCTATAAAATCAAAAACACAAAAATACCTTTCTGCAATGTATTTACCTTTATTTTATTATGTACTTTTATTTATCTTCTATACCTATCACTATAAGATCTCACCCTTGCAAGTAACCGTGAAGGGATTGACAACCCCTTTATCGCATTGGGTGGAAGTATTTGTTTGCTTGTGCAAGTGCGATTATTGGAGACTTGTGTGTTCCTCCTAATGGATTGATACCTTGGTTGTCAACTGACGTAAATACTTATCTCTAATTTTCTGCATCACCCTTTCCTCTTCAAGGGAAAAACCAACGCAAGCTCAAGAAGTAGCAAGTAGCGAATTTTTTCCTCATGAGCAAATAGGGTGGCTATATCATTCAATTTAGTAAGATGTGCCACAACAATTTCAGATTCATAACCATGTCAAGGATAACATTCAACCAAAGTGATTAACTTGGGATCGACAGAGAATTCATAATCCTTATCAGTAACAAAGATAGGTGAAGTAGCGAACTTACAGTCATATTTCATTCTAGCATTTTAAGATTTTTCTTTCAGCTTACATAGTAATTTCTTAAGATCTTCTTTATCATTACTCCTCACCCACAACAAAACCCTTAGGTATCATAGGCATTTCAATTCGAGGATAGTCGGGTCTAATAGGTGAATCATAATTTTCAGCTTCAGGATTCTCAAATTCTTTTGCTTTAGCAAGTTCTTCAAGAAATTCAACTAGTGCCACAGTATCATCGAGCAAGATACTACATCATTTATAGAACAAAAAGCATCAAAAATTACTTGTGATGTATCAGGAATAATATCAGGTGGTGGTATCGCAAGCTTACTCAAAACAGAAGGTGAATCAAGTGTAGATCTAGATAACCGTTCCTTACCTCCCCTCGTCTTAGAGGGAATGATCTTGGTTCTATTATCCTTCAGATTGCTCATAGTGATCAACAGATATAAATCCCAAGTGACTCAGAAAATAGAGTTATGCTCCCCGGCAATGGCACCAGAAAAAGGTCTTGATGACCTACAAGTATAGGGGATCACAACAGTTTTCGAGGGTAGAGTATTCAACCCAAATTTATTAATTCGACACGAGGGGAGCCAAAGAATATTACCAAGTCTTAGCAGTTGAGTTGTCAATTCAACCACACCAGGAGTAGCATAGTAGTATGATAGTTTGATAGCGGTGGTAAAAGTTGCAGCAGTAACTGTAACAGTAAGAGTAGCAATTTTGGTAGTGATTGTAACAGCAGTAGCAACAATGGTAACATATCAAAGATAAATATCTGAAAATCTCGTAGGCATTGGATCAGTGATGGATAATTATGTTGGATGACATTCATCATGTAACAGCTATAACCTAGGGCGACATAGAACTAGCTCCAGTTCATCAATGTAATGTAGGCACGTATTCCGTAAATAGGCATATTTGGTTAAGGTAAGAACTTGCATGAGATCTTTTGTCCTACCCTCTCGTGGCAACAAGGTCCATAAGGAAACTAAGGGATATTAAGGCCTCCTTTTAATAGAGAACCAGAACAAAGCATTAGCACAAAGTGAACACATGAACTCCTCAAACTACGGTAATCACCGGAAAGAATCCCAATTATTGTCAACATGGGGTATGCGGATCATAACACATAATAGGTACGTATAACTTGCAAGATAGGATCAAGAACACAAATATATTCATGAAAACATAATGGGTTTAGATTTGAAAACCAAAGAAATAACTGAATACATGATAAATCTCATCTAACACATCACCATCCAGCAAGCCTACAAAGGAATTACTCAGTTCCGTTGGTGAGCACCATGAAATTGATGATGAAGAAGGGTTGACGATGATGATGACGACGAATCCCCCTCTTCGGAGCCCCAAATGGACACCAGATTTGGCCTCGCGATGAAGAACCTGAGATTGGGGCGGCTCCGTTTCGTAAAACATGATGAGACTTCTTCTCTAAAAAAATTTCTCTGGAAATAGGAATTTATAGACTTTAGATTAGGGTCGGTGGAGCCTCGTGGACCCCACAAGCCACCAGGGTCCCCCCTGGTGCTTGGTTGGTAGCAGGTGACCCCCTCCAGTGGGTCTTGGCTCCATCATTTTTTATTTATTCCCTAAAAAATCTATAGAAAGTTTCGTCCAATTCCGAAAAAATTTATTTCTACACAAAAACAACACCATGGTAGTTCTGCTGAAAACAACGTCAGACCAGGTTAATTTCTTTCAAATCATGCAAATTAAAGTCGAAAACAGGAGTGAAAGTGTTTGGAAAAGTTGATATTATGGAGATGTATCACATATGTACCTACAAGCTAAACTGCAAATGCACAATGATGTAGGACAACACTCCCTCCATCCCATTATATAAAATCTTATTACATCCATATACTCACATATTAGGTGAATTGACATCTTATATTATGGGGCGGAGGGAGTATATATAAGCCATGGGATGAAACTAACCTTATTAAAAAACAACAATCATTCTCAATATTGTCCCATCTAAGTACATCGAAAGGCATGTTAAGCACAACAGGCTAAACATCAACCATATATATCCATGGTAGACAACATAATCTCCAAATGAAACCTTTAGTGTGTAGGTTTAAGCACACTAGTTAAGCAAAAAAATAAGTGGAAAGGTGTTTAAACTGCAACAAGCCTAACATTTAAAAACAACCAAATATAATCATTCAAGCTGGTATTGTGCAGCTCTAAGCACACTAGTTATTGTTAAATAAAAATGGAAAGATGTGTTAACTACGACATGCTTAACAACAACCAAATATAGTCATTCATAGTGGTATTGTTGAAACTGGTATTGATGAAATTGAACTGCACAATTCATACTTGCACATATAGAATATCACATTGTTAATAACTGAAATGAACAAGGCATACTATGAACAACCAAAGAGAGCAATTCAAACTAGACATATGCTGACTACAAACAACGAAAAACCAAAAAACGTTAAAAGAGGCATATGGTCGATGTAACATGTGTAACAACAACTAAATATAGTAATTCATAGTGGTATTGTTGAAACTGGCATTGATGAAATTGAACTGCACAGTTCAAAGTTGCACATATAGAACATCATGTTGTGAATAACTGAAATAAAGAAGTCATACTATGAACAAACGATGATAACAATTGAAACTGGACATATGCTAACTACCAACAACCGAACAACAAAAAATCATTGAAAGTGGCATATGCTCGCTACAATAGGCTTAACATCAACCAAATATAGTCATTCATAGTGGTATTATTGAAACTGGTATTGATGAAACTGAACTACACAGTTCATACTTGCAAATATAGAACATGACATTGTGAATAATTGAAATAAACAAGCCATACTACGAACAACCAAGGATAGCAAATTAAACTGGACATATGCTAACTACAAACAACCGAACAACCAAAAACCATTAAAAGAGACATATTCTCAAGGTAAAAATTGCGGAGTAAAATCTTAATGTCCCCCTTTATAGCACAGATGCGATAAGACTCTATCATCCTATACCAAGCATCCTTCAATTTTTCTCCTTGTTTTTGTTTGAAGTGAAGAACTTCAAACTCTGAAGACAATGGAGGGGTAGCGATGCCAGTCATGTTTCAGAAATAAGTGATCTAGCGCACGAGCAAACAAAAATACGAACAGAAAAAGGGTGAATAAAAAGCAAAGATTTATGTGTATTTCTGAAAACGTTTTCGAAGTGGGGGAGATGAAAACGAGAGGCAAACGGCAAATAATGTAAGTGCAAGAGATAGGAGTTTATGACAAGTACTTGGTAGGATTGATATAGACCTCCCCTGTAACGGCGCCAAAAATTATTCCTGCTACTTCTTGAGCTTGCGTTGATTTTTTCCTTGAATAGGAAAGGGTGATGAAGCAGTAGAGAAAAGTTTTTCCCTCAGTTGAGAACCAAGGTATCAATGCAGTAGGAGGTACAAGCAAGTCTCCAATATATGCACCTCCACAAACTAACAAACAGTTTGCACACAACGCGGAAAAGCGGTTGTCAATCCCTTCAACATCATGAACAAGGGTGAGATCAGATAGAGATAGATTTAAAACTAAAGTAAAAAAAGCTAAATAAAGTAAACACAAAATAATTGCAGCAAAGTATTTTGGGGTTTTTTGTTTTATAGATCTGGAAATAATAGATGTAAAATAGACCCGGGGCCATAGGTTTCACTAGAGGCTTCTCTCTTGAATAAAGCATATGGTGGCTAAACAAATTACTATCGAGCAATTGATAGAAGAGCACAAAGTTATGACAATATCTAAGGCAATGATCATGAATATAGGCATCATGTCCGTGACAAGTAGCCCGACTCATGCCTGCATCTACTACTATTACTCCACACATTGACCGCTATCCAGCATGCATATAGAGTATTAAGTTCATAAGAATAGAGCAACGCCTTAAGCAAGATGACATGATGTAGAGGGATAAACTCAAGCAATATGATATAAACCTCATCTTTTTATCCTTGATGGCAACAATACAATACATGCCTCGCTACCCCTTCTGTCACTAGGTGAGGACACCACAAGATCGAACCCAAAACTAAGCACCTCTCCCATTGCAAGAATTACCAGCCTAGATGGCCAAACCAAACCGATAATTAGAAGAGAAATACAAAGATATCGAATCATGCTTATAACAATTCGAAGAAGATTCAAATAATATTCATAGATAATCTGATCATAAATCCACAATTCGTCGGATCTCGACAAATACACCGCAAAAGAATATTACATCGAATAGATCTCCAAGAACATCGAGGAGAACATTGTATTGAAGATCAAAGATAGAGAAGAAGCCATCTAGCTACTAGCTATGGACCCATAGGTCTGTGGTAAACTACTCATGCATCATCGGAGGGGCAGCAAGGTTGATGTAGAAGCCCTCCGTGATTTAATGCCCCTCCGATAGAGTACCGGAAAAGGCCTCCGGAAAAGTCCTACGTGTGTCTTCTGGTCCAAGAAAAATCATCACGAAAGTTTTATTCCGTTTGGACTCTGTTTGATATTCCTTTTCTGCAAAACTCAAAGACAGGGAAAAAACAGAAATTAGCATTGGCCTCAAGGTTAATGCAGGCAGGTAAGTAAGAACAAGATCAATAAGCCACTGAGGATTTCAGAAGATCAAATAGCATTTTGAAGAATTGTGTGAGACACATGAACAACTTGGGGTGAATGGATCTTTGGCAAGCGCGAGTAATTATCAGTAGGGGTATTCAGGTGACAAAGAACTACAAGGCAGTGACATACGGGTTCTTAGAAAGTCAAAGAATATTTTGATGCATATTGTAATAATAAGAGCCTTTGGGAATGACGGTATGAACAACAAGTGTATGTCATTATCCGTATGGATATATGAGTGATAGGGAATTGCAAAGGCGGTGTGTACAAGGGTCGGGAATACACGGTAGAGTATCTTCAGAATCTTCTGGTGCAGCACGCGATCATCAGTAATAAGGGGTTCTCCGGGTGGATGTGATCACGAGATCCTAATGTTAGATTTAGCAAAATCTTTAACCCGAAGAGAAGAGAGATCGGAATTCCATAGTAAAGATGAGGAATAAAATATTCTAATAACACCCAATGGCAACGTGGGCCCATAAGCCACACAGCCAAGTTAGTAAAAAAATCAATGACTAGACTCAACTCCGACCAAGGAGTTGGAAAGGGGGATTCCTACAGGCAGTCGGCTCTCATACCAACTTGTGATGCCCCCGATTTGGCCGTACACTAATCATGCACGCAAATGTGTACGACTATGATCAGGGACTCACTGGAAGATATCACAACACAACTCTAGACACAAATTAAAGATCATACAAACTTCATATTACAAGCTAGGGGCCTCGAGGGCTCGAATACATAAGCTCGGTCATAAACGAGTCAGCGGAAGCAACAATATCTGAGTGCAGACATAAGTTAAACAAGTTGCCATAAGATGGCTAGCACAAATGGGGATACAGATTGAAGGGACGCATGCCTCCTGCATGGGATCCTCCTAAACTACTCCTGGTCGGCGGTGGCCTCCATGTAGTAGTAGGCTCCGTGAGGTAGTTGTAGTCGTCGGCAGAGGCATCTGGCTCCTGTGCTCCATCGTCTGGTTGCATCATCCGAGAAGAAAGGAAAAAGGGGGAAAGAGGGAGCAAAGCAACCGTGAGTACTCATCCAAAGTACTCGCAAGCGAGGATCTACACTACATATGCATTGGTATCTGTATAATGCCAGAATAAGAGGGGGAAGGCTAGGCCTATCGAAGACTATGCTTCTGGCAGGCTCCATTTTGCAGCAGTTGAAGAGAGTAGCTGGAATAGTAACAAGTATCATCGCATAGCTTAATCCTACCCGGCAATCCTATCCCATCACCCTATGAGATAGCGATCATAGGGTTGTATCTGGAACTCATTCGGGTGTGTTTTATTAAGTATCCGGTTCTAGTTATCAGAGGTCGGAATACAACTCCAAGTCGTCCTGTTACCGTGGACACGGCTATTTGAATAGATTACTTCCCTGCAGGGGTGCACCACATAAACTGACATGCTCGATCACTCTGGCCGGACACACTTTCTGGGGTCATGCCCGACCTCGGAAGATCACCACATCGCAGCCCTACCTAGGCTTAACAGAGAGGTCAACACACCGGTCTACATCCTAAGCGCGCAGGGGTCTTGGGCCCATCGCCCTTTGCACTCCTTCATGTTGCGTGGCTGGTCGGAAGTAGACCTAGCCCCCCTAATACAAGAGCAGGTGTTCCAGTCCAATCCGGCGTGCATCGCTCAGTCGCTAATGTCTAGAAAGCTTCAGCTAATACTATGACGCCGGTTGCCCATATCTTGTCCCGCGTGGCAGTTAGTGCGTATAAGGCCAACGGCCCAACTCGGATCAAATATCCAAACTCGTTAAGCGTGTTATTATGAAATAACCACAGACAATGACCAAGGACCAGGCTACCTCTCTATTGGGTGTCTCAACCTTCCACGTCGCTGCGCCACAAAGATTTACAAAGAGGGTCCGTGCATCACTCGCGGGTACCCTACGAGCTGACCCGACTTTATTCACAACATGTATCATGTATAGTAGGTATATACCCGTGATCACCTCCCGAAGTAATCATGTCCCGATAGTATAGCATAGCAAACGGACAAGAATGTAGGGCCACTAATGGAATACTAGCATCCTATGCTAAGCATTTAGGATAGCAGGTAAAGGTATCAATAGTTGTAGCAATAGAATAGGAGCTATCAAATCAACAACAGTAGCAAACCTAATGCAAGAATAAGAGAGAAGAGAGAGGGCGATATCTAGTTGATCAAAAGAGGTTTGCTTGCCTGGAAGCTCGGCAGAAAAGGACGGATTCTCAACACCGTAGTCGATTGCTACTTCTTGAGCTTGCGTTGATTTTTCCCTTGAAGAGGAAAGGTTGGTGCATCAAAGTAGAGATAAGTATTTCCCTCAGTTGAGAACCAAGGTATCAATCTAGTAGGATGTATAAGAAAGTCTCCATTATATTCTCCTGCACAAACTAAAAAACACTTGCACACAACACGGATAAAGGGTTGTCAATCCCTTCAACGTCACGAACAAAAGTGAGATCTGATAGAGATAGATTTAAAACTAAAGTAAAAAAGCTAAATAAAGTAAACACAAAATGATTGCAGCAATGTATTTTTGGGTTTTTGGTTTTATAGATCTGAAAATAATAGATGTAAAATAGACTCGGGGCCATAGGTTTCACTAGAGGCTTCTCTCTTGAATAAGGCGTACGGTGGGTAAACAAATTATTGTCGAGCAATTGATAGAAAAGCGCAAAGTTATGATGATATCTAAGGCAATGATCATGAATATAGGCATCACATCCGTGACAAGTAGACCGACTCATATGTGCATCTAATACTATTACTCCACACATCAACCGCTATCCACCATGCATCTAGAGTATCAAGTTCATAAGAACAGAGTAACGCCTTAAGCAAGATGACATGATGTAGAGGGATAAACTCAAGCAATATGATATAAACCCCGTCTTTTTATCCTTGATGGCAACAATACAATATGTGCCTCGCTACTCCTTCCATCACCGGGTGAGGACATCACAAGATTGAACCCAAAACTAAGCACCTCTCCCATTGCAGGAATTACCAATCTAGTGGGCCAAACCAAACCAATAATTCGAAGAGAAATACAAAGATATCAAATCATGCGTATAAGAATTATAAGAAGATTCAAATAATATTCATATGCAATCTGATCATAAATCCATTCATCGGATCTCAACAAACACACTGCAAAAGAAGATTATATCGAATAGATCTCCAAGAACATCGAGGAGAACATTGTATAGAAGATCAAAGAGAGAGAAGAAGCCATCTAGCTACTAGCTATGGACCCATAGGTCTGTGATAAACTACTCATGCATCATCGGAGGGGCAGCAAGGTTGATGTATAAGCCCTCCATGATCGAATCCCCCTCTGACAGAGTACCGGAAAAGGCCTCCAGATGGGATCTCACGAGATCAGAAACCTGCGGTGGCGGAAAAGTATTTTCTTAGGACCATCGCCCTTTGCACTCCTGCATGTTGCGTGAGCTGCCGGAAGCAGACCAAGCCCCCTAATACAAGAGCAGGTGTTCCATTCCAATCTGGCGCACACCGCTCAGTCACTGACGTCTAGAAAGATTCGGTTGATACTACGACGCCGGTTGCCCATATCTTGTCCCGCGTGGCAGTTAGTGCGTATAAGGCCAACGGCCCAACTCGGATCAAATATCCAAACTCGTTAAGAGTGTTATTATGAAATAACCGCTGACAACGACCAGGGGCCGGGTCACCTCTCTACTGGGTGTATCAACCTGCCCTATCGCACCGCCACAAAGATTCACAAAGAGGGCCGTCGGGGAAAATTTCCTTTTAGCCCCGAGTCTATGAATCACTCGCGGGTACCCTATGAACTGACCCAACTTTAGTAACAACATGTTTCATGTATAGCATGTATATGGTACATACCCATGATCACTTCCCGAAGTGATCACGACCCGATAGTATAGCATAGCAGATGGACAAGAATGTAGGGCCACTGATGGAATACTAGCATACTATGCTAAGCATTTAGGATAACATGTAAAGCTATCAACAGTTGTAGCAACAATGACAGGCTATGCAATAGAATAGGACATGTAGAATCAACAATAGTAGCAAACCTAATGCAATAATAAGAGAGAAGAGAGTGGGTGATATCTGGTTGATCAAAGGGGGTTCGCTTGCCTGGAAGCTCGGCAGAGAAGGACGGGTTGTCAACACAGTAGCCGATCGGGGCAGCAGCAATGGCGTCAGTCTTGATGTCTAGCAGAGAGAAGAGGGGGAATAAATAATAAATACAATGAAAACAAATGCATGACATGGCAATAATGGTGCTAGGTGTGATCTAACACAGTAATATGCGATACTGGCGAAGGGGGGAACATCCGGGAAAGTATTCCCGGTGTTAGGCATTTTTGGACAAATGAAACGGAGGGGGACGGTTGCATGTTCGCTATGTTAGGGAGGTGTGGCAGACGAACGGATAGCGTATTCGGATTCGCCTCATTTTTTGGGCAACTTTCATGTACAAATTATTTTCATCCAAATTACGGATTATTTTATATTAATTCTGAAAGTTTTAGCAATTTTCAGAAATTGCTGGAATTATTTTAATTCGAAAAGAAAAGAAACATGAACAGTGCAACAACTTTTTACACGCAGCCAGCGCTAGCTCTAGCCACTGACTGGTGGGGCCAGGGCCCAGTTGACTCATTAAGTTTGACAGGTGCGGCCTGGTGAACAGTGTCTTACCTAAAAATAACAATGTTTAATTATGTGCGGGTCCCACAGTCATTGACTCGTTAGTTGGGGGGTTAGGCTAAAACATGGGGTTATACTACTGCGGGATGCTGCTAACGCGACACTACGATCAGAGGCCCTTCGAGAAACTGTGTGCGATGCAATAATCACAAACGGTGGTGTATGAAAACTTTCAAAAATGTATAAAATGTTTGCGAAGATGGATGCATCAAACACGGTTTAGATTTTAGTTGCGTGTGCAATGAACGGCGTACGGTTTAGTTCAATTAACTATTTGCGAAGAGGAGGAACAAAAGAAACGGGCAGCCAGATGAAGGCGTGTGAGATACAGAGCATACGGTTCATTCGGATGAACTGTTTGTGATTAGGAAACACAAAATAAACGGGTAGCCAGATGAAGGTGTGCGCGATATACAGCATATGGTTCATTCGGATGAATTGTTTGTGATTAGGCAACACAAAAAAACGGTCAGCCAGATCAAGGTGTGTGCGATATACGCATGCGGTTCACTCAGCCCTTGTCGTCAGTGTGTGACCTTTGTGGCAACTGTTCGCTCCCTAGGCGCCTCTTTGCCTTTCCCTCTCGATTTGGAACTGATG
Organism: Secale cereale; assembly: GCA_902687465.1. Taxonomy (NCBI): domain Eukaryota; kingdom Viridiplantae; phylum Streptophyta; class Magnoliopsida; order Poales; family Poaceae; genus Secale; species Secale cereale. The sequence goes on from LR738712.1 coordinate 241,357,168, forward strand.
TCGCACGCTCTTCCTCCTTCCTCCATTTGCCTTCACCCTTCCTTCTGTCATTGTTCGATCATCTTCTCCATGGAGGAAACAGGCTGGAAACAACCCCGTTATTCTTGCCCCGATCTGAATGATGATGAGGTGGAGGAACTCATTGATCGGTGCGATGTCATCACCTCGGCTAGCATGGCAGGTTCGTTCAAGAACATTCTCGACTCAACTAATTACATCATTACAAGGAACCCAAGGGTCTAGGAGCGTTTTGACCTCCCATATCTTCTTTGTCGTGACCCTGCTGACTGGCGCGGGGACGAGGGAAGCCTCGCCTTGTGCAAGTTGATGCCGCTTGATAATGATACGTATGATGTTAAGATGCTATTGCTTGAGGGCAAGGCTTGGGCAAGCCCAAATGGAGATTGTGTTGTTTATATTGGGTACAACTGCGAATGGGAACTTGTGAATGCGTACACTCGTCACCGGGTTCCACTTCCAAAAATCTCAGATGACTGCCTAGAGGTTGAGTACAGTGGTATTATACGTGAGTTCAAATACGATCATGGTGACTCTCATCTACGGAAGATAGCAATTTGTCAAGTTCCCAACCGCTCTTGGATTACACGAACTATGAAGTTGTTGATATCTTCGACAAGCTTGTCGCCGTCCTTACTTCCACGCCTCGATGGATATTGCTCAAAAATCAATTTATCTACACGGATGAGTACTGTGATGCAATTTGATGACCCACAAGTGTAGGGGGTCTATCTAGTCCTTTCGATAAGTAAGAGTATCGAACCCAACGAGGAGCAGAAGGAAATGATAGGAAGTTTTCAGTAAGGTATTTTCTGCAAGCACTGAAATTATAGGTAACAGATAGTTTTGTGATAAGGTAATTGGTAGCAAGTGACAAAAGGTAAAAGTAAATAAGGTGCAGCAAGGTGGCCCAATCCTTTGTGTAGCAAAGGACAAGCCTGGACAAACTCTTATATAAAGGAAAGCGCTCCCAAGGACACATGGGAATTATCGTCAAGCTTGTTTTCATCACGATCATCTGATTCGCGTTCGGTACTTTGATAATTTGGTATGTGGATGGACCGGTGCTTGGGTGTTGTCCTTACTTCGACAAGCCTCCCACTTATGATTAACCTCTAATCCAAGCATCCACAACTACAAAAGAAGTATTAAGATAAACCTAACCATAGCATGAAACATATGGATCCAAATCAGCCCCTTACGAAGCAACGCATAAACTAGGGTTTAAGCTTCTATCACTCTAGAAACCCATCATCTACTTATTACTTCCCAATGACTTCCTTTAGGCGCAAATAATGGTGAAGTGTCATGTAGTCGACGTTCACATGACACCACTAGAGGAGAGACAACATACATCTCATCATAATATCAAACAAAGACCAAATTCACATGACTACTTATAGCGAGACTTCTCCCATGTCCTCAGGAACAAAAGTAACTACTCACAAGATATAATATTGTTCATGATCAGAGTGGTATTAATATGCATAATGGATCTGAACATATGATCTTTCACCAAGTAAACCAACTAGCATCAACTACAAGGAGTAATCAACACTACTAGCAACCCACAGGTACCAATCTAAGGTTTGGGTACAAAGATTGGATACAAGAGATGAACTAGGGTTTGAGAGGAGATGGTGCTGGTGAAGATGTTGATTAAGATAGCCCTGCCAAAGATGGGAGAGTTGTTGGTGATGACGACGGTGACGATTTCCCCCTCTCGGAGGGAAGTATCCCCGGTACAACAGCTCTGTCGGAGCCCTAGATTGGTTTCCGCCTCGAGACGGCGGCGTCTGGTCCCGAAAGACTCCTTATGGTTTTTTTGGTCAAAACACCTCATATAGGAGAAGATGAGAATCGGGGGGCCTTCGAGGGGCCCACGAGACAGGGCGGCGCGCCCAGAGAGGGGGGGGGCAGGCCCCCCACCCTCGTGGACAGCTGGTAGCCCCCCCTCGTGAACTTCTTTCGCCAGATATTTTTTATATTTTCTGAAACGGAGTTCTGTGAAGTTTTCGGGCTTTTGGAGTTGTGCAGAATAGGTTTCCAGAGTTTGCCCCTTTTCCAGCCCAGAATTCCAGCTGCCGGCTTTCTCCCTCTTCATGTAAACCTTGTAAAATAAGAGAGAAAAGGCATAAGTATTGTGACATAACGTGTAATAACAGCCCCTAATGCAATAAATATCAACATATAAGCATGATGCAAAATGGACGTATCACAATTCAATACAAGGGTCTTGTGTTTGCTGCCACCACTCATGGCAATGTTTTTGCATGGAATCCTGATGCTTTCGGTACGTTTGTCTTCCACCGTAATTATAATTGTTTCATCCACATGCATGCGGGTTAGCTAGTCTCCCTTTTATAATTAACCTTCTTGTGGTTTCCAAGGTCCTTTGAACATTCCACCACCTATACTTGAAAAAAATTATAACCAAGGAAGAGATGGCGATGCTGATGATCACGAGCATGAGGATGAGCAGGACCCATATACTCAGTGGCGCCTGGCAACTTATTCCGATGGATCACCTCTTCTTGTCTGTATACAGGGCACTGCCGATGTTACTAAGGAAGCAGGTGTTGTCTCGCATGGTCGCACTGTCCAGACCTATTCCAACATCTGTTGCAGGGTATTCGGGATGGATACTAGTGAGTTAGCACCAACACCTTTTCCCTGGTTTAGTATTGATAGTCTTGGAGAAAACTCGCTCTTCCTTGGACAAAACTATCCAATGATGGTGAAAGGCGATCCAGCTGCTGTTGACACAATGTTACTACCATTTCTGAGAAGCAATTGTATCTATACCTCGGACATTGCTATGCTTCCCTACCGTGGCTATCACAATATGGGTATTGAAATAGGCTGCTTCAGCCAGGATGATCAGTCCTACGTTGGTCACGAGATTGAAAGTAGCTGGCCCTTCCCAGAGAATCACTTTTGGTTCAAAGTAAGCATTTCCAACACCGACGAGTGGTTGAGCTGAAGTTCATTTCATCGCTTTGTTATTTGTTGTGTGAGAAAAACTTTACTAGAATGTTTTGTTGGAAATGATCTATAATCCAACGTGTATCCTCGTTGTCGTTGTGGGCTGATGACTTGTTGTATGTAATTAATGGTACATTTGCATATGCGTCCATCAACTCACGCCTGCTAGTGGTGTCCATATGAACAGTGCTAGTGATTTTAGTTGCAAAAATTAGATAGTGCTAGTGATTTTTAGCTGCATATTTTGACAAATCGCAGTGTCACAAGGTTGACAAATGGCAATGTTACTAGATAAACAAATGTCGATCTTTCCAATTTGACAAATGGCAACATACCCAAAATGACAGATATGCAAATCTTACCCAATTGTTTGTACGTGGTTGCACACGGGTCATGCAAAACAACCGTTTGCGTTGAAGGGGTGCAGAAATCCTGCTTGTCACATTTTCCCTTGGCTTCCTGGGGAAGCTGTCGGTTTGCATCCGGGTGTTCTAACTAAAACGTTTGCCATGAGTGTTTTATATTTAAAAACCATTGATGTTTTTTTCAAAAGAAAATCATTTGATAAGTCTGTACTTTAAGAGAGAAAACGCAAGTTGATTCAAACCATATCTTTCATTCAATCCCACTACAAATTTATATTCCTATGATCAAGAATTCGAGATACAGTATTAAACCCCAAAAAAACTATTTTCGGCCGCGGCGGAGGCGGCGTGCCGCGCCTTCATTGCCGTTGTCATCCTCCGGGATGTCGTTGTTGAAGTCTTCAAGGCAGCACAAAAAGTTCTTCACTTGTAAATCAAACATCATGTTGTCGCGCGATCGACGGGCGGGGCGCGGGAGGACGGCAACTGGCGCCGCTGAGAGGTAGCGGTCGACGGCAGTGTCCCATGCCGCTGAGGGTGGCGCACGCACAGGCACGGGCGCGGCCGGTGCAGCCAAACGCACGGGGGCCGGCGCCATGGTGGGTGGAGGGGCGCGCACGGGCACGGGCACGGGCGCTAGCGCTGGCATGTACACGAGCTCGTGCAGGTCCGCAGAGACCTCGCTGACGCTCGTGGCTTCCAGCTCTGCGATAGTGCTCGGCGACCAGCCCGTCAATGCTATGGGGATGGTCGCTGGAGCGGGCGTGGGGATGGGAGCTGGGATGGGAGCGGGGGCAGCAACTATCGCGGCCAGCTTGTTCTGGGCCATGTCCATGAGGCCCCATTCCTCCTTATTTTCTATCTCCTCCGTCTCGGAGTCAACTTCACCAAACTTGAAGACTAGTGGCAGATGATCATTCTGTGCCATGGCGTTGGTGGAGGTCTGCGAGAGGGAGGTGAATGGGAGGCAAATAGTAATGCTGCCCGTATTAAACAGCGGCTCACGCGCAATTAATGGAGAGGAAGGCGGGCGGCCATGGATGTCCAAGGGCTCGCTTCCCAGTGAGCATGCGCAGCGTACAACTCGCATGCTTCCTGGTGAGCCTGCGCATTGGAGGACAGCTTGCACGCCTCTCGGTCAGCCTGCGCACCGGACTGCACTCGCACGCCTCCTGTTCAGTCAAGGTCAAGCAGCTGTCCGCACGGCACCTCCTACAACCATTAAAACCAAGACAAGTCGCGTCACGTGAATGGTTAACAGAACGCGCATGGTTTGAATTCTACAAACATTTGAGATATTAAAGTGGCACCTATTTTTTCAAACTGCGTTTGTTAGCTGTCATTATTCGAGAGCGTCTTCTCTCAAAATGGACACGAAAAATGCCACAGCATGTGAGGTGCCATTCCATGAAAGCATGCCAAGTTTCATGAATTTCAGACAAGTTTTGGATTTACTAGAATTTGGAAACCAGGCATCTCATGTTTTGTCGGCAATCAACGGTGCCCTGGTGTTTGAGACTCATGCATCATCAGAGGGGCAGCAAGGTTGATGTAGAAGCAATTAGAGGCAATGGATATCGTTTCGTCCCCAAAGGTGGGACATTCCCTACCGAAACCATCATGCTTGTTGTGAGAAGCTCTAGTTTGTGAGAAGCATATACCCAAACCTGCCCCGAATGGGACAATTTTTTACCACGGCATGTTGATGCCGCTCCATGATAGCATGCCAAGTTTCATGAATTTCAGACGAGTTTTGGATTTACTAGAATTTAAAAACCAGGCATCTCAACATTTTGCCGGCAATCAACAGTGCCCTAGTGTTTGAATTTCATTCTCATCTCTTGCATGGGACCTAGAAATTCACCCAAGGACACAAATTAGATTTTTCAACCAACTTTAGTGCATTGGAGCATGTGCTTGTAGTTCAAATTTGAATTATGCACATAAAATGCCTAGAAAGCCCAGTTAATGCATAAAAATGTCCAAACGAACCCCAAAAAATCACAAACATTGACACAACACTCATGTTGTTCTATGTTGACACTAGAAATATTTTGAAAGCAATAAGAGGCAATGGATATCGTTTCGTCCACAAAGGTGGGACGTTCCCTATCGAAACCATCATGCTTGTTGTGAAAAGCTCTGGTTTGTGAGAAGCTTATACCCGAACCTGCCCCAAATGGGACAAAATTTTTACCACGGCATGTTGATGCCACTCCATTATAGCATGCCAAGTTTCATGAATTACAGACGAGTTTTGGATTTACTAGAATTTATAAACCAGGCATCTCAATGTTTTGCCGGCAATCAACAGTGCCCTAGTGTTTGAATTTCATTCCCATTTCTTGCATGGGACCTAGAAATTCACCCAAGGACACACATGTGATTTTTCAACCAACTTTGGTGCATTGGAGCATGTGCTTGTAGTTCAAATTTGAATTATGCACATAAAATTCCTAGAAAACCTAGTTAATGTATAAAAAGGCCAACCGAACCCCGAAAATTTCCAAGATTAAACACAACACTCTTGTTGTTCTATGTTGACACTAGAAAATTTTTGAATGCAATAAGAGGCAACGGATATTGTCCCGTCCCCAAAGGTGGTACGTTCCCTATCGAAACCATCATGCTTGTTGTGAGAAGCTTATACCCAAACATGTCCCAAATGGGACAAAATTTTCACCACGGCATGTTGATGCCGCTCCATGATAGCATGCCAAGTTTCGTGAATTTCATACGAGTTTTGGATTTACTAGAATTTAAAAACCAGGTATCTCAATGTTTTGCCGGCAATCAACAGTGCCCTGGTGTTTGAAATTCATTCCCGTCTTGCATGGTTCCTAAGCATGAACCCAAGGAAACACATGTGATTTTTCAACCAATTTATATGCACTGGAGCATGTGCATGTAATTCAAATTTTAAATATGCGCATAAAATGCCTAGAAAACCCAATTAATGTATGAAAAGGCCAAACGAACCCCGAAAATTCCAAGATTAAACACAACACTCCTGTTGTTCTATGTTGACACTAGAAATTTTTTGAAAGCAATAAGAGGCAACGGATATCGTCCCGTCCCCAAAGGTGGTATGTTCCCTATCGAATCTATCATGCTTGTTGTGAGAATCTCTGGTTTGTGAGAAGCTTATTCCCGAACCTGCCCCAAATGGGACAAAATTTGCACCACGTCATGTTGATGCCGCTCCATGATAAAATGCCAAGTTTCATGAATTCCAAACGAGTTTTGGATTTACTAGAATTTAAAAATCAGGTATCTCAACATTTTGCCGGCAATCAACAGTGCCCTGGTGTTTGAAATTCATTCCCATCTCTTGCATGTGACCTAGAAATTCACCCAAGGACACACATGTGATTTTTCAACCTACTTTGGTGCATTGGAGCTTGTGCTTGTAGTTCAAATTTGAATTATGCACATAAAATGCCTACAAACCCCAGTTAATGTATAAAAAGGCCAAACGATCCCCAAAAAATTCATTCCCATTTCTTGCATGGGACCTAAGCATGCACTGAAGGACACAGATTTGATTTTTCAACCAATTTGATTTTTCACGTGAATTGGCAGGAAAACCAGTTTAATGTATAAAATGTCCAAATGAACCCTGAATAATTCCAATTCTTTTACGACACACATATAGTTGCATGTTCACTGCAGATAAATGGTCTAGCAATTCAAATAGCGTCCATTGCATTTGTGACCCCATTTTGTAATTCAAATCAAGTAGATCCCACACAGTTTATTATCACCAACCGTGTGAGATGTAGTACAACATATCTTGGAGCACCGTCAGTGTACAGTACACGAGAAGGTGCGCCGGCTACAGTCCACAGCCGGCGTGTCAAGCACACTAGCTCACTTCCCCAAAACTCCCGCCTCTGCATCCCTTGCAATCTCAAAAATATCTACCGCCTGGAAGGTTTTAATGTTTGATAGCACACGATTAGTATGTGCGGACCGTGTGTGATGTCTGTTACTCCCGCTCTCTCTTCAATCCCTTGACTCAAATTTTTAGTAGCCCCGACATTTTACTCCGACCTCTGCATCCCTCGCAATCTCAAAAATATCTGCTCGCCCTTGATCCACATTTTTTGTAGCCCCGCCTTGTTACTTCCGCCTAGTAAAATTTTCAGTTACCGCAGTATTTCCTCAAACACAACCTTGCCCCTCCTCCACACACACCCCAAAACCTCGGCTCACACAGACACACATAACCCTCGAAACAATTGGCAGGTCGCCGCCATCGCCGGCGCCTCCATCCTGAACATGTGCATGTGTGCCGGGGAGCTCGAGGAGACAATGGACAAAAAGAGGTTTATCATGGCCTTCTCGCCCGACGCCGGCGAGCTAGCCGCCGAGGTGTCCCCGTCGTCCCCTGCCGGCTCGATCCGCCATCGCCGGTCACCCGATCCACCCGCCACCGCACCCCTACGTCGGTTCGAGGACTTACCCGTCCTCCCTCGGACCCGGCAGCCGACGAAGTCCTACCTCGGGGTCCGGCAGCGGCGGTGGGGGACGTGGGTCGCCAAGATTGCAGATCGAGAGACCCACACCCTCTGGTGGCTCGGTAGCTTCCACACGGTCGAGCTCGCGGCCATGGAGTACGACCGCTGGCAGGTCTTCTACCACGGCGGGGCGGCTTGGTTCAATTTGCCCTTCAGCACACGTCGGGTCCAGCTTGTTCCGGCGGAGCCAGTGGTGGTGAGCTCGGCTATGGCGCGGGAGAACCGCGAGGCATGGGAGCACCTCGAGGCTGAGGCCGTTGACGAGGCCAACGTGCAAGAGCTCCGTCGGCAGCACCCGGAGCTCGTGCAAGCGGAGCGGGCGATCTTTGCCGGTGCGGAGGGCGGCGAGGTTATCACGCTCTCCTCTGATGGAGAGGTCGAAGGCGGCGAGGACGGCGTTGAGGTTATCACGCTCTCCTCTGATGACAAGGTTGAAAGCGGCGCTGATGGCGGCGTGAAGGGCGTCGAGGTGGGCCCCAAGGACGAGGATATCGACGTTGACGATTGGAGGAGTGCCTTCCCCAATGACCCCGACGACGGTACTGGCTCGGACCCGGCTCGCGGCACACCGTACATGATGAGAAGGATTGGCTCGACCTCTACTTCGACCAAAATTAGTTTAGCTTAGTTTAAATTTACGTTTTATGTTCGATTATACAAAACTATCTATGTTTATGTTTGAATGCATGCTACTTTCGGTTGAACATGCTTTTAACTTGATCAAATTGAAGTTTACAACCTTAAGTTTAGGGGATCGACTAGAAAAGGCCAAAAATTGATGGAGTATATATATATCCACTAAGGGTTTTAGTCCTTTATCTTTTTAAGGATCGCCTAGACATGTCCTTATGACTTGTTTATTTCAGTTCTTCACAATGTGATGCTCTATATGTGCAACTATTTGTCGTGCAGTTCAATTTCATCAATAACAGTTTCAACAATACCACTATGAATTATGATATTTGGTTGATGTTAAGGATATTGCAGTTAACATGCCTTTTTGTTTTTCAATTGTTGTTTAGCAACATGCATTGTACTGAATGTCTAAATATGCAATCCCAGGCTACATAGCAACAAGGAAGAGTGTTACCTTAATGTTCTGATGATGTCTAGATATACATGTAATAAAATATTATATAATGGAATGGATGGAGTGTTGTACTGCATCATTTTTCAATTGTTGTTTAGCTTCTAATATCAACTTGGTGCTTTTAGGTACATATATCATTGCCAAAGATCCACACTTTGACCCTTTTTATGTATGGGGCAATGAGATATTCAAGAACCAGCATCAAGTGAGGACACTCATAAAGATTGTAATTAAAATGGGTCAAAATATGTCAATCGAACTATTTGTTTACACTTTATGAAAGACAACAGTGAACTGCAGGATGGTAAGTAAGAACCTTGTAGCCTTCTTTTTACTGCCCATAATGAGTGTTAGATGACAATATCTGAATCTTTTTTCTTTTGTAGTGGATCCTGAAGCAGTTTACTCAAGATTACCTCTCAAGCTACATGATTGGCGGCCGTCCATCACAAGGGGTTGGACTATAGTCCTGCATGCCTTCTGCATCCAGGAGAGCACAATAGGGCCATTGCGCTTCACCTTGTTCATCAACTGGAATGTATGTCGCCTCTTTCTTTACCATCTATAATAGTACAAGTATAGAACCCTGGTGCATCATTCTTTATTTGGTGCTTATGTAATTCTCAAACGTATGTACATGTGAATGGAATAATGCATTGGTTGTTTGAACCTGATGGATATGAATAAAGCTATAGCCTACCTTCAAGTTTAAATTAGGTACAATTTTAAATAGCAGCAATTAAATTAGGGCAAAATTACGTTCTCCAGATCATTAGGGCACACACGGTTGGTAAAACACAAACGTTTGAGATATACACCATAATCTGAGACGGTTCACAGAGAGGAAACATGTGCAAGCATGCACACAGTTGCCGTTTGCAAAGCGTGTGTGCTGTTAGCACTATTCAAGAAATCTTCCGATTAAGCAATTTATCATCCGATTTATCGCTACTCTTGGGGTAACCGATAATATTATGCCTTATCTTCACCATTTATCTTTTGGGACGATTTATCGCTATGACAAGCAATCTATCGGGAATCTACCGATTAATCGGGATTGTTCATGGCGCTATGTTTGCAAAAAAAGTATGTTTATTCGTGTTTTGTCGACCTTGTTATGGGATATGTATTGTTTTACTATTTTATTCATCATTATACAAGGACTCAAAGGCTAGGTATCAAGGTAACACTTCTGCCAAAAAAAATTGGTGTTGAATATAGCATATTTTAGTGTTGCGAACCTGAGATTTGCGAAAAATAGCCGATTAATAGTCGACTGATAAAATCGATTAATCGGCCGATATCTGATTAATCTCTAATCCACAGCTGACTGAGATGATAAAGAAAAGCGATGTCATCAACATTCGCTGTCAGACACTATCACATACGGTGCGGGAAAATTAAATGTGTGTGACTGTCTACCCATCGTACACGGTTTATAATCATGAACTGTTTGTGATGTGCCAGGCATCGTAAAACTCTTGTGCCTAGAATCTGCCTATAAAAATTTCGTTCCTGGAATCTGCCTGGTTTTTGGCAGAACCACAAAAATCCGACTACGATGGCAATGCAGCACAAACGAGTAGCACGGATGAAGCATTTGGGATATTCGAGATATCGGAAACGGTTATGTAGGGACAACTGTATGCATCAGGGCTCCCTATCCCCGACGGCTTCTGTGTCGTGTGTGAATGACCCCCCTATCACCCACACTCACTTGGCGACAGTTCCAAATGGCGTCACGGAAAGGGTTAAAACCGTTTGTTTAGGACCGACGCGTACTAGTGTTAGTTCCTAATCTAAATAGGGGGCAATTGGCCTCCCTGGACATGCATGCGCATGTGGTGGCTTCGGCCAGGGGGCTCGGCCATGACCACGGCGAGCGAGCATAGGGGTGAGCGGCGTGGAAGCAGAGCTCCGGCGGGCGTGCGGGGCAAAGCTCTGGCAAGCGTCGGCAATGGACACGGGAGGAGGCGCGCAAACGAGGCGGATGTAGGGGAGAAGACGGTGGCGGCAGTCGCCGGAGCAGTGCGCGGGACTGCAGCGAGACCAGGGCGGTGGGGCGAGCACGCCGACATTAGAGAGCACGGCTGCAGCGGCTATAGGTGTGGGTGAGCACGCACTACTTGTAGTGGCGACCAGAGGCGAGCGCGCGCGGACAACAAGAGGGGCGAGCGAGCACGGGGATGAATGGGCACGGGTTGCAGCCGGCGTGCTCGAGCTTGAATCCGAGCTCGAGAATAATCGGGGGGTAGAGGAGCTCACCGTGGAGGTAGGGGAGGTCAGATAGGTCGAGGGAGACCGGGAAATGACGGACCGACGACGGCGGAATGTGGTGCCTAACGGGAAGGAGAGCTTGCTGCGGTCGGTGTGGAGGTGCCCGGCTAGAATGGATGGCTCCAGCCGATGGAGGCGAGCGAGGTGGAACTCGTGGACCTGTCGGTTGGGCACGGGGAGGCCGGTGGTCATGCCTACTGCGGAGGCATGGCGATGACAGCGGCGGTGAGCTCGAGATCGAGCGAGATAGACGCGTGAAGGGAAAGGGAAGAGGTTCTAGGGTTCCGGGGGAGAGTAAGAGGGGTCAGTATCTTCCCTTATCCTTGCTGGGGCGGCACGGATGGCGGGGCATGGCAATCCCTGACATGGACGCACCTGGGTCGTCCACGGGGGCGCAATGAGCAGAAGAAAGAAGAAGGTCGGCGCGTGTGGGCTGGGCCGCAATGTGGTGTGCATTGTAGCAGTGGGCTACAAGTGAACGGTGCCCTTTTCTTTAATCTTTTCCTTTTTTATTTTGATTTTTTTATTTCTTTTTAGTTTGTTTATTTCTCCTCTATTTTGCCTTTACTTTAAGTAGCAAATGAATTTTGGTGAATATGAAACTTGGCACATAAATATTGGGTCATATAATTGAGTTCCACACAAAGTTTGAAGTCATTTTGAAAAGGATTAATTTTTGTTTACTTTTAAAAGGTTAATTTCAATGTTGTTTGTTCCTGTTTTAATTGTCTTAGATGCATATAAACATTCCCAAAATGTGGTTTGATGTTTGCAAATTAGTTAGTGAATATTTGCAACCTTTTGAGCATTAATAATACACTATTTTATGAAATTATAATTTGACTTATTATTTGAATTTGGATTTGATCTCGGTTTGAAACGAGTGAGGTTTAGCAAAATTTTAATTATGATGACCTGCATCATTAGTAAGGGTTTACCATAGCTTAACTATTGGGGTGTCACAAACATGGACGCCAATGTGTTGCAGGTATGTGCCAATATGGACATTACGCTGCAACAGGAGTGCAAGGACATGGACTACAAAGCTATGGTGGAGCAGGTCATAATGAAAGGAAAAATGCTCGAAGACCGTGCGATGTTACAGTCCCATGTTCAATGCCACAGCAGTCGACCACAAGAGCATGTCTTCGGTTCTCCCCCTATGAGTACCTTGCAACGACGTTATTCATTCACGGCCGAGATTTTGTATGAATAGTTTTTATTTGTTTGAAAATTTGTCTAAGTTATTCATATGCAGGCAAAGCAGCATAAGGCGGCACAATCCCCAAACACGCAAGGCATAGCGATGTCAGTATCACCCGTTGAATGCTACAGCACTCCACTCGAAGAACCTGTATTCAATTATCCCCCTGTAAGTACCTCGCACCCATGGTAAACATTCATATCCAACATTTTGTATGACCATTTTTAATTTGTGTGTACTCTATGTAGGAGATTCATACGTAGGCTAAGCATCCAGAGACGGAACAATCCAGAATCTCCACAGATGAAGATTCCATCCCATATAATAAGGTAACTTTGTCGTGATGTTGCTACGCACATCCAAAATTATGTATGGCACTTTGGTGATTGCAATGTATTAAATCTGATGCGAGATACTCGTATGTAGGTATTGTTAATGAAGTTTTTCATTCATAGGGTGTCAGGGATATTATTACTAGGTATAAACCACCCAGGAGGGGCCGGTTTATGCCTATGGAGATTATTTCTACTAAAGCCCAGCCGAACATGGAACAAGATGCTTTAGTCCAAGAAGCTTAATTCCCAAGAGGCATTAGGGCCCATGGTTTGTAAACCGCCATATGATGTGTAACTTGTGATGTAAGATAGGAAGAATAGAGACCGAGCCGGACACGTTTATGAGCCGGCCTCGGGACTCTATAAACCGGACCGGGCGTTACCTCTTATATAAAGGGACGACCCGGCGACGGTTCAAGGCAGAAAACGACAGCTCGAGACACAAGCAAAGCGGATTCACTCTCTAGTCATTGAAACCCTAGCAATATTACACCAAACTAGACGTAGGATTTTACCTTCATCGAAGGGGCCGAACTAGTATAAAATCCATGTGTCCTTGCCTGCTTTAACCCCTTTAAGCTAAACCATAGCGATGGCCTCACGACTAAGTCCTTTTGCTAGGACATCTGCCATGACAAAACCACGACAGTTGGCGCCCACCGTGGGGCTATTGCACGATGGTTTCGAGTTCTTGAAGGGCAGCTTTGAAGGACTCAAGGGCTACGCAGTGGGCTGGATGACTAAGAGTCGTCGCGGCAAGATCTACATCGACGATGCAGGCTGGGGCCCCGAGGCCGATTCTATCGAATACGGGTACCGGGTCCCCATCGGCGGCATCCACGTCTTCATCGGCAAGATCGGCGAATCGGGCCCTGAGCCGGACATCTTCCCCAACATCGTCGAGCTGGCTCAGCGTGCGAGACCTGCCCGGATTCAGCCCGCCATGAAGCACGTCTTCGTTGGAGTAGTGCATGGAGCGCAAGCCAAGGACGGATCGGACTCTAGCGGTGAGACTGATGTCTATTCCGGGGACGAATCGTCCTCCGGAGAGACAGAATCTTTATATTTGTTGCAGGACGGCCGATCTGAGGGCTGTTCCGATGGTGATAGTATTCCGGACCACCTCGATCTGCCAAACCGGGTTGCCGTCTTTATGGCCGGATCACAACCTATGCAGCAATCATCAACTACAGTCGCGTTAACATCAGACACGGTGGGAGCTAGGGCTGGAGGTGTTGATCCGTCGCCGGCTGAAACTTTATCCATCTTGGTCGATAATTTGACAACGCTGTTAACAGCAAAGGTAGCCTAGGCCAATAAAGAGAAGCATGATGCGGAAGTTGCTCAGGTGAAAAGCCGGATAGATCAAGCCAAGTTGGACCTAGCTGCTGAGAAAACCAGGATGGCTGCAAAGAAGGCTCAGCTTGATGCTCAAGCTTATCAACTCATGTTGGATCAGACCGCGTCACACGAGGTAATGATGAGAAGGCAACGATCTCGCCTGCCACCGGTTTATGAGGCAAGGAACCTCTTTAGCACGCCAGGAGCATGAACCAGTAACCAGTCGGAGATAAACCGGGGAGGAGCACCGGGCACAGGAGCGTCAGTCCAGCCGCCGGCCGCAGATCCAACCCGCCAGGTTGTACCATCACAGCATGTGCCCACCCCTCCCGGTCATTACTCTAATCCATTGGATAACATAGCCGCTGCCGCTTCACGACTGGCCGCCCTCCCCATTGAAGGAACATCCCCTGTAGCGGTGGAGGCATGACGGGCCAGGGAGTTTTTGGAAACGGCGTTAACTCAACAGCAAGCTTATTCTCACAGCCGTGAGAGGATTCATTCAACCCCTCACCCAAGCCGGAGTTACACTAGGCGTCTGAATGAACCGGCCGTATCAAGCAGCGCACGGAGACGTAATCCGCCGCAGCGGGATGATCCAGCAGGAGGAGACGCGAATGCTCAGAACGTGGTGGATCAGGGCAGGCAACGCGGGGAGACCGAGTTAGCGGCACAGCACGAAGCCCGTCAGGCAACGCCGGTTTGTCCTTCTACCTCAGTTGAACCGGGGGTTATGTCTAGCTCCCTGGGAATGCCTTGTCTTACTCCCGCTTTGCGCAACGTGAAACTGCCCAAGGATTTCAAAGGACCGCGCAAGGTGCCCAACTACATGGCGGACCTATCCCCGGAGGCATGGGTTGAAAGTTATGAGATGGCGATGGAGATGCTGGATGTGGATGATGCAGCGTGCGCTAAGTATTTCACAATGATGTTAGAGGGCACATCTTGCACTTGGCTGAAGGGCTTGCCACCCAATTCCGTCGGATCATTGGCCGAATTGCGCCGTCGGTTTATCAATAACTTCAAAGACACGTGCAAGCAGCCAATCTCTGTCGTCGATTTAGCTGCCTGCGTTCAAGGAGAGCATGAGTCAACAAGTAGTTGGGTGCGTCGAGTATCAGAGATCCTGCATTCCTCCAATAGCATCAACCCAAGCACAGCAGTGGTAACCTTGGAAGGCAATTGCCGGTTTGAACCATTGAAGTTGAAGTTGGGACGGCTTAAGCATAATTATGACGACATGGGGACACTCATGGGAGCTTTAGTAAAATATGCGGACTCAGATAGTACCAAAACCCAGACTCCGATAATGACAAATCAGGGAAGGTAAACAAGAATGGTAAGGCACCGCAGCCCAACCCGGCGAATCAAGGATACAACGGTAAGCGTAAAGCGGATAGGAACTCATATTTTGTGGCCAACACCAATGCTCAGGAGGACGGACAACGCTGTAAGGGTAGACCACCCCCACGAAATGGGAGGACGCCTATTAATCTGGAATGCCAGATGAACATACCTTGCCCGAGGCATGATACAGCAGAAAAGCCAGCTATACACCTCTGGAAGGACTGTTTTATTATGCAGGAAATCATGAACCGGTCTCGATACGATCATGGACCATCCGGCGGATCAGGTCCCGGTTTTCACGGGCCGGGATATCAAGGTGGTGGATCTGGTTCAGGGTACCAAGGCAATAACAACAACCACAACGGGCACAATCAGCATAACCAACCGCACGGCCTGGGCGGTTATAACAATCAGGGAAATCAACAGCGCCAACATCAGCAGCAATCCGGATATCAGAATAATCCTAAGGAGCTAAGCAGTGGGCAGTATCATGTCTTTACCATGAGCTTATGTAAACGTGATCAGAAGGTTTACAAGAGGGCAGTGTATTCTGTTGAACCGGCGGTGCCGCGTTACCTGCGTTGGTCAAAATAGCCCATTGTGTGGAGCCGATAGCATCATCCGCCCCGGGTTGATAATCCGGATCAGCTGGCTCTGGTTGTGGCACCTTAGGTGGGTGGCTACAATTTTACCAAGGTGCTTATGGACGGAGGCAGCATCATCAACATTCTATACTATGAGACTTTCCGGAGCATGGGGCTGACAGATAAGAAGCTTCGGCAGTCCAACATAGTTTTTCATGGGGTGGTGCCCGGTAAATCGGCATATCCAGTTGGGAAGATAGATTTGGAGGTCACTTTTGGAGATGAGCATGATTCCAGGTCGGAGACTTTGACCTTTGAAGTGGTAAAGATCAAGAGCACGTATCACGCCCTGTTCGGGCGGCCGGTTTGCTAAGTTCATGGCAAGGCCATGTTATGTTTATCTACAGCTCAAGATGACGGGCCACAAAGGAACTATTACGGTCCATGGGAGTCGCAAGATTGCGTTGGAGTGCCAGGAAGGTGATGCAGCTTATGCTGAGGCGGTTTGTGCAACTGAGGAGCTGAAGTTTTATAAAGATAATGTTGATCCAGCAGATATGTCTCCGTTGAAAAAGCCGACCACAGAGAATGATCCGGCTTTGAAGTTCAAATCAGCTGAAGAGACCAAACAGGTTGACTTTGTTCATGGCGATTCATCCAAGCAATTCACCATCAGTGCTAACCTAGATCCAAAATAGGAAAGCACGCTCATCGAGTTCATCCGTGAGAATCGGGACATTTTTGCATGGAAACTTTCTGACATGCCAGGTGTACCGAGGGAACTTGTTGAGCACACTCTCAACATTGATCCTAAGTTTAAACCGGTTAAGCAATTTATGCGCCGCTTCAATGAAGAAAGGCGCAAGGCTATTGGTGAAGAAGTGGCTAGGCTCTTAGCAGCAGGCTTTATAATTGAGGTGTTTCATCCAGAGTGGTTGGCTAAGCCAGTGCTAGTACTTAAGAAAAATGGCACTTGGCGAATGTGTGTTGATTACACAGATCTGAACAAAGCTTGCCCAACTGATCCCTTTGCCCTCCCCCTTATTGATCGGATCATTTATGCTACGGCAGGTTGTGAGCGACTAAGTTTTTTGGACACATATTCAGGTTATCATCAGATCAAGATGGCAGTTAAGGACCAGGAGAAGACGGCCTTTATAACTCCCTTTGGAGCCTTCTGCTATGTATCTATGCCATTTGGGCTTAAGAGTGCCCAGGCAACCTATCAGCGTTGTGTGCAGAACTTCCTTCATGAATAGATTGGGCGGAATGTTCATGCGTATGTGGATGACATTGTGGTGAAATTCAGGAAGGAGGAGACATTAATAACAGGCTTGAAAGAAACCTTCAATAATCTCCAGATTTACAAAATGATGCTTAATCCGGATAAGTGTGTTTTTGGTGTTCCGGCACGCAAGCTCCTGGGATTCTTGGTATCAAATAGAGGAATTGAAGCTAATCCAGAGAAGATCAAGGCGATTACATCCTTGGCTAAACCGGTGTGCATCAACGATGTCCAAGGCGTGGCGGGCCGTATTGTGGCGCTCAGCCGGTTTATCAGCCGTTTGGGGGAGAAGGCTATCCCGCTTTATCAGATGATGAAAAAGACAGATCGCTTTGTCTGGAGTGATGCTACTGATGATGCGTTTGAAGACTTGAAAAAGCAATTAGCAGAGCCACTGGTCCTTGCCGCCCCAGTTGACAATGAGCCGTTGTTGTTATATGTGGCTGCTAATGCCCATGCAGTAAGCGTTGCCATTGTGGTAGAGCGTAAGGAGGCAGGCAAAGAATATCTGATTCAACGGCCGGTTTACTACATCAGTGAGGTGCTCATTGAATCAAAAGAGAGATATCTGCATTGGCAGAAATTGGTGTATGGAGACTTCATGGCAAACCGGAAGCTAAAGCACTATTTTCAAGGCCATCCAATCAATGTGGTCAGTTCACCTCCATTGGGGGATATAATCCAGAACAGAGAGGCCACTGGTCGGGTTGCAAAGTGGGCCATTGAGCTTAGCCTGCACGGATTGAAGTATGTGCCCCGTACTGCGATAAAATCCCAAGCATTGGTGGATTTCATCAAGGATTGGACAGAGTTGCAAGCGCCCGAGGAAAAGCCGGATCACACATATTGGACTATTCACTTTGATGGATCCAGGAAATTGGAGGGTTCAGGGGCTGGAGTCGTATTAACTTCCCCACGAGGTGATAAGTTCTGTCATGTCCTCCGTTTAATGTTCCCTTGTACTAACAATGCAGCTGAGTATGAAGCTCTCCTCCATGGTCTACGGATGGCCAAGGAGATGAATTTAAGCCGGGTTAAATGCTTTGGTGATTCAGACCTGGTGGCGCAGCAAGTGTCTGGAAAGTGGGATTCCAAAGATCCACTTATGGCAGCATATCGACGAGAGGTAGATGTTGTTGCTGGACACTTCAAGGGTTATCAAGTGGATCATATAGACCGGAGAAAGAATGAAGCAACTGATGCGTTAAGCCGGCTGGGTTCTCAACGTAAACCGGTTCCACCCAATACCTTCCTGGATGTATTACACTATCCGTCGGTGCAGTTACCTACAGAAGAGGACTTGGTTGTTCCTGATCCGGAGGCACAATTGGTCGTGGCGCTTCATGTTATTCCGGATTGGACGCTTCCCTACCTAGCGTACTTGAGCCGAGGTGAGTTACCAGAGGACGAAGTCTTGGCTAGACAAATGGTTCAACGATCCAAGTCAATGACTATTGTCAATGGAGAACTACATCATCGCAGCGTTTCTGGGGCGTTTCAGCGGTGTGTATCACTAGATGAAGGCTGTGATATTCTTAGAGAGATCCATGAGGGAGATTGTGGTCATCATGCCGGTTCAAAATCTTTGGTGGCTAAATCGTTTTGTCATGGGTTCTACTGGTTGACGGCTCATGGCGACGCAGAGGACTTGGTCAGAAAATGTGATGCTTGTCAGAAGTTCTTACGGCGTGCTCATATACCGGCGGAGGAATTGAGAATGATTCCAATTACCTGGCCGTTTGCGGCTTGGGGGCTTGATATGGTTGGACCCTTCAAGAGATCCCAAGATAAGAAGACCCACCTGTTGGTGGCGGTGGATAAGTTTACCAAATGGGTTGAAGCGGAACCAGTCAGTAAGTGTGAAGCGGCAACGGCGGTTTAGTTCATCAAAAAGGTGATTTTCTAGTTTGGCTTTCCACACAGCATTATAACTGATAATGGTACCAACCTATCCAAGGGGGCTATGGAGGAATTCTGTCAACGAGAGCACATCCGCCTTGATGTATCATCAGTAGCTCACCCTCAGTCTAATGGCCAAGCTGAAAGAGCCAATCAAGAGATCTTGAGAGGCATTAAACCCCGACTTATGGTTCCTTTGCAGAGGACACCGGGTTGTTGGGCGGAGGAGTTACCATCTATGCTATGGAGCATCAACACTACACCTAACAGATCCACAGGGTACACGCCTTTCTTCATGGTATATGGAGCTGAAGCGGTCCTCCCTAGTGATATCTGTCATGACTCGCCACGGGTGGCGGCTTACGTCGAAGCTGATAACAGAAAAGCAAGACAAGATGCATTGGACCGGCAGGATGAAGAACGGGACATGGCAGCAGCTCGATCGGCGATTTATCAGCAAGATCTGCGCCGGTACCACAGTCGCCGGGTTAAAAACAGAACGTTTCAAGAAGGAGATCTGGTGCTCCGGCTCATCCAAGACCGGAAAGACATGCACAAGTTGTCCCCACCTTGGGAAGGACCCTTTGTGGTCAGCAAAAACCTGCACAACGGATCATACTACCTTGTCGATGTTCGAGAACATAAGGACTCACGTATGGCGGAGGAGGAGACCAAATGGCCGTGGAACATCGCTCTTCTTCGACCTTACTACACCTGAGCCATAGGCTCCGCTTTATGTACTTATCTTTACAATGTATATATTATGATCAATATAATAAACCGGAGCCCCCGATAAAGTGGGGTATCAGCCGCCTTTTTTCATAAGAGTTTGTCACATGGGGGCTTATGTGTGCAAGGAAGTTCCTATGGCCTCTTAAACCGGCGACCACATCAAGGCCATCATAAGAGCATAGCTCTGGTTGCTTCGGCAATTCCCACATGATGATGAGGGGCAAAAGAGAGTTTTGATGCCTAGCACAACTCAAACATAGGCCCCGATGAGCATAGCTCAAATGCTACCTAGGGGCTCCTGATGCAAAGCATCAACGAGTTGACAACCCTTGTAGTAATCACGGCTTGGAAGCCTGGTGTATACACTTAAAACCCCGGATTAGCCTGCCTGCATTAAGTAAGTCACTCTGTCCAGGTAAACCTGGTATGACCCGTCGAACGTATACACATGTCAATCTTTAAAGACCCTGAACTTGGTAACGTTAAATTGAAGATCATCAAGTGATTACACAAGTCAATCTTTACAAATTTTGAACTTGGTAGCATTAAACATTGATGATTTGGTTAAGGATTGAGGACCATCTTAACAGGCTTTGCAAAATGGTTAATGACAGTAGCCTGGCAGCCCATAAAAAGCCTCGAATTAGGAGCCTGGCAGCTCGTAAAAAGCCTCGACTACATGGTCTTATTTGCCCAATAATTTATTTTTAATTTTTTAGAAAACTTTTTATCATCAAGGTCATTGGTGTCCATCCAAGTCCATTGATTCAGGGAGTGGATGACTATAAGTTGCCACTACATCTGCGTCGTCAGAGCTTTAGTCTGGGTTACACACATCAGTATTACCTACAGTTAGACCGGAGTTCATCATAACCCGGTTCGGTTTCATAATGTATCGGCAAATAATCAAGGGAGTCATCAACACTTACACCTTGGCTCATTATCACTGCCTACCGGATTAAGGTTTATCGGGACACACTTAATCACAGGCATGATACACACTTTATGTTTTATACACAGTTCAAAGTTATAAGCTTATACCATGTGTTTGGGCATTATGACCCGTCCGGCGATAAACCGCCACAACACTTTAAACATTGTTTTATGCAGAAGCGGGCATAATAAACCGTCAAAAGCTTTATAAGCAAGATATAATTAAGAAGTGCCAATTGAAGCAATCTCATACAAAGGATAATATGTGACAACATAAAGTATTTCAGCTATCCTATTACAAGGCGCTGGAGGGCCCAAAAGAATATCAGTTTTTCTCAAGTACTGGGACATAAAGTTAAACCGGCACCGGTTTAAGACTCTGCATCAGTCTGCCGTGAAGATTGAGGATCAACTTGCTCCGTTTATTTGGCGGTCTCTTCCAGCTGCTGGAAGTCAATAGTGGTCCAGTCAATCTTGGTCAGCGCTCGGTAATAAACTTCGTCATTCACGAGGTCTGACGGATCAATGTCAGGAGCAAAAGTGTGCTTACGGACGGGTGGAATAAGATTTTCAATACATAAGCCGGACGCTCTGCCCGCACGTTCTCAGCATCATATCCCAGATGATATCTAGACAGATCAGCCTCGTCAGCAAGTTCGCTAGCCAGAGGCTGCATATCCATGGTTAATGCACGTAAGTCATCGCTGGAAAAGGCTGATCTGTCTTCCTTCATACTTGGGTAGCCGTTCATCGCCTCCGCCGGATCAGAATCAGGAACCCAAGCGTTTGCTCGAGTCAAAGCCATCAGAGCACCTGCCCTTGCAGACGACTTCTTCACCTCTACGAGGCGGGCAAGAAGAATGGACAGCTTTTCCAATGTACCCTTGATTGCGGTAGGAGACGGTTTGTTATGCAAGATAGCACTGACAGCCCTTTGAGCGTCGGAATATAGCTGCTCCACCAGAGTATATGCAGCTTCCAATTTCTTTTGCACATCATCGCCAAGATGAGTGATACGTCTCCCTGCGTTAAAATTATGAATTAAACCGGAACGGTACAAGATTGCAAGGTTCAGGGTTGTGTTAATAGTACTTACCAAAGATGGCGGTCGTCATGTCATTTATCTGCTGCTTCAATCCGGACAGTTCCTCTGTCACCGGATTAAGAGCAACCTCTGCATCATTGGCTTTCTTCTCCAAGGCAGCCTTCTCAGTATCCCAGTCTGACCACTCTTTTTCAAAGTTTTTCTTCAGCTCCTCTATACTTGCTAAGGCAAGTGTCACTTCTTCCTTGACTTTAAGAGCAGCAGTTTCTTGGAACTTCAAAGTATCCCGGAGCTCAGTCAATTCAGAGTTTTTCCGGTTCAAGTGAGTCTGCCAAAATGAAAGCACATTATATATCCATGAGTCATTTCAGTCAAAGTCCCAAGCACATAACAAGTTATGCACTTGACACTTGGGGGCTAATGTATATTTGCAGTGAAAACAGGCATTTTTCAGACAAGTCCCAAGCACATAAACAAGTTATATACTTGGCACTTGGGGGCTAATGTGACATTGTTCTGAATTCAAGTAGAAGTCTTGGTTCATCCTAAAGGAGTAAACCGGCCCTTGGGGGCTACACATGTGCAAAACAAAACTATCTACTGGATCTACTGAAGTCCCGGTTCACCCTAAAAGGCTAAACCGGCACTTGGGGGCTACGACGGAGTAAGGATACAGTTACAAGATGCAAGCAGAAATAGAGGACAAGACAAAGGCAGAGAGGTTACCTCATAGCACTCCTTCATCAAATTTACCAATCCAGCTTCGTGGTCACGGCTGGTGTACAGCCGGTTTAGATAGCCAGAATGGAGTTCTTGGGCGCTGAGTTGAGCGTAGCTGGACAGATCAGTACTCCATTTGCCCTTGTCCTTGCTGAGAATTTATTCCTTGGCAGTATGCTTGGACAAAGCGACAGGCTCCCCTGGAGTAGTAAAACCAGTCCTAGTGATTTCAACATCGCCAGGTGAAGCGGACGTTTGCTTGATGGGACTAGCAGGAGCCGGACTAGCCGGTTCAAGGTCACGGTCCATTGGATCACTCCCCTGATCAACAAAGACGTCATGATCCATGGGAGGACGATCATCATGTGGAATCTCAGCATTGTCTTCAGAAGGTTCAGCAAGTTCAGGATTTTCTGCCGGTTCAGGAGTAGTATTATCGACTGCCGGTTTACTCAGTTTGGCCTTTTTACTAGGCTTGGGTTTACTGCGAAGGTTAAAGATAATGAAAGTCGGAAGAGTCAAAGACAAATGTTAAACCGGAAAAAGTGAAAAACAGCTTACCGAGGAACAGTCTTGAGGGGAGGAATCTGAGTGGCAGTTGATTCGCCAGAAGATGAATGAGGAGTTTCCTGATAATTCGAATCAGGCGGATTAAGGGGTTGTCAAATAAGACCTGCTTTGGGGTAAAGAGCATCTGGAGTAAGTAAAACCTCAGAACGACGCCTCCGAGCTAGAGTGTGCGTTAACCCGGTGGATTCAATAGCATGACCACTTCAAGACAAGTGTTGCAGAAAGGGTCATTGTCTTGTTGAAAGAAATAAAGTCACTTCAAGACAAGTGCTGCAGACGGATTAAAACAAAGCAAAACAATAGGGAAGAGATTTTTACCAATGGTGGTTTGTTTGTCACACAGAAGGGTGTCAAGCCGGTCTGACTGCAAGCTTCTATAGGTAAATTCAGCAGCTTCTTGACGGATTCATTGACCTTGTTTTCTGATAGCACCGCCTCTGTGTGGCGCAAAGGGTCTTTGGGATTCCCAGTATATTCACACATTAAACTGGAACACCGGCTTAGCGGGAGTACACTCCAGGAAATCCAACAGCGGACGAAGTCAACCCCTGTCAGACCATTGGCCACAAAGGCCCTGAGCTTTGAAAGCTGAGGGGCATACTGAGTTCGCTCCTGGGCACTTAGCCGCTGTGGAAAGGGGTGATTCTCTGGAAGACGGTGGGAGCAATAATCCAGCAATGGATTTTCATCTTCCGGGGAAGTATCTACGCAGTAGAACAAAGTCTGGTTCCAGTCCTTTGGGTGGCTGTGAAGACTAGCGTGAGGAAAGCTAACATCCTTTCTTTTCTGAATAGACATCCCGCCGAGTTCAGTATTTGGACCGTCATGAACTTCAGTGTGGCGGTTTAAGTGAAAGAAATCTCGGAATAACTCAACTGACGGCTCCTCTTGCAGATAAACTTCACAAAAGACTTGGAAGTTGCAAATGTTTGACACAGAATTGGGACCAATATCTTGTGGATGAAGCTTGAAATTTGCTAACACGTCACGGAAGAACTTTGACCCGGGAGGGCGAAATCCCCGGGCTAAATGATCAAAGAAGACGACAACCTCTCCCTCTTTGGGTTTTGGAGGATATTCTGATCCGGGAACCCTCCAGTGAAGAATATTTTTTGGGCCTAAACCACCAATTTCGACCATTTTCTCTAAATCCTCTTCAGTAATCCGGGATTGGACCCAGTTGCAGGAGACAAACTGTTTGGCTTGAGTAGCCATTTTTCGGAAGGAAGAGTCTGAAAATACAATGAATAGCCGGTTTACAACCTAAGAAAGTTTAAACCTGCATGATCTATAAAGGTACTGGTCTAAACGGCGGTTTAGGAGGGGCCTAATGGTATCTACCGGGTTAAAATATTTGAACAGCTATAACAATGACATCTACCGGATTATAGAATCTGAAAAAGCTAAACTGCCAACAAAGGTAAACGACACGCAGATCTGAAGTTATGAAAAAACAGCTTTCGCACAGACAGCAGTGAAATACGGATCTACAGCATGTTGAAAATTCAGAGATATTCAGGTTATATTCAGCAGACGTGATGAAGATCCTAGCAGATGCAATCTAACTAGTCACATTGGGAAAGATAAAGGCACCGTGAAGGAGCGGAGTTACTCCTACAACTATCAAATAGGAGATTTAGATCTACGGCGAAACTACTGAGCTATGGCGAAAACTGCGAAGAACGATGCCTACCCGCGATCTCGTATAAAGGAACCCTAAAACAAGATCTATGAGCGGGGTAAGGAGAGGACGTACCCGAGGCGTCGGGTGCAGAGAAGCGCCGGCGAGTTTCTGAACCGATCAGGTTGGTGCAGCGGCCAAGACCCGGTGGAGATGCAAAGCTTGACGATGGCGGCGGAGCTCGAGCGCGAATGGACGGAGGAAGAAGAAGAAGAAGCAAGGGGGAAAAAGAGATGCCCCTCTGCCCTATTTATAAGCCAAAGGATAAAACGGCAGGCGCGGGAATCGAGGAGCCGAAAAATAGATATGGGACAATATTGTCGCCTCGATCTTTGGAGCTTTAATGAATAAAAGATAAAAAACAGGTACATGTGTTAAGTGAGCAGATGACGTCACGACGGATTAAATGCGATCTGAGAAGATGATGTCATGCCGGTTTATGAAGTACTTGAAGCTGCGGAAGAGGAAATCTTTACAAGACATTGAAGATTGACATGAACAGGTTCAAATCAATCCGGAGCCTAATGTCAGGGATATTATTACTAGGTATAAATCGCCCAGGAGGGGCTGGTTTATGCCTATGGAGATTATTTCTACTGAAGCCCGGCCGAACATGGAACAAGACGCTTTAGTCCAAGAAGCTTAAGGCCCAAGAGGCATTAGGGCCCATGGTTTTTAAACCGCCATATGATGTGTAACTTGTGATGTAAGATAGGAAGGATAGAGACCGAGCCGGACACGTTTATGAGCCAGCCTCGAGAGTCTGTAAATCGGACTGGGCGTCACCTATTATATAAAGGGACGACCCGGCGGCGGTTCAAGGCAGAAAACGACAGCTCGAGACACAGGCAAAGCGGATTCGCTCCCTGGTCATCGAAACCCTAGCAATATTACACCAAACTAGACGTAGGCTTTTGCCTTCATCGAAGGGGCCGAACTAGTATAAAATCACTGTGTCCTTGCCCGCTTTAGCCCCTTTAAGCTAACCCGTAGCGATGGCCTCACGACTAAGTCCTTTTGCTAGGACATCTGCCGTGACAAAACCACGACATATGGATTATGAGCTTTCCCATGTCCCGGCAGGATACTATGACGAAAGACCCTACGAGATGAGATTGATTACACCCAGCGTATTGGACTATGATTTTCTCATGAAAGAAATGGTTGTATTTGGCTATAAAAAGGATTCAGATTTGTACCACTTCTTACCTGAGTATGTGTGCAAACTACCAGAAGGAATTTTCCTGATTTCAGGACTAGGTGATTTTGCAAAGATGATTTCCCTTCTGAATGTCAGGAAGACATGTCATTTGTATTTGGTGTATAATCGTCCACCGAAAGATGATCATGAGTGTTCAGACATGGATTCAGAGGTTCCTATTCTTCATGTTACATCAATTTTACGCCTTCATCATCCTTAAGTTTGTCCTAATACGTTCGTATGATTTTTGACAGGAACTGCGCATCCGAGATATGGAGGAGGCAGAGGGTCTAGCTAGAGAGCTGGAGGCACAGGAACAACTGGACTCCTTAGATTACATTGATGTACCGTGTAAAACTATGGGATAAGGTGGGTCGTCGCCAAGCCCGACGCAAACTCCCATGAACAATACGAAGAAGTCACTAGATTTTGGCATCGGAGACGAGCTTCCATATGAGGGTTAATGTTATTTGTACTATTTTAAGCTTCAGACAACATTTTTGGTTTTTACGGATGTTTGCAGTTATGAAACAATTCATTCACGATGGAGGTCTTTTAACAACATTTTTTGCTAGATTGTGATTTCCATTTCCGACGCGACATGCATGTGTTTATATCCAACCATATAGTTGTTTGTGAGAAGGCCTTTGTGGAAAAAAAAATGCAGTCACTACAGAACATTTTATGTACATTCATGTTATGTGGCCGTCGATGTGTCCACACTTGTGCTAGCGAGGTTTTGTACACCGCAGAAGACCCCGCGTCAGGTGCTGCAAGATCATGTACAACTGTGGCTGATTTTTTTTTGCAAAACAGCGGAGGAAATAAACCAAACGGACATCTTATTTGACACAACGTGACAAAAGTGTAGGCAAATCATCCTCGGGATCCTTGGAGTCAGACCTGCCGAGATCTGCTCCAGGATCGGTGCGGTGTCAGGGCGCATCGAACCGCAGGCGGATCCCCCCCAAAGCGCACGAGGAAGGGTCATCGCACATGCGCATGTCGTCACCCAGAGATAGGACGGTCGAATTAATTGGTGCAAGCCCCGCACGTGTACGTCTACCGGGCCCAGTCGGAAATCCCCGTGTGATCCATGGTGGGGTGTGGAGTTCGTTCTTGCAGGCGTGATTACCGAAGCCATGCATGCACATAAGTTTCCCACGTCAGCCCTGCCTCCTCCCCCAAATCCCGACCCATCCAAGCGTTTCGGCGTCAGCCGGCCCACGTCGCGATGATATCGTGCCACGATCATGTCTTAAATTTTTTTATTCCCACCTCACCCCCGAACAAATCCTGCACCTGCTTAAATACCTTCATCTATTATATTGTTACAAGCGTGGGTCTTCCTTGCACTCTAGTGGGAGGATATGCAGGATGAATATGATTCATCATTTGTAATAATCTCTGCATTCATCATGTATATTCTTCAACTGGAGTGCATCATTACTAGGGAAATCCCTAGTAGTAGCGCTGGAAATATGCATAGCAGTAGCGCTGGGTCCAGCGGTACTGCTAGCGCACTACAACTAAGTTGTAGCAGTAGCGCTGGTATGGGCAGCGCTACTAGTAAGTACTATTAACAGTAGCGCTTCCTAGACCAGCGCTACTGCTAGCTATCTGTAGCGCTTGAATAAAGGAAGCGCTGCTGCTAACATAGCGCTGCTGTTAGATGCAATCCAGCGCTGCTGCTAGTATTCGTGCTTTCACAGATTTACACCCCCTCTACGTATTTGTGATGTATTTATATAGGCTCTATATAGTAGTTTCGTCAGATCATACTAAATATCATCATCATAGACATACATTACTCTCTTCATACCATCATCATCATTCAACACAAATTTCATCACATTTCGAAAATAGCGATACACAAGAGTGATCATGTCATGCCTCGAATAAGTGCAAATGCATGGTTATGGCACACACACAAGTTTCATCATCTCTAGCTAAACCATGATGTAGAAGAGCAGAGCAATCAGCATGAGCAAGAGCGCGACTATGTAGTACTTGAGGCACCGGTGGTCCCGCCCCCGCTCATGCCGGAGTGTCCAGCTCAAGTAACTACTTTCCGCTTCGGCTCTGCTGTCGAACCCTCTGTGGCTAGCACCCGGGTATTTGTACACATGTGCCTGAGCGTCTGGCCAGCTGTCGTAGACTCCTGGAACCCACCCAATGAACACGACGTAGCAGTCCTTCGCCATCTCTGATCTATGTACCTGCATCGATAGTTGATCAATTGAACGATAATATGCAACATAATGTACTTAAGAAAACAAAGAGGCATAATTAGCGAAATACAAGCAACTTAAAACAAACATAAGTGACGAAGTTCCTCATACCCAAACTAATTAACTAGAGCGATCAGTCCTCCATGTCGGCGGTCCAATCTTCATAGTCAGGGAGGAAACACGCGAGCTTCGCGAAAGGCTTAAGGTCTAGACGCTGAGCGAGTAGTAGTGCTCGGACATCATACCATGTCATTGTTGGCCCATGGTAGAACATCCCTGTTGGTTCGAGGACCTGCTCCATCATCACTTGGGCAAGTTCACACTGGACATGATAAAACTCAGCTCGAATTCGATGATCCGGTGTCTTTCCTATGCTTGTGGCCCAATAGATAATCTCGGCATCTTCGGTAGTAGGTGACTTGCCAAGGCGTTGATTATCCCTTCTGTACTCGAGGAGGTGATAGATGAGGTAGAATACATCAGCCTGAGTGGTGTGCAGTTGCTGGATGCAGCAGAAGTCGGCGTATGGCGGAAAACCAGTCCATTCTTCCTGTTCCTTTTCACCTTGATATATCCATGACACACGCTGAAGGTAAACAGGGCACTATCGAGAACACACTTTACGTGCGTGTAATCCTTTTTCTTGATGTTCTTCGATGAGTCCAAGTACATAGCATGGGAGTATTTCGGGTACAAAACGATGAGCACGGTGCCGCCCCCGCTATGCAAATTAAGTGCACCTCAAATTAGCCTCCATGCTTGCAAAGGAATGATTAACACTTACGAAAGGATATGTGTGGATGACTTACGTGGGATGATAAGGAAGGAGAATCCCTTCCTTGTCCTTATTAGCGATCATGAATTTGCCGTGGTACTTGCTCGCATATCCACGGTGCTCTTTGCAAACTGCCAAGAAGCTCTCGTGCATATAGAACGGGTCCGCGACGCAGAAATATTGTATGTTCTCGATCCTGATGAAGTAGTTCAGATACAGCGCATACATGCAGATGAACTGGAAATCCAGCTTGTTCATATGGAACATGTCGAAGATGTAGTCAAATCGCAGGATGAACTGATTCGCGGGCCAGGTGTCGACGTACAACTTCCCACCAGGCACCTGAGCCACATAAAGCGGGTATCCTGGTTTTTCCGGCGATCAGAAGGCTTTTCTCTCTGGCCAGCACATCTTCATGGACTCTGATACGTCTCCAACGTATCTACTTTTCCAAACCTTTTGCCCTTGTTTTGGACTCTAACTTGCATGATTTGAATGGAACTAACCCGGACTGACGTTGTTTTCAGCAGAACTGCCATGGTGTTGTTTTTGTGCAGAAATAAAAAGTTCTCGGAATCGCTTGAAAATCAACGGAGAATTATTTTCGAAAATATAAAAAATATCTACAAGAAGATCCAGACCAGGGGGGCCCACACCCTGTCCACGAGGGTGGGGGCGCCCCTGTCCAGGGCGCCCCTTGCCTCGTGGGCCCCCTGGTGCTCCACCGACGTATCCCCAGATCCTATAAGTTCACTTTCGGGGAGAAAAAAATCAAGAAGAAAGAATTGTCGCGTTTCACGAGACGGAGTCGCCGCCAAGCCCTAATCTCTCTTGGGAGGGCTGGTCTGGAGTCCGTTCGGGGCTCCGGAGAGTGGAGTTCGTCGTCATCGTCATCATCAACCTTCCTCCATCATCA
Organism: Secale cereale; assembly: GCA_902687465.1. Taxonomy (NCBI): domain Eukaryota; kingdom Viridiplantae; phylum Streptophyta; class Magnoliopsida; order Poales; family Poaceae; genus Secale; species Secale cereale. Next base: position 241,387,222 of record LR738712.1, read on the forward strand.
ATTCCATGATGCTCACCACCGTGCGTGAGTAATTCCATCGTAGGCTTGCTGGACGGTGATGTGTTGGATGGGATCTATCATGTAATCGAGTTAGTTTTGTTAGGGTTTGATCCCTAGTATCCACTATGTTCTGAGATTGATGTTGCTATGTCTTTGCTATGCTTAATGCTTGTCACTACGGCCCGAGTGCCATGATTTCAGATCTAAACCTATTATGTTTTCATGAATATATGTGTGTTCTTGATCCTATCTTGCAAGTCTATAGTCACCTACTATGTGTTATGATCCGGCAACCCCGAAGTGACAATAATCGGGACCACTCCGAGTGATGACCATAGTTTGAGGAGTTCATGTATTCACTATGTGTTAATGCTTTGGTCCGGTACTCTATTAAAAGGAGGCCTTAATATCCCTTAGTTTCCAATAGGACCCCGCTGCCACGGGAGGGTAGGACAAAATATGTCATGCAAGTTCTTTTCCACAAGCACATATGACTATATTCGGAATACATGCCTACATTGCATTGATGAACTGGAGCTAGTTCTGTGTCATCCTAGGTTATAACTTCTACATGATGAATTGCATCCGACATAATTTCCCATCACCGATCCAATGCCTATGAGCTTTTCCTATATTGCTTGTTGCTTATTTACTTTTCCGTTGCTACTATTACAAAAATTACAAAAACACTATCGTTACTTTTATTGCTGCTACCGCCACTATCACATTACTTTGCTACTAAACAATCTTGCTGCAGATATTAAGTTTCCAGGTGTGGTTGAATTGACAACTCAACTGCTAATACTTAAGAGTATTCTTTGGCTCCCCTTGTGTCAAATCAATAAATTTGGGTTGAATACTCTACCCTCGAAAATTGTTGCGATCCCCTACACTTGTGGGTTATCAAGACTATTTTCTCGTGCTGTTGCCGGGGAGCATTGCTCTATTCTTTAAGTCACTTGGGATTTATATCTGTTGATTACTATGAAGAATTTGAAGGACTCAAAAACCAAGATCTTACCCTCAACTACCAGGGGAGGTAAGGAACTGCCATCTAGCTCTACACTTGATTCTTCTTCCGTTATGAGTAAACTTGCGACACTTACTCCTTCTATTGAATCTGATATGTCGTATGTTCTTGATGATGACACTTCTCTTATGTATGATGAAACTACTTCTATGCCTGATAATACTATGCCACTAGGTGAATTTCTAGATGAACAAATTGCTAAGGTTAGGGAGAATGCAAATATTGAAACTGATGATATTTATGAAAGTGATGATGAAGCTACTCCCAATAGATATGAATTGCATGTTGTGCCTGAGGGTCATGTTATGAATGAAGAAACTGCTAGAGACTTTCTTGCTTGCAATGATAGATATGATCTTAAGAAATTATTAGCTAAGCTGAAAGAAAACACCTTGAATGCTAGAATGAAATATGGCCCTGCTTTTGCTACTTCACCTATTTGTGTTACTGATAAGGATTATGAATTCTCTGTTGATCCTGAGTTAATTACTTTGGTTGAGTCTGATCTTTTCCATGGCTGTGAGTCTGAAACTATTGTGGCACATCTTACTAAGTTGAATGATATAGCCAACATGTTTACCAACGATGAAAAGATTCGATACTACTATATCCTTAAGCTATTTATGTTCTCGTTAAAGGGTGATGCTAAGACCTGGTTTAATTCTCTTGATCCTGGTTGTGTGCGTAGTCCCCAGGATATGATGTATTACTTCTCTGCTAAACATTTTCCCGCTCATAAGAAACAAGCTGCCTTATGGGAAATACATAACTTTGCTCAAACTGAAGAAGAGAGTCTCCCACTAGCTTGGGGGAGGCTTCTCCAATTGCTTAATGCTTTGTCTGATCATCCTCTTGAAATGCATGATATACTTGATGTCTTTTATAATGGACTAACCGATGCTTCCAGATACCACCTGGATAGTTGTGTTGGTTGTGTTTTCAGGGAAAGAACAGTTGAACAAGCTGAATTACTATTGAATAATATGTTGGCCAATGAAAATAATTGGACACTTCCTGAACCAGCCCCTAAGCCAACTCTGAAGAAAAGTGGTGTTCTATTTCTCAGTCCTGAGGATATGCAAGAGGCAAAGAAATCTATGAAAGAAAAATGTATTAAAGGTGAAGATGTTAAGAATTTACCGCCTATTGAAGAAATACATGGTCTTGATAACCCGACACAGGTAGTAAAGGTAAATTCTCTTTATAGATTTGATGAAGGTGATATTCCTCGTTATAAGTCTGCTAGCCAATGTTTAGATGAGTTTGACAATTTTATTGTGAAACAAGAAAACTTCAATGCTTATGTTGGTAGACAATTACAACACAATGATTATATGATTGAACGCTTGAGTGATTATCTTTCTAGAGCTAAAGGTGAACTGAAACTTGTTAGTACACATACTTCTATGGTCACCACTCAAGTAGAACAAGTACTTAAGGCTCAGAATGATTTGCTCAATGAATTAAATAGTAAGAATAATGACTATGATGTTAGAGTTGCCACTAGAGGTGGTAAGATGACTCAGGAACCTCTGTATCCTGAGGGCCACCCGAAGAGAATTGAGCAGGATTCTCAGAGAGCTAATTTAGATGCACCTAGTTCTTCTAAGAAGAAGAAAAAGAAAAATGATAGGACTTTGCATGCTTCTAGTGAACCTGTAGCTGACACACTTGAGAATCCTAATGATATATCTATTTATGATGCTGAGACACAATTTGGTAATGAACATGAACCTAGTGATAATATTAATGATGATGTTCATGATGATGCTCAACCTAGCAATGATAATGATGTAGAGATTGAACCTGTTGTTGATGTTGATAACCCACAATCAAAGAATCAATGTTATGATAAGAGAGACTTTGTTGCTAGGAAGCACGGTAGGGAAAGAGAACCATGGGTTCAGAAACCCATGCCTTTTCCTCCGAAACCATCCAAGAAAAAGGATGATGAGGATTTTGAGCGCTTTGCTGAAATGATTAGACCTATATTTTTGCGTATGCATTTGACTGATGTGCTTAAAACAAATCATTATACTAAGTATATGAAAGATATTATTACCAACAAAAAAAGATACCTGAAGTAGAAATTTCCACCATGCTTGCCAATTACACTTTTAAGGGTGGAATGCCTAAAAAATTACAAGATCGAGGAGTACCTACTATACCTTGCTCCATTAAGAAAAACTATGTTAAAACTGCTTTGTGTGATCTTGGAGCCGGTGTTAGCGTTATGCCTCTCTCTTTATATTGTAGACTTGACTTGTGTAAGTTGACACCTACTGAAATATCTTTGCAGATGGCTGATAAATCAACTGCTATACCTATTGGTATTTGTGAGGATGCGCCTGTTGTAGTTGCAAATGTCACTATTTTAACGAACTTTGTTATACTTGATATTCCCGAGGGCGATAGTATGTCTATTATTCTTGGAAGACCCTTTTTGAATACTGTAGGGGCTGTTATTGTTTGCAACAAAGGCAATGTCACTTTTCATATCAATGGTAATGAGCATACGGTACACTTCCCGAGGAAACAACCTCGGGTCCATAGTATGAATTATATTGGAAAATTTTCAACTATTACTATAGGAGGTTTTGAATTTCCTCTTCCTACTATCAAGAAGACATATGCCATCCTTATTGTTGGGGACATACATATCCCCATTGAGGTAACCTAGTGTTATTCGAAAATTCTCCGGTTACATGTTACTCGGAAAGAGTTTATTAACAAGACTTGATCAACCTTGTTAATGGATTCCTTTTGATGAGCATGGGATAGGTGAATCTAGATAGCACAACCTTCTGTACCCTCCTTTTACTTTCTGTTAATTAGGATAAATAAAGCAAAAATAGTATTTTCTGTCTGTTTTCAGACTTATCCGTGCAATAAAAAATATCCCGAAAATAAAAGTTCTCCAAATGCCATGAAAATGAAATATGATTTTTTTTTTTCTAAAATATTTGAGAAAATATGGCACAGAACACATAGCGAGGGGAGCCAGCACCTGGCCACGAGGGTCCAGGGTGCGCCCCCCTGCCCAGGGCACGCCCCCTGCCTCGTGGGCCCCACGTGCCCCCCCTCCACTTATTCCTGCACCCATGCTCTTCTTCTTCCTCCCAAAAAATCACCAACCAGCTCAAACCCGAGTTCTAGCTCATCTTGCTGCCATTTTCGACCTCCTTGCTCAAAGCACCATTCACCAACCTATTTGGGGAGATTGTTCCTTGGTATGTGACTCCTCCATTGGTCCAATTAGTTTTTGTTCTAGTGCTCTATTTATTGCAAATTTTTGCTGTTGTGGTGACCTTGTTCTTGAGCTTGCATGTCAAATTTTCTTGGTCTCAAGTAGTTCTAATGCATCATATAGTCTCTAGGCACTTATAGGAGTTGTTGCTATCAATCTTGTTGAGTTTGGTTAACTTTTATTTTGAGTTACTAAAAATTTCAGAAAATTTCAGAAAAGGAAAATGATAAAGAGATTGTTGAGGGGCTCCTCCAGGAAGAGATCAGAGGAGAAGAAGAAAGAAGAAAATAAGAATCCCAAGTATAATCTTCCTCGCATGGCGGAAGTTTGACCGTGCGAATGGCCTTGTAATGATTTCATGATGTCCACCGGGATTTACGAAGACTTTTATTGGTTGGCAAATAATGCAGGCCTCACCGACTTCCTCCATGACCAGAAAGAACAGTATCTCTTACTCACCAATATTTTCACACAAAGTTTTCATTTTCACGCTAAGAAAACACCACCTACGGTGGACTTTCGTTTATATGATGTGATTAAGGAGATATCACTCTTAGATTTTTGTGAAATATGCAAAGTACCCTTTGGAGGTAGACTTGATGAACCACGCCGTGAAGACGTTGAAGGGTTTATTGACATGATAGCCGTAGGGGAAACTAAACAAGTTTCAGGGGCAAGAATCATTAGTATACACTTCCATGTTCTGCGCTACTTTGCTTTATTTGCTAGTAGATGTTTAATTGGTCGCAGGAACAGTATTATCATTTTATGCCATGCTTTGTTTCAAGACACAACTTTTAGCTTGGGCGTCGTCGTTGCTAAACGGCTGAGTCTGAACCGCTCAAAGGGGCCCGTCTTTGGAGGCATCTTTGCTTCTCGCCTTGCTGAACATTTTATAATACCAATTAGGCATCATGAGAAGGAAGAAAAATTGCTTGCCCCTGTTTATATAGACTACAAGAGCATGGTAGCCCATGATTTTATTGTTAAAGACAAGAATAGGTCGCTTAATTATAAATTAAGGTTTGATGAAATATACTGTGAAATTGTTACCTTGCCTGCACCATCTCTGTTTGATCTGTCCACAGGCATATACCTCATTACATCAGATGCCTTCTACAAGTACCAAGGTCAGGCACAAGCTTCAGAGCCTGAGCCTGAGACACCACTTGATCCGTACCGCCAGTCTGTTTATGGGTGGGAGCTGGATGAGCTCGCCAACCAGTGGCACCCAGAGGACACATCTCAGTACATTGGAGGGGGTAGCTTAGATCTATGGCCATAGACCAACTTAGGCCAAAAGCCTAAGCTTCGGGGAGTACATGTTTCTCACCGACTTTACATTCATGTTCACACACCTATTCTAGTTGTCGGTGCTCACACTCTTTCACTATACCATCCATGTTTAGTTTCAATTACTTTTTCTGAGTCTTTTTCTCGTGTGCTAGAAAAACCTTAAGAAAAACAAAAAAATATTAGTTGTAGCTTCTAGCTAGTTTACTTTCTTTGCTTGTAGTAGTAGTTAAAAATGAAAACCCAAAAATATTTCCCGTTCTTCTTTTGCTTGTTGGGAGCTTTCCTATGTAAATAGTTTCTTTTCTTTTCTTTAGGGGTCAAGAGTATAAGACCATCAATGAAATTGCTTAGTGGCTCTCATATGCATTGTTGTTAATTTAACCTTGAGCCATATTACCTTGTCTTCTCTCTTGTATTAAATGTCTGCAGATTCCAGCTTAGTCCAATGCACGTGCACTATTATTATTATCCACATCGTTCGTTCGTGCGAGTGAAAGGCAATAAGGATGATATATGATGAACTAATTGAGATGAGAAAAACTGGTATGAACTCGACCTCTCTTTTTTGGTAAATATGATGACTCATCATTCCTGATTCAGCTTGTTATGAATGAAACATGCTTCCAATGACAATTAGAGATCATAGCTGCGTATGCCATGCTTAATTAGCTGAGAGTTTATAATGGTCTATCTTGCGTGCCAACATGATATTAAAATGGTTGTGATGTGGTATGATGGGGTGGTATCCTCCTTCGAACGATTCAAGTGATCTGACTTGGCACATGTTCACGCATGTATTTGAAACAAATAAACATAGCCTCCACGATATTTATGTTCATGGCGATTTATATCCTACTCATGCTTGCATTCATTGTTGATTAATTTTAATGCATGTTCATGACCGTTGTTGCTCTCTAGCTGGTCGCTTCCCAGTCTCTTTCTAGCCTTCACCTGTACTAACCGGGAATACTGCTTGTGCATCCACTTCCATAAAACCCAAAGTTATTCCATATGAGTCCACCATACCTTCCTATATGCGGTATTTACCTGTCGTTCCAAGTAAATTTGTATGTGCCAAACTATAAACCTTTAAATGGAATTCTGTTTTGTATGGTCGGACAGCTCATGTATCAACTAGGGTTGTCTATATCTTCCATGCTAGGTGGGTTATTCTCACGATGAGTGGACTCCGCTCATCATTCATGAGAAAATGGCTGGTAACCGGGATGCCCAGTACCATGCTCAAAATCATAATAATTAAACAAAACTCCCCCAGGGCTGTTGATGGTTTGGATGGTACCTGTTGTTTCGGGCTAGCCGTGGAGTGTGCTTGTTGGTGGTTGGGGGAGTATAAACTTTACAATTCTGTTTGGGAACCGCCTATAATGTGCGTAGCATGGGAGATATCGAGATTCTTGGTGGTTATGTTGACAATGAAAGTATACCACACAAAATGTTATTCATCTCTATTTAAAAATCGAGCTTTGGCACCTCTACAAATCCCTGCTTCCCTCTATGAACAGCCTATCTATTTACTTTTATGCAGAGTCATCATCCTCTTATCAAAGAGCACCAGTAGGAGAGCACCTCTGTCGTTGCATGTATTACTATTAATTTGCATTGAGTATGATCGTGACTGGATCTCTTTTACCATGAATTACAATGTCTAGTCAGTCCTTGATCTTTAAAGGTGCTCTGCATTTATGTTTTGCAGTCTCAGAAAGGGCTAGCGAGATACCATCTCGTTATATCATATGATGATTGTTTTGAGAAAGTGTTGTCATCCGAGGTTTATTATTATTGGTCGCTAGTTGATTATGCCATTGATGTGAGTAGTCTTGAGACCTGAAAGATATTGTGAATGTGGTTAGTTCATGATCTTGTTAAAAACCTGAATGCTAGCTTACATATTTACAACAACAAGAGCAAACAGAGTTTGTCAAAGTTTTTCTTTGTCACTTTCAGTTTATCATCTGAATTGCTTGAGGACAAGCAAAGGTTTAAGCTTGGGGGAGTTGATACGTCTCCAATGTATCTACTTTTCCAAACCCTTTTGCCCTTGTTTTGGACTCTAACTTGCATGATTTGAATAGAACTAACCCGAACTGACGTTGTTTTCAGCAGAACTACCATGGTGTTGTTTTTGTGCAGAAATAAAAAGTTCTCGGAATCGCCTGAAAATCAATGGAGAATTATTTTGGAAAATAAAAAAAAATATCTGCAAGAAGATCCAGACCAGGGGGCCCACACCCTGTCCACGAGGGTGGGGAGCGCGCCTATAAGTGTACAAAAAGAGGGGTACACTTTTTGTACCCCTATAACTGTGCACGGGCAGTCTGAGCCACGGGCACCACCACGCCAAGCATGGCAAGGGAGGTGAGCCAGGGTAAGACCGAAGCTCGATGGAGACTGAAGCCCAAAGCCAAGACCACAAAGAGCAAAGGGACGAAGCGACTTCCCCCGGCAAGGTCCTTGCCGGGAGCCAGTCTTAGCAGTCCCGGCAAGATCCTTGCTGGGGCCGGCTTTAGCTGCCCCGGCAAGACCCTTGCCGCGGAAATTCGCCCCACGCCTACGGAGCGGATCACCCTTGAGTCCACTGCCCCCATGGGGCAAGGATTCGGGAGGCATCCCCGTAGTGGCATGCAGATCTTTGTGAAGACATTCAAGATCAGATACACACTAAGAAGACGATGACCCTTGGCGGGATCCCAGCCAAAGAAGACCACAAGACCTCCGGCAAGCACCTTGCCGGGGATGACAGCAGGCGCCGTGGCAAGACCCTTGTCGGGGCCCCGGCAAGACCCTTGCCGAGGACATCCGCAGGGCCACCATCAGGCCCACGCCAACTAACCTTCCACCGCCCCATGCAGTTGCCGACCCAACCAGCTGGGCAGGCACCTGCGTGGCGACATGCAGATCTTCGTGGAGACCCACCATTGCGCCACCTCAGCTGCTTGCCTGCCTACATGGCATCTCAGGCATCGCTGGCCAGGGCATGTGTCGACACAAGAAGGAGCGGCGACGGACAAGACGGATGTCTCCCCCGTCCCCGATAAAGCAAGGACACCTAAGCAAGGCACATTAAATGCGCCTTGTCATGTAATGCGGGGGATAACCTTGCATCACTGTACCCTTTCCACCTCCTGTGTGCCACTGTGGCCACCCCTTTTCCCTATAAAAGGAGGCCCAAGGCGACCAGGAGAAGGATTTAGCTTTTCAGAACTCCTCATGATTCGGCTTTTTGGAGCTCCTCACGCCCGGTAGCTAGCTGAAGAACACAAACATATAATCCACCAAAGCAGGAGTAGGGTTTTACGCATCCTCGCGGCCCGAACCTGGGTAAAGGAACCGTGTGCTATCTGTTTGATCCGCTCTTCTCTCAACCCCGCGGCCCGCGACCGTAGTAGGGATTCTTGTGATCCCATAGGTGTCGTTCCAAATACGCTGACATCTTTGGCGCTAGGTAGGGGGGGCGCAGTTGTGAGAATCGTCTCTAGCAGTTAGGCCAGCACTCCTTTGTCTTCATGGCTCTTTGAGAAGGAAGGAGGCCGGAAGATCAGCACTCGAGCAGCTACAAATAGAAGCTAAGTTACATTGAACCCTGGATATTTCCATCCTATTATTTAAAGTTATTATCCTCGGAGCTGTCGTTCTTTGTACAAAAAGAAACCTGCATGCAAATGGGGCCCTTCCCGGTCGACAACACCTTTGCTTTGTTTCTAGTCCGCTCAACAGTTCAAACAGCTGCGTTGGAAACGGTGGGGTAGCCTTCCGCAATTAGCAAGGCTCTCGACTCTGACTCGAGTCAAACTCGACAGTTCAAGCGGCTGCGTTGAGGGCGGTAAGGTGGCTCACCCGGCAGCACACTCACCCGGCATGCCAATGGGGACCCGTCCCCACGACGCCGCCTTGGGTTTCCGTGCCAGCAAGCCTACCCAGCTAGCGTAGGGTGGACATACGAAGAGGTAGCAAACAGGGAAATAACATGCATGATTCCAAAAATATTTCAAAGTTATATTACATCATTGCTGCGGTTCTAACTAAAGATAAATCTTGTCTTGGTCATGAACCCGCAGCGGCGAAGAAGACCGGGATGCCTAATCCCGGCGCTGGCCTTCCACCCTCTTGATTTCGTTGATGCAGCTGATGACGGGCTTGATGTGCTCCTTGAGCACCGTGAGGTCAGTACCCTCCGGCAAGCTATCCATCGCGGTTTCGAAGTCGAGGGCGGGATTCCGGAACGCCATCTTGGTGAGGACCTTGGTCATGACCCCCCGGCAAAGTCGCCGGGCCTCCCCAGCGAGCGTGGCCGTTCTGTTGGAGTGAAGACCAGCCAAGGCGCCGAGGATGCCCTCGAAGAACAAGGTCAACTTGGCATTAACGGTCCTGCTCCACTCAGGGGCATACCTCACGTTTGGCATCCCCATGAGGTCCAACTGCGAGGTGACCCTGCCGGCGATGTCCTCCAGCAGGCTGATCCACCTGTTCTCGCCCGCCACGTATTCCTGGTGGCAGGCGGCCTCGTCCGCCCGCTGCTGCTTCTCCTCCTCCAGGCTCCTGGTCAAGGTCTCCTCCCAAGCCGAGCTCTCCGACAACATCTTCTCGAGATTCTCCAGGTTCAGCTTGAGATCTCTGATGGAGTCTTGCGTCTCGGAGAGCTCCCCGGCCCTGCTGATGACCGCTCCCTGCGCCTCTGTCAAGGCGCAGTTGAGCCTGTTCTTGTCGTGGACAGCTTGAGGGCCTGCTCCCTCAGCTCGTCCCGCTCTACCTCCAGCTCCTTCACCTTGCTGGCGTGGACCAGAGCCTGGGCATTGAGCGCCTCTTTGTGCCTCTGCCCCAGCTCGCGAGTCCGCCGCTCGACAAGGACCTCGAGCTCCTCATCCTTGCCGCGGAGCGTTGCGACAAGCTTCGCCTCACGTGCGGAGAGGTCTTCTTTCTGGGAATCGATGGCGGCTTGATGCTAGTTCCGGGCGGCCTCGGCCGCGGCAGCCAAGCTCGCTGCCTCTTCCTGGGCCTTCTCGACGTCAGACATCTTCATGATGAGCTGTGCATCGCGCTTGGCCAATTCTTCCTGGAAGGCCCTCTGCTCCTCGCGGGACTGGTGAAACCAGGTTTGCGCATCAGCAACGCGCGCCTGGAAGTCCACCTCCGCCTCGTCCACCGTTCCCATCCTGGACTTAACCTTGTCCAGACGGGCACGGTAGAGCGCTTGGAGCTTCCGGAAATTGGCCCCCATAGCGCGGAAGAGCTGCTCTTCTGGGGAACCATCACCGCCGGCGCCCGGTTCATCGACCACCTCGAGCCCGGTGGCGGCGAGCACCTCACCGTCGAAGACTTCCCCTCCGGCGGGCGCTCGGGAACTTGAGCCCCCTGCGAGATGGACGAAGAGGTCGTCGCCCACCTTCAGGTATCTTCCGGGGCACGAGGTTGTGGAGGAAGAAGGCTGATCATCAGCCACCTCTTCCTCGGCTGTGGCCTTGCCGGCCTCCCCGGCAGGCTCACCGCTGGCACCCTCGACAGCATCCTTGGCGGCCTCGTCGGCGGCGGCCGCGCCAGCATCCTTGGCGGCCTCCTCAGCGGCGATCCTGTCGGCCTCCACCGTGGCCTCCTCAGCAATGTTCCCGATGGCGGCGTCCACGTCCTCCATACCTGAAGGAGGGCCTGGGCAGCAATGGGGACGATGAAGCCAAGAAAAAGAATAAGGGAAAAGCAGAGACAAAAGACAGGCGACTCACCAGTGCCAGGCTGTGAAGCAGAAGTCCCCTCCCCGCCGGCGTTTGGCGCCGTGGCAGAGCCACCAGGACCCAAGTTCCCCTCTTCCTCCATGCGTGTGGGCTCCATGATTGGTGCCCTTGCCGAGGACGCCCCTCGCGGCGGCGTAGTCGATGGGGGTGGTGTGTTGGGGGTAGCCCCCTGTGGCTCCTCCTACTGCCGCTCCCGTCCTACAAAACCGACAAGGTTAGCACCATAGCATCAAACACCTACTTCATGTCGAGCGAGAAGAGGGTGATGAACTTACGCTGGGGGTTGTGCCGGGGGCTGCTGCCCGGGCTGCTCAACACCACCAGTGGTGTCTTTGAAGCCCCAGCCGGGGGCTGTCTGCTCGCCGAGGCCTTCGCCCTCTTTATCCTCTGGGCCAACGTCTCTGCATCCCTGAAGAAGCAAAACAGATCAAGATGAGTGGCATGGTTCAAGAGAATGGAAATGGCAGTAAGGAACAGAGTACTTACTCGTCGTCCATCTCCTCCTCCTCCACCGCTTGCCTTTTCCTCTTCGGGCTGAGAGGTCCAAGATCAAAAGGGAACTCCGCGTCGACATCCGAGTCGACGTCTGCCAGGGGAGGCAAAGAAGGCGGAGTTGGTGCGCGCCCAGATGGAGAGGGGGCTTTTGCCTTCTTCTTCTCGGCGGCCTTCGTCAGCCTCCTCGCCGTCGTGGCCCTCGTGTCGTGCCCGGACCCCTCCAGGGCCAATTGAGGCTGCGCAGCCTTGCCAGGTCGGACCGGCTCGCCGGAACTGGCCCGCCGTAGGACTCGCCCTCTTCCCCTAGCTGGCTCCAAACCCGCTGCCACGTCCTCCTCCGACGATGACTCGTCGGCCGCGTCCTCAACAAGCGGAGCTCCAGTATTAGCGCTGCTGGCCTCCCCGGCGGCCGCTGCCCACTGGGCGAGCTCCTCCTCCTCCGCAGCCTTTGTGACCTCATCCTCCACACCCCCGGCGCTGCCGGCCTCCATGGCGAGTTGCGCCTCCCTTGCCCTAGTGGCGATGTAGTCCAGCTCTTCCTGGGTGGTGTCCCTGACAAGCCACTGCTTGGTGTCAGGCTTGACGCACACCTCAACCAGAGAGTCGAAGAATTGTTGCACGTCCTCGTCCATCGGCTCCTTCCAGCTCGTGACAGGGCCATGCGCATTGCATTCCGGCATCATGGCGATGATTTCGGACTGGCGCGAATTGTTGCACAGCGGGACCACCCCCGCTGGCAGCTTGAAGAACGACCCCTTGATGGCCTTGCCGGCCTTTACGGCAGCCCTCGCGGCCCTGCCGGTCCGCTCGACCTCGCCGTCGCGACCCAAATCAAGCTGGAAGAGCCGCTGGTAGAAATGGGCATGTCCCATCACCGTGAAGTTGTGGTCGAGGCCAGGGCGGAACCGCATGACGTCAGCAGGATTCCTGAAGAACCAGGCTGGGCTCCCCTTGTTATGCAACGGGGCGATCCGACGGCGAATGAAGTCCGAACCGATCATCTCAAGGGTGAGTCCGGCCTAGGTGAGCCGGAGAATCCTGGTGGTGGCGACGGTGAGCCTCCCATCGGCGGCGTCGACGTCGCCCCAGTCGCTGCCACGGACCGGCGGCACCCGGCGGACCTTGCAGAATCTTGGCGGCTCTTCTTCTTCAATCTAGCACCACCGGCCGCGCCATTCATCCCACCTCTCCTTCACGGCGCCGTCCGGGTACGCTCCCTTGGATCTTGGAATCCAAGTGATGCATCCAGAGACGGCACCTCCCGACTGGATCCGAGGGGTGAAATAGTGGTGGAAGAGCGCCGTGTTGGGCTGCACCCCGACGAAGCCTTCGCAAAGGTGGGCGAAGAAAGCCATGCACGCCACCGCGTTCGGAGTGAAATCCTAGAGGCGGAAGCCAAAGGTGTGCATGGTGTCACAGAAGAAATCGGAGAAGGGGGACATAACCCGCAAGAAAAGTAGTCGACGAAGAAGGGATACCGATTTGGGCCAGGTTCGACGCAAGCGGCCGGAATGACGCGCGTCGCCGAATTTCCCGAATCCCCC
>LR738712.1:241400696-241413864 GCA_902687465.1 Secale cereale
CCCCCCGTCTTCACCCCCCAAAGGGGCTTGAAGGTGGCCCGGAGCTCGTGGACGTCGACCGTCGACGGGATGAAGAAAGCAGCCTTCGTCCGGTCCCCCGATAGCGCGCCCTCCGGCGGCTCCACAGACCCGCCACCCTTGGCCACCCCCTTGCCCTTGGCGGATTTGGACGCCATGGCGGCTAAGTTGGAGGGCTGAGGGAGGGGATGGCGAAGCAACGGCGATAGGCGACGGCGGAAGCTTCGAAGGAAGGAAGAGAAGGAACAGCGGCTCTGAGATTGGAAGAGGCGCGAGGAAAATGGAAGAAGTGAGCAGCGCGCCCGCGGTTATCCCTTCTTATGGGGGGGACATGGGCCGCCTCCTTTCGCATTTACTGCGACGTGACGCATGCCTGCGGAAACCGCCCCGCGCATGCCGCCCACGTCACGCCCGCCCCTCCACCCCGCGCCGTGCACGCAGATCGTGGGAGGCGCAGCGCGCGGAAAATCTTACCACGGTAAAAACCGTCCCGCCTGCCCGCGCACCGTTCTGGGCCTGGCCCAACAAAGCGTCGCGCTTATGTGTGGCCCAGGCCCGGGGGCTCCTGTCGGTCTACAAAAAGAGGGGTACACTTTTTGTACCCCTATAACTGTGCACAGGCAGTCTAAGACACGGGCACAACCACGCCAAGCATGGCAAGGGAGGTGAGCCAGGGTAAGACCGAAGCTCGATGGAGACTGAAGCCCAAAGCCAAGACCACAAAGAGCAAAGGGACGAAGCGACTTCCCCCCGCAAGGTCCTTGCCAGGAGCCAGTCTTAGCAGTCCCGACAAGATCCTTGCCGGGGCCGGCTTTAGCTGCCCCAGCAAGACCCTTGCCGCGGCAATTCGCCCCACGCCTACGGAGTGGATCACCCTTGAGTCCACTGCCCCCATGGGGCAAGGATTCGGGAGGCATCCCCGTAGTGGCATGCAGATATTTGTGGAGACATTCAAGATCAAATACACTCTAAGAAGACGACGACCCTTGGCGGGATCCCAGCCAAGGAAGACCACAAGACCTCCGGCAAGCACCTTCCCGGGGATGACAGCAGGCACCGCGGCAAGACCCTCGTCGGGGCCCCGGCAAGACCCTTGCCGAGGACATCCGCAGGGCCACCAACAGGCCCATGCCAACTAAGCTTCCACCGCCCCATGCAGCTGCCGACCCAACCAGCTGGGGAGGCACCTGCGTGGCGACATGCAGATCTTCTTGGAGACCCACCATTGCGCCACCCCAGCTGCCTGCCTGCCTACATGGCATCTCAGGCATCGCTGGCCAAGGTGCGTGTCGACACAAGAAGGAGCGGTGACGGACAAGACGGATGTCTCCCCCGTCCCCGATAAAGCAAGGACACCTAAGCAAGGCGCATTAAATGCGCCTTGTCATGTAATGCGGGGGATAACCTCGCATCACTGTACCCTTTCCACCTCTTGTGTGCCACTGTGTCAACCCCTTTTCCCTATAAAAGGAGGCCCGAGGCGACCAGGAGAAGGATTCGGCTTTTCAGAACTCCTCACGATTCGGCTTTTTGGAGCTCATCACGCCCCGTAGCTAGCTGAAGAACACAAACATATAATGCACCAAAGCAGGAGTAGGGTTTTACGCATCCTCGCGGACCCAACCTAGGTAAAGGAACCGTGTGCTACCTGTTTGATCCGCTCTTCTCTCAACCCCGTGCCCCGCAACCGTAGTAGGAATTCTTGTGATCCCATAGGTGTCGTTCCAAATACACCGACAGCGCCCCCCTGCCCAGGGCGCGCCCCCTGCCTCGTGGGCCCCCTGGTGCTCCACCGACGTATCCCCAGATCCTATAAGTTCACTTTCGGGGAGAAAAAATCAAGGAGAAATAATTATTGCGTTTCACGAGACGGAGCCGCCGCCAAGCCCTAATCTCTCTCGGGGGGGGGGGCTGATCTGGAGTCCGTTCAGGGCTCCGGAGAGTGGAGATCGTCGCCATCGTCATCATCAACCTTCCTCCATCACCAATTCTATAATGCTCACCGCCGTGCGTGAGTAATTCCATCGTAGGCTTGCTGGACTGTGATGGGTTGGATGGGATCTATCATGTAATCGAGTTAGTTTTGTTAGGGTTTGATCCCTAGTATCCACTATGTTCTGAGATTGATGTTGCTATGTCTTTGCTATGCTTAATGCTTGTCACTAGGGCCCGAGTGCCATGATTTCAGATCTGAACCTATTATGTTTTCATGAATATATGTGTGTTCTTGATCCTATCTTGCAAGTCTAAAGTCACCTACTATGTGTTATGATCCGGCAACCCTGAAGTGACAATAATCGGGACCACTCCCGGTGATGACCATAGTTTGAGGAGTTCATGTATTCACTATGTGTTAATGCTTTGGTCCGATACTCTATTAAAAGGAGGCCATAATATCCCTTAGTTTCCAATAGGACCCCGCTGCCATGGGAGGGTAGGACAAAAGATGTCATGCAAGTTCTTTTCCATAAGCACGTATGACTATATTCGGAATAGATGCCTACATTGCATTGATGAACTGGAGGTAGTTCTATGTCACCCTAGGTTATAACTTCTACATGAAGCTCTGGCTAGTTCTGAATAGTCATACGAACATAACCTACATCAATATTCTGTCTACCACCCGGGGCTTCAGAGGCGGCTGGCTGCTTGAAGAAGCTCTGGCGCCTTTAGGGCTTTTCATGTCCGGTCTCCTCCTTTGCTTCTTGGTGGGTGGCGGTAGTGAGCCCACCATACCTTCCCTAACCACCACCCCAAGTGTCGTCGGGCTAATCATTGGACGAGCCTGGGGGATTGCTGGGTAGAGGCGGCATCTGGAGGCGTTTCCTGCGAGGATTTCTTGAACGGAGACTTTTTGCATTCCGCCTTAGGATGTTCCGGCTCCGGAAATCAGGCAGCATCAAGTCATCATCTCCACGCTCATAGACTGAGTCTTCGTCGTCCTGAGCCATCAACCTTCCATCATCATAAGCGGTATTGAAATACTTGTCTGGGTCTTCATCATCATCCTCCTCCATGTCATCATCAACATTTGCTTCTTCGACAGCGGGGGCGACATGATCTAATACTAATGGAGGCTCTTCCTCGCGTCGTCCGCTATCACCCACCACGACATGTGCAGGTAATTTGGTAGGTGGGGTGGTGGTGTTCATACCTTCTTGAGAAGGTGGCGTTGGCGTGATACTGGGTGCCACGAGACGAAGAAGAGACTTGGGCCAAGGCAAGAACCAGTTATTGCATGTGCCAATCATCTTAGGGGTCTCGTCATCAGCGACTCGTACCGGAGGAGGCAAATCCTAGAAGCCCGCTAAGACACTGGCCACGTTAACCTTGAAGACGCCATCGGGCATCTCTCGGTTGTGGAACATGCGGTCCTTGGGCTTCACGATCGTTGCCTTTCCAATGGCCACCTTCTAGCCCTTGATTTCGTAGAGTAGGGTGCACGGGGCGTCGTCGGCCTACAAAGGAGACATGTCTGTGACGTCAAACATCCGAAAGGCAACTAAAATGGAAGACTATAGACATGTTGCTGAAAAGGGTATGACGCGCAATTACCATGAGTGCGTCGAGCTCGGCCAGCAATGAAGGTCCGCCGAGCATGCAAGAGACGGCCGGGCTGCTATGAACAGGAGAGGGACCTTTTGCGGTTGCTTGAGAAGGTGTTGGTGCTCTGGTGTTCATCGAATTGCTCCCGACAAAGCTGGGAAGGGGAAAGTCCTCCGGCTGTGCATTTGGATTGTTCTTCGCGTAATTGAAAAGTGTCGGAAGCAAGATGACCACCGCTTCAGTGAACGCTGCATTGACGGCCCCGAGCAACTCTTCTTTGGGCTCAGCTTTGGTCTTATCGACCACAATCTTGACCTTCTCGTCGATGCTCTGCTGAGTGACGACCAATCATCTCTTCTTTCTTTCCTCTGGCTCCTCATGGTAGCACATCTTCCATGAGGCGCCATCTCCGACGTCGTGCACACGTCCATAGGATGGCGGCTTGTACACCGGGACCTTTTTTAGTATGTTCAGGGCCCGGTTGAATGGGGTGTCCCACTTGGGCCTCACCGACGACTGTGATGACTCGTCGCTTTCGGTTGCCTTTTGGTGCTGCTCTTTCTGCAAAAGGAATGTGGATGGTTTACTAATGTGACAAAACGTGCAGTCGAATTGATTGGAAGCTAATATGATAATGTGGTAATATAACAATTACCAGAAGTCTCATGAACTCCCTCGTGTTCGTGTCCGTGTAAAAGATCTTTCTGACTTTGTCCCACTTGTACAGGGCCCTGATCTAGTCATGCTCCAATGGGTCGGTGAACTCCGCCAAGGGGTCTAGGATTCTGTGACTTTCACGTTCGGCGTCCTCCTTGGCCCATACGTGCCTCTTCCCCTCGTAACCACGGCTTCCAAGGCGGTGGGGAGGCGTGTTCGTGGCCTGGAGCGCCTTCATTTTCTCCGACTTTGCCTTGACACTTTCTTTAGCGCAATTCTCCTTGAATTTTGCAAGGTCCACTTCCGTTATTGACGGATTATGAGCATGAATCTTGGACCATGGTTCATTCTTTGCAATCGCTCTTTTCACCCGAACTTTCCAGGAGGACAAGTCGATGGTGAACGTCACCATCGCCTTGTCGTTTATCTTTGTCATGCCAGGATCGTCCCACGGATCTTTATATTGGCCTTCATTCCGGTCGGGGAATAGGAACCTATTGTGCAACTTCTTTAGGAGCATGTGCCCCATATGTGGTATCTTCTTCAACAGAACGTCATTGTTGTTGGTGGTTTCCCTGAGGATGCATCCTAGTTGATTGCCCCAGCACGAGTGTGCTTCCTCCGGCGCCATTGGCTCTAAATTCTTGGGGTGCATCTCCGTGACCACAATTTGTCCGATGCCAAGCACGTTAGGTTTTCGTGTCCTTTTCTTCTTCGGTGCTCTAGCAGCTAGGAGACCATCGTTGCCGGTCTCGGGGGTGGTGTCGATCTCGGTGCCAGTGCTGGTGCCGACGTCGGTGTCGGTGTCGGGGTTGGTGGCACTGCCGCCACCATGCAACCCCATCTGGTGTTCGTCCAAGTAATCGAAAAAGTGATTTGCTGCCTTGATGGGGTCTTTGAGGTGAGCAGAACCACCCATGACTTCGATGTCGGTAGACATGTTTCCTATTGATCAACAATTGTAAATAAAGGATATAATGAAGAGGAAAAAGGGGCCTATGTTTGGTCGGAATGTTGATTCATTCCCCTTCCGGCAAATCCCAGGTACTCCATATGTCCTAGTTTCTAGCGCAAGTCATGCCGAAAATCACGGAAATTTTTCGGCATGACCTTTGCTTAAAAGTGGACATATGGAGGGCCTGCAGTTTGCCGGAACGGAAATGAATCAACATTCCGGCAAAACATAGGCCACTCATTAGATATTCTTCAACAAGTGGCACAAGTTCATATAACAGATTTGATGCTATCTCAAGAGAACATGGCAACATTATATGAAAGATTTCCAAGACTTAGCAAATTAACCAAGTGTTAAAAACAGCAATATTGTATAGACTATATGCTCCTAAAACGTCATCTAAGGTTTGATGTGCTACTGCCCTAAACAAATTTGCCCTGGCTAAATTTGCTCATTTGATAAAACAAATTGGCCCTAGCTATATTTGCTACTGCCCTAATTAGCTACAGTTTTTAATAAAAAAAATCTACTTTTTCTATAGCTAATTTATATACCTACAAAAACTAATTAGTTACTATTTTTTATAAATTTTAGCTACTGTTTTTATACCTACAAAAACCAATTTGCTACTATTTTTTATAAATTTCCCTAAACTAAATAGCACTAAACTAAATTTCCTAAACTAAATTGCCCTAAACAAAATCGCCCTAAACTAAATTTCCTAAATTTTCTAAACTAAATTGCCCTAGAGAGAGAGAGCAGGGAGGAGAGAGAGAGAGAGAGAGAGAGAGAGAGAGAGAGAGAGAGAGGAGGGCAGGGGAGAGGAGAGGGAGAGGCTTACGGGGCAGTGGAGAGGGCGCGCGGCGTCGAGGTCGAGGGCGGCGACTAGGTTGAGGGCGAGCACAGGGGAGATGGCCGGCGAGGTCGAGGGAGGGCGCTGCGGCGACGGCCGATGGCGGCGAGGTCGTAAGGGCGTCAGTACGCATCGAAGGCGTCGGTGCCCGCGTACTCCGACATGACGACCTTGCCGCCCGCCCTCTTCCTCTTTCGCAGCCTCCCAACGCCGGCCGCCAAGGGGACGGCCCTGAGAAGTTCAAGGAGCCAGCGACACGGATGATGGGGTCGCCGGTGCCACGAGGAGTGGCACCCGACACCTAGTCGGACCCGTCATCCTGCCGCCTACCGCCCTCGTTGTCGTTGCCGCTGTCCTCCTCGTCACTCTCGCTCGAGGAGGAATCTTTGTCATCAAAAGAGCTCTCCACGCAGCACCTTGCACGAGTCCCAAAGTGCCCGAAGACCTTGACGGAAAGAAGGCCACCCTCCATCAACTTAAAACGAAGAATGAGCCCATCCGTCAAGCTGTGGATACGAGCAAACGTCTTCCATCCCCGACGAAGATACATCACATGAGGAACAGGGAAGTCGACGCGGACCCGCGTGCCACTGATCCCGCAGCCCCTCATGTGCAGCTGCAATGACTCCGGTGGATCTAGCTCCATCTCCCGCGCAAATTGAGTCGGGAGACGAAGGCGACGGCGCGGCGGCCGGCGCAACCTGACGAAGAACTCGCAAGGGTCATCCCCAACATGGCCCTCCGTTGGAGAAGGAGCTGCTGGCGGGGGCGAGGCCGACGGGCCACCCCGTCCTCCTCTTCCCCGAGCGCCCCGGCCTCGCCCCCTCCCCCTTCCCCTCGCGGCCGGCTCTGCCACCGCAGGCGCAGGAGAAGGAGGGACGCGTTGTCGAGCGGCGACCCTCGCCGTCACCGTTGAAGGGCCGGGATTTCCTCTCTCCATGACAAATGGAAGAGAGGAGCAGAAGCTGAAGGAGGAAGAAGATGGAAGAATGCGGGGCGCCGTCCCTCCCCTCCCGCTCTTTATAAAGGGACGGGGCTGGGGCTCGACCGCCCCGCTCGACCAATCAAGACACGGAAGGCGCAGGGAGCCAGGACCGACCCGCCGCCCCAACCAGCGACGGCCCGGTTTCCCGCCTCCATCGTTTGCCACCCCAAGCACATGGGAGACACGTGGTAGACGTGCAGAACCGAGGGGACGGGTGAGGCGACCTCTCCCCACCCCATGATCGTGGGGAGTGGACGCCTTGAGGACCGCGCCTCGGCCCCATTCAGTAAATGGACCGCGCCTCCACGCCTCCCCCCATTTATGGAGAAGGCGCGAAGCCGCCTCTTTACTGTGATGTAACGCA
Organism: Secale cereale; assembly: GCA_902687465.1. Taxonomy (NCBI): domain Eukaryota; kingdom Viridiplantae; phylum Streptophyta; class Magnoliopsida; order Poales; family Poaceae; genus Secale; species Secale cereale. The sequence continues at coordinate 241,408,075 of LR738712.1, forward strand.
TGCTCGCGAGAACCGACCCCACGCATGCCGCCCACGTCACGCACGCCCCTCCACACCGCGCCACGCGCGCGGATCGTGAGAGGCGCAGCGCGCGGAAAATCTTACCGCGGCAAAAACCGCCCCGCCTGCCCGCGCACCGTTTTCTGGGCCTGGCCCAACAACGCGTCACGCTTATGTGTGGCTCAGGACCGGGGGCTCCTGTCGGTGTACAAAAAGAGGGGTACACTTTTTGTGCCCCTATAACTGTGCATGGGCAGTCTGAGCCGCGGGCACCACCACACCAAGCAAGTCAAGGGAGGTGAGCCAAGGTAAGACCGAAGCTCAAGAGAACAAGGCCACAAAGAGCAAAGGGACGAAGCGAGTTCCCCCGGCAAGATCCTTGCCGGGAGCCACCTTTAGTAGCCCCGGCAAGATCATTGCCGGGGCCAGCTTTAGCAGCCCCGGCAAGACCCTTGCCGCGGCAACTCGCCCCACGCCTACGGAGCAGATCACCCTTGAGTCCACTACCCCCATGAGGCAAGGATTCGGGAGACATCCCCGTAGTGGCATGCAGATCTTTGTGAAGACATTCAAGATCAGATGCGCACTAAGAAGACGGAGACCCTTGGCGGGATTCCAGCCAAGGAAGACCACAAGACCTCCGGCAAGCACCTTACCGGGGATGGCAGCAGGCGCCACGACAAGACCCTTGCCGGGGCCCCGGCAAGGCCCTTGCCGAGGACATCCGCAGGGCCACCATCAGGCCCACACCAACTAAACTTCCACCGCCATTTGCAGCTGCCGACCCAACCAGCTGGGCAGGCACCTGCGTGGCGGCATGCAGATCTTCGTGAAGACCCATCATTGCGCCACCTCAGCTGCCTGCCTACCTACATGGCATCTCAGGCATCGCTGGCCAGGGCGCGTGTCGACACAAGAAGGGGCGGTGACGGACAAGACAGATCTTTCCCCCGTCCCCGATAAAGCAAGGACACCTAAGCAGGACGCATTAAATGCGCCTTGTCATGTAATGTGAGGGATAACCTCACATCACTGTACCCTTTCCACCTCCTGTGTGCCACTGTGGCGACCCCTTTCTCTATAAAGGAGGCCCGAGGTGACCAGGAGGAGGATTCGGCTTTTTGGAGCTCCTCACGCCCCATAGCTAGCTAAAGAACACAGATATAAAACCCACCAAAGCAGGAGTAGGGTTTTACGCATCCTCGCAGCCCGAACCTGGATAAACGAACCGTGTGCTGTCTATTTGATCCGCTCTTATCAACCCCGCGCCCCGCAACCGTAGTAGGGATTCTTGTGATCCCATAGGTGTCGTTCCCAATACACCGACAGATGAGTAGGCAGGACACTTAGGCGAGACTTTCACATGTCTATTAGCTAGCTTAACACGACACGGGAGAGTGCCGTGAAGTGTACGCCAAATAAATATTTTAACCTTTGTTGGACCAGAAAGTTTCCAAATCCTCCCCCCAAATAGGTTTAACCGTGGTACGTCCCATCCCATTGGTATGTTGTAACTTGTTCCCATATTGGTGGTCCCATTCCACAAAATAAGCAGACCGAACAGAAAAGATCCCATTTTTTGTGAAATTCCAAGCTACAAAATCTGGCATATCATGTTGCGATATCGGGATCGTAAGCACTCGCTGAACATCAATAGGCCATAGAGTCTGTCTCAGAAGATCTTCATCCCAACTATTTAGAATTGGATCAATCAAATATGCTACCTTCCGTAACAACTGACCTCCCTTAGGGGTAACAATTTTACGGTTTGCACAATTTGGAATCCAGGCGTCCTCCCAAATGTCAATATTCTGCCCATTTCCCACTCGCAAAATATGACCGCGCTTCAGGGAGCTCAAACCCGCCATAATACTTTGCCAGGTGAAGGAAGAACCCTTCTTCAGTTCAGTGTTCAACAAGTCACCGCTAGGATAGTATTTGACTCTCAAAATAGTAGCACATAGAGAATCCAGATTCTCGATAAGACGCCAAGCATGTTTAGCAAGCATAGCCAAATTGAAACAATGGATATCCCGAAAACCCATTCCTCCTTGGTTCTTGGGTACACACATTTTCCACCAATCTATCCAATGCATCCTCCTTTGGTTGTGCTCATCCCCCCACCAGAAATGCGCCAACGCGTCAATATTTCCTTTGCATTTTTTTAGGAATTTTAAAGACTGACATTGCATAGGTGGGAATAGCTTGAACAACCGCTTTAAGTAAGATCTCCTTTCCTGCAGCCGACAAAAGTTTTTGCTTCCAACCACTAATTCTCTGAACAATACGATCAATTAAGTATTGAAAACAATTGGTTTTATCTAAACCCACATTGGTCGGCAGTCCTAAATATTTGTCATTCAAGGCCTCGGTCATTATATTGAGGATTGTACACATTTGTTCTCTAGTGTCCACTCCTGTATTAGGGCTAAAAAAGATACTGGATTTGTCCACACTGACCATCTGCCCTGAAGCTGCGCAATACGAATCTAGAACTGATTTTAATGTTTCCGCACTTTGCAAATTTGCTTTCATAAGGATTAAAGAGTCATCAGCAAAAAGTAGGTGTGTCACAAATGGGGCATCTCTACAAACCTTTACTCCTGAAATATTCCCATTTTCTTCCGCATGCGTTAGTAAAGCAGTGAGACCCTCCGTGCATAATAGAAACAGGTAAGGAGACAGCGGGTCCCCTTGCCTCGGACCCCTATTAGGTTTAAAACTTTCACTTTCCTCCGCATTAAACCGAATACGATATTCAACAGTAGAGACACACACCATAATAAAATTTACCCACACCTCACGAAATCCAAGTTTGAGGATAATCTCCTTAAGGAAAGACCATTCAGCCCGGTAATAAGCTTTATGCATATTCAATTTTATCGCACATAATCCTTCTTTGCCTGCTCTCTTTTTCTTGATGGTATGGAAGCATTCGTATGCCACCAATACGTTGTCCGCGATAAGTCTTTCAGGCACGAACGCGCTTTGAGTTGGGCTAATAATATCTAGTAGGAAGAACTTTAGGCCCCCTGTTTTCATTTTAAGCATTGTATGCAGGTCTCTTCCGCTAGCTGTTAAGTTGTAAGTTAAACTAAAAAACCGTCTTATATTTAGTTACGGAGGTAGTACTTTTCTCAACAGCAATACGACTATTGTATTTCTGCTATAGGTGGGATACTAGCAAATTTGCCCGTGTGTTGCAACGAGAGAAAAATAAATATCGCGCATTGGGGTATGAGGTTGTGCAAGTCGACGTCCATTTATTTCTCACAAAGCCTCCCTCACAGTCCCACCATCATCTGCATGTCCGAGACCCATACACCATCTCTTTAATGATTTCCTAGATGGTTTTTGATACATCAACTCGCAAACGTATATAAACTCGTGCAATTCTGTTTTATGAGGCGAGGTGAGACTATTAAAATGATAGACAGACCACTATTTTTTTAGTTGATACAGGAGGCCCATAAAACAAATTTTGGTAGAGGAAGCCCAGCAGCATAACTACTTGGCCTAGTCAGGGGAGCGAACCTCATTTTTCAGTTTTCAGCAAATCGTTTTCCTCGACCGATCCTCCCTCCACAGATGATTGATATGATGACTACTCATTACATGAATTGTATTATTCACTCCCTAATTAATCAACTCGATCTCTTTCACCAACGGCTGGAACAAGGTCATCGAGCTTTTGTACATTTGTTGTCGCAAGTGAAATTTAAGTATGTATACATGCGCATGAGCAGCCCTGATTGATTAAATACTTGATAAAAATCAAGCAGATGCGGAGAAAATCGCTTGTCTCCATCGGTGCTCATGCATAGCAGACCCAGTTCGAGCAGCCCAGTTCGGCCCACGTAAGACGACAGATGCAAAAAAGAGCTACGACCAAGCAGAAACGCTGAACAATACAACGAAACGTTTTTAACGTACTTTTAGTGTCACCTCGGATAGAAAAAAAACTAAGCGGGATGAAATCAAGAATATCTCCTTGCTTTAATAATAGGTATAGATATAGATATAGATATGAACTGAACTTGTACAATGTGGTTTAGTACTTCAAATGCAATGGAACTGGAGATGGGATCTCTAATCTTGCAAACCATCCAAGCTATAATAACTACCACATCTTCGTGCAACTGATTTATTTGCAGCGAGAAACGAGAGAAACATGAAATCGAGGAAACAACTGCACAGCGGAGGCATCAAAGACGTGAGAAATAACAAATCCGTCGAGCCGATGTGGAGGAAAGGGAATTTCCTCGGGAACCAGAACCGGACTGGCTCCCGGCCCCCAGAAGCTGCTTTTGCTTTCTTTGAGGGTGATGAAGGACAGACAGGACAAGTGCGTGGACGAATGGACAGAACCTAAACAAAAGAGGAGAATTATGTTTGGGTTTCCAACAAGGAGGCAGCAGGCAGGTCGCGTCTTCCTTGCCTTGCACAGCAGAGCGCAGCTGAGGGCATGCTTGATACATTTTAGTCTCACGATTAAAAGTAATGAGACTAAAACTTGCTAATCTCACCCATGTTTGGATCCAAATACCAAAAAGACTAAAATCAAGTTAATGAACATTTATTATCCTCCAAACTCTCTAATCCAGAACTCGCATGTGTTAAATGAGAGGAGTTAAATGAGGAGAGAGAGGACTAATTCATATTTTAGTAGGGGTATCTCTGATTAATAAATTTTAGTCTCAAGACTAGTTTTAGACTTTAGTCCCTCTTTGGGGTGCTTGAAAGTTTAACGTCTTAAAGGGACTATTTTTAATCAGACTAAGAGCCTGTTTGATTGCTGACTTATTTTGCCGCGCCTAAACTAGCCACACAGCCACACCTGTGGCTCGCCACAAAAACTGTGGCGGGCAAAACAAGCGCCGCATCTTGGGCAAAAATCTCTACTGCAGATGCTCCTATGAGCTGTGGAGAGCCAAACATTAGTACAGAACCAAACACACGCCAAAGGAGTTGTGGCACGCCACACGTTTGGCGTGGCAAGCGATGGCCGGGAACCAAACAGGCCCTAAATAAGTCTCTTGGATCCCAACACCTTCTGAGCTATGTATGGATGGACACGTGCCGACATGGGCGTCCACGGTGCCATTTTCATATACGGTATCCACTTGCCTCCCTCTTTATTGATCGGAAGAATGGCAGGCATGAGATATTTTCCCGTCTCCTAGATCCTTCTATGTTAAATATTTTAGTTTGAGGGGACCTGGTTAGACCACAAGAACTGTTAATGTTGCATCCCAAAAATACTAACCACTCAACCCTAAGGATATCTTCCAAGTATGGTCATCATGCGACCATTCACTGGGATTGTGGTCGGTCAAACTTGAAAATATTGCATTTCCCCATTAATTAAGAGATCTCAGTCCATCGAAAAAAAAGTATTAATTCTCGGCACAAAAAAAAACAACAAGTTTTCGCCGAGAGCACGACCCAACCCCACATCTCCCACAGGTCCGACATGCAGAATCAATGAGGTGTGGCCTGATTTGATGAATTCATATCACATTCACACCCAAATGCACATATTTAATTAGTTTCTACTAATGAGAATGACAGAAAATTATATTAACTTTTTTGCTCTATTAAAAAAGAATGACAGAAAATGCAGTTTGATGTTACTAAAAAAGAAAATTCTCTTTCCTCCTCCGGTCGGCGCTGCCGCAGATCCACCCCGCCTCCGATGGCCTTTGGCCTGTGGAGGTGCCGATGATCTCGACACCCCGTCGGCGGAAGGGGCCGTTCTTGTTTTTCCTAAGTTGAATGTCTTGGTTGGGG
>LR738712.1:241413896-241432621 GCA_902687465.1 Secale cereale
GGGGGGGGGGGGGGGGGGCGATGTTCCTCGGTAGCAATAATGTCTCCCACGTCCTATCCCCACCTCGATGGTGCGAATAGCGTTGTCGGATGATGTGCGGAGGTGTGTCTTCGTCCGATCTCATGGGATTGGGTCGGTGTTGGTTTTCGGTGGATCTATTTGGATCCAGTTTTTGTTCGTCTTCGTTCGTGTGGTTCCAGGTTTGATATTTTCGATCTACAACTCTCTTCGTCGGTGATTGTAGCTGCTCTGGTGAGCTGGTCATTTGAAGCCTTAGCACGACGACTTCCCGACTGTCTACTACAACAAGGTTTGCCCGGCTCCGATGATGGAGGAGCGATGATGGCGGCGTGCCTTCGACTCGCTCCAATGCTTGTAGTCGTCGCTAGATGGTCCATTAACATAGTTGTAATTTTTTATTGCCTCTAATATTTTTTGTACTACCATGACTGATAAATAGCTTGAAAATTTCAATCAGAAAAAAACTTGCTTTGTGAGGGTGATAGTTTTTATAATTTGTACGCTCAACTGGCATGCGTAGTTGTTGGCACATGCAGCAAAACGTATCTGTCCAATACAGATGGGTGGATCCATCCTTAGAGCATCTAAGGCCGGACACCCTATCCTGCCTTAAACGTTAGGATGGACTGCACAATCGCTGATCAATCGTGAAAAATCTAGATGTTTTTAAACGGCCTCAAACGTTGAGCTGATCAACACCCCTCGTATACAACCTTAGTATGAGGCGGGTATGGGACACCCGTGCGCAACTGCCACGTCGCACCTGGTCCACCCGACTTCATAAATATTTCTCCTCGTTCGCTCGCCAAACCAAACCCTAGCAATGCCCCTCCACCACCCAAGCTCACCTTCAGTGATCTCCGGTCATCTTCGGCATGGCTGGCACTGGATCCGAGTCCTTCGCCTCCAGATACGTCGACCCGAAGCTCATCCCACATGGCCCCGAGGAGGAGATGGTCGTCCGGCTTGCGCTTCGCCACTCCCGGGATGAGGCTTGGGCGAGGCAGCGGTCAGACTCCTTCCGTCGGGAATCCATTGCGTCCACCCAAAAGGCGCATGGATATGGCGTTAGGTGTGTCGTCGTTGCCTCACCGGAGACGGTGCGGTCCGTCTGGCGACCGAACGCGATGCCGAACACACTAAGACCATCGACACACCATGAGCGTCATCGAATGATAACATGGCGCGAGGTGCCTATCGTGCGAGGCAGCGGGCGCGGGTCGCTGCGGTGGACATCAACGAGGCGGAGTTGCATTATGCGGCACCCCATATGGTGCAGCAGTCCGGGCGTCGAACCCGCGTCGTGGTGGATGTTGCCAGCTCTCCTAGGACGGATCCATAATCGATGGATCTGACGTCCAGCGGCATCTATAGGTTCCGCGCTCCGACAAGAAAGATTATGGCATGGGAGACGACGACACCTTAAGTTCCGTGAGCCGGCTCGTGTCCCAAGCCCTACTCTACCTTGTCCGTGATTGAATCAACACTCTGAGAAGCGCAGCCACCCACCGAACATGGCCATGGTGGAATCGGACGAGCTCCGCTTAGCTTTGGTTTCATGTAATAATATGGGTTTGAGATTTTTAATTTGAGATGTTCGGTTGTAAAATTAAGAGTGAATTCCGGTTTTTACCCCATATTTTGACATTTTTGACACTAATTACCCCGTTTAGCGGGATTTCATCCGTTTTACCCCATTTAGCAAAAGTGTTGCCACAATTTACCCTGTTTTAAATTTTTTGGGCGTTCTGACCGGCTGGCATGCCACGTCCACAGTTTTTTCCTGCGTATTTTTCTCCCTACTCAACTCGTTTTCCGTTTGAAGTATTCTGATGGGACGACTATACTTGATCAGCATGGCATATTACAATTGAATAAATTATCGGAGAAACTGTTACTGATATAATTTGAAATCATGTATGTTTTTCTTCAGATATGATATACGGCCCTAAGTATGCATGGTTCTATGGATTATATTAAAGTGGTGTAAATATACTACTTCACTAACTCTGATACACCTACATATATGAATACCTAGGTAGCAAATATGTTGACCGGTAGAGTGTTAATACATGCATAAGTAATAGCATCTGTTGCTACTTGCTAGCTGTAAAGGAATTTTGGATATTTGTATCTTACGATGCATGCTGAAACATGTGTATTTACCCTATTAGAGTAGATTATGATTTATGATGATTGCAGCCACGAATTCATTTTTATTTTTCTTGCATAAAGCGGATGTCAACCAAGATGTGGAGTGTTATATATTTTACATGTCAGTGGATAAAGAATCCAAAGCCAGAGATGATTGAGAGGGACTTCATTAGTTATTTTGATATAAAGGAGAAGATCAAGGAGTTGGTTTTCAACCCTTGGGACAATGTTTATTATCAGAAGAAGGTGGCCAACGGGAACTCCATGGTTGAGTTAACAAATAATGCAGGCATGATGAACATGCTATAGGAATTTGATGCTTATACGGAAATCAGTTTGCATGTTTGATTCGGGGCGAGCAACGCAAATGAGAAGCTACGGGAGGCGAGCGTGGCGCGGCCGACTTGGGCGTTGTGCGTTGGATATGACGTGAGCGACCGCCATCGGGCCGAGCTGGTCGAGAGAAGCTGCACGGCACTGTTCAGCAGTGAGAAAAATAGTATGAAAAAACACTGACGTGGCATGCCTGTTGGACCTAACAATTATGACCGACCGGTTATAATGCGCACAAAACTTTAAACAGGGTAAATTGTGTCAACAATTTTGTTAAATGAGATAAAACGGATGAAATTTCGCTAAATTGGGTAATTAGTGTCAAAAATGTCAAAATAGGGGGTAAAAAGCGGAATTCACTCTAAAATTAAATATTTGAGGTGTCATCTGTCTGTCTCTGTCTGCAGATGCTCCCGGTCGCGTCCGAGTTGGAACGAAACCTAAACAAGTTAGAATCAAGTTGTAGAATTAAATGGTTGTTGGACCTAAACGAAAGGAAAATCCATTGGAACGGAACCTAAACAAGTTTAAATTGAAACACTTGCACATCGCTTCTCACAATGCTGCACGACGCTGCTGCCTCCCGCTGATGCAAGCCACCGTTCTTCTTTGTTTCTCACCGCCCACAAGACAGGAAGAGGGACGGGAATGGGGATGCCCAATGGTTGTCGTCTGGGGCTCTGGGCACTGGAGGACGTTGCCCGTCTTCCCGGCCGTGAGAAGCTCCAGCAGCAGTCGCCTGCCTCTCCGCCTGCTGCCTGAGCACTGGCTGCGAGCCGCGCGCCCTCTAGAGATACCCGGGCCGGCCGCCGTGGCCCGCCTCTTCGCCTGCCGTCGCGCCGGAGAGGGGGAGGGTGCGTAGCTGCGTGCTGAGTCGTGGGAAGAAGAAGGAAACTCCCGTTCCGCGTGGTCCGCTCAATCTGGAGGTATGCCTGGGTTCCACATAAACTGCGAATATGCCGTTTCCTGAAATCGATGAGTTCCCGTTCCTTGGACTTACCAAACACTAGAGTGGACGCTGGGTACAGGACCGATCCGTTACATTCTACTCCCTCCGTTTCTAAATATTTGTCTTTCTAGACATTTCAAATAAACTACAATATATGAATGTTTATAGACATATTTTAGAATATAGATCCACTTATTTTACTTCGTATGTAGTCACTTGTTGAAATCTTTAGAAAGACAAATATTTGTGAACGGAGGGAGTACATGGTGACACAAACCAAACACATCCTTACTCCCTTCCTCCCTCCTTTCCCTAGTTAGTAATCACGTACTCCCTCGGTCGTCTACAAACGTTTAAGCAATACTTAACACTCCTTCCGTCCCAAAATAAGTGACTTAAAAGTGACTCAATTTTGTACTTAGTACAAAATTAAGTCACTTTTGAATCACTTATTTTGAGACGGATGGAGTATTAATATAAGACAAAGGAACAAATGGAATACTTTCCTAGCACCTGATGTATTTCATTATTTTACGCCCATACATCTGAAAAAGATGGTCTAAGAGCATCTACAGTCGCGGACATCAAATCTGAACCATCAAACATCCGCGGATATGATCAGACATATCTGTGGGTAGTGACCGATCACACCATATATTTGCTGCCATGCATTCGAATACTTCATATTCCACCCCTAGATCTATCCAAAGCATGCAAAAAAACAAAAAACAAAATCATAAGTACTACGCAAATCACACCAGACTAAACTATTTTTCCTATCGTCCTCCTCGGAGATGTCCACTATCTGCGTGTCGGGTGTCGGGTAGAAAGGCGCACGGGAGGGTCTGGCTCCTCCTCATCCATGTAAGCAAGTATCTCGTCGACGTCCACTTCCTGCTCCGCATGGAGGATATGGTGGTTGGCCTCCGCCTTCGACTTCGACTAAAGAGAATCAAGGATTGCGTGCTGCCACTAGTGGAAAAAGGGCCATTTGTCCCGGTTCATAAGGGCCATTTGTCCCGGTTGGGGAATCGGGACTAAATGGTCGATACAAATGCCCTAGACCTTTAGTCTAAGTTCTTATACCAACCGGGACAGATGGGCCTCCACGTGGCCACTGCGGCTTGCCCAGACAGGGGGGCCTTTTGTCAGGACCGACCTTTCAGTAAAATAATTACCGAAAGACCGACCTTTTATTTAAACCAGCAAGGAAGAATACTTCTTGCTGATGGACAATTCCTTGATACAAAATTCCAGGATAGTAAATAATTATACAAGGTTGAGCTGAGGTGGCTCAACAATTTATTACAAGTACGCCAATATAGTACATAACGGCGGATATGACACAATGACAGGGTGGCATACTACTAACTCGTAATGAAAAGGGTGGTGGGTATATCACAACTAAGTGGATGACGTGACTCCCATATAATACAGTTCATCGAGGGTCGGAGTGTGACCCGATGAATTTATTTGGTGGTAGGCGAAAGCGGTTATATAACGGTGATCAACTCTAGGATCGCAAGAGACTGATTGGGACTCCACTAGATGTCGGACTCGCTATCGAATTCTTCATCCATGAGATCGCCTTCGTCCACATCTGGCCAAATCAACAAGCCAGATGAGTACTTTGAATGTACTCGCAAGACAATTCGGACTTAGATATTATAAATGCCAACATGATGCATGCGAATATTCTAGCAAAATGCAACCGGATAAATATATTCATGTACTGTAAGTAAATAAATTGAAGGACCCAAACGAGTGTCTGGGTGACGCCTCGTGAGTAATAAATAAAATGAAAACATGCCACAATCGGGCGTCTGAACAACACCACATAAAGGGCTTATAACGTAATTAAATGACAAGAATGCCACAGTCGGACGTCTGAGCGACATCACATAAAGGGCTTATAACGGAAATAAATAATAAGAAAGCCATAGTCGGACGTCTGAGCGACATCACATAAAGGGCTTATAATGAAAATAAAATAATAAGAATGCCACAGTCGGACATCTTAGCGACATCACATAAAGGGCTTATAGTGGAAATAAAATAACAAGAATGCCACAGTCGGACGTCTGAGCGACATCACATAAAGGGCTTATAAATAACAATAATGCCACAGTCGGACGTCTGAGCGACATCACATAAAGGGCTTATAAATAATAATAATGCCACAGTCGGACGTCTGAGCGACATCACATAAAGGACTTATAAATAACAATAATTAAACGGTGAAATACTTCAGGAAATAAATCAGTACAGAGGTAATGGATGAGTTCATCTACCAAATGAACTTGACATAAATCACTACTCTTGTTACTATCAAGAATTTACCACGGACGGTCACCGGGTGGACACAAAGATTGACCCTAGGCCATAAACATGGCTACTTGAAGGATTTAACTCTGCAGAGCTTGTACTATTAAATCATAGCCAACGGATTCTACTAGCCACAGGGACTAGTTCCGTCTACGGTGTTTTAGTAGAAACCCAACTGACCAGTACACACCCATTTCAGATCCTGCTGTCCGGAATCACCCGTGACAGCGTTCACGAAAAACTTTAAGACGGGGAGGCTACAACCTCAAACAACATGGGATCAAATTTATATATGCGCGCTCTAAGGGGTGCCCCCCTCTCAGTCCCAACCGGAAACACCCATGCCCCCTGAACGGATGACGGGCTTTAATCCAGGGCCATGGAACCCTCATCCCGGCCCATCTACTTGGTGTGTACTCGGAAAGTGGTTTGCAACTGACTAGACCGTAATCTTAACAGACGGCCTATGATAGTACCAAAAAGGAGATGAATGGGTTCACGACCTGATCCCCGTTGATACTAAGTTAACCAACTGCTGGCATGCTCCAACAATACCAGTATACCACCCATCATGTCACCACATGATCGAAGTGGTTCAAACACTATCATTCGGGGCTCACCCGAAGCTTGCTTGCATGCAATATAACCATACACAAATGCTTATATGACCATGCTTATGAGAAGAACTACTCGAGCAAACATGCAACACATCCATCATATCAAAGGTTCAAACATGCTTGTCTGGTTCGGAGTAGTCAGAGTCTAACTCGGTGAGGTTCGCGGCTCCGTCACGTCCTTCGGTATCTACGTATTCAAACAAACGGATACTAACATAAATACCGCGTGTGCAAATAAAGTTGCTCCAATTTTTTTCACATAAATATGACAAAAAACTAGACAGAAAACTAAAAAGGACAGAAAAAGAATCAACTCAAAATCATCTTTAGTTAAAAAGATATTAGAGTTTCTGTCCAGGGACTCATCTGTAATGAAACAAAAAAATTCCAGGGGCTAGAATAGAAAACAGAAAAGTGAACCAGTACGCAATATGCCAACCGAAGAAGGAAACGTACTTCACCCGAAGGTGCTTTCCAGAAAAACGGTTCGGAGAGAGATGAGAGGCTGACGGGGGGTCCCACTTGTCGGGTTTGAACTCTGGGACAGAGTCGCGCCAGCGCCAAATGCTGCGGTGGTCGCCGGCGCCGATCCACGGCGAGTTAGGGGATGGGAGTGGTACGTACAACTTCTTGGTGATCTTCCGCGACGATTGGTGGTGGAGTTGAGCGTCGGCGAGCCCCACGTCGACGGCGACCCTGTCTCCGGCGGACGGCGGCTCGGGTGGTCGTGGGCCTTGTCGGAGAGGATCTCTGGGGTCAAATTGGAGTGGGGGTTAGGTTTAGGTAGGTGCCAGGGTGCTACGCTCGAGTCCAGGGCGGCGGAGGAGTCCTCACCGGAGAGAACGCTGCTGGAGCCCGAGGCGGAAGGAGTTTGCCTGAGTTGGAGAAGAAGGGCCCCTCGAGGCTCTTCCAGAGGCTGGGAGCGGTCTAGGGAGATGGTGGAGGTGTGCGGGCTCGAGAACGAGCTCGGGGGTGCTTTATATAGCCAGCCCGAGGCGGTTGCCGTGAATGGGATAAGTCCGGCGAGCGATTACAGTGATGCAGTGGCTGGACGGCGGGTTTAGGGGCTTGAGCATCGACTAGGAGGTGTACTAGTTCCATTCCCGTGCCTAACTCAGCAGGGGAGGGATGATTATGTGATGCCCTCGACGGAACGGCCGTGCGGCATGTCAGCGGCAGAGAACGCGCTCTGCGCGTGCCAGGCCACGGCGACGGTGCTGCAGGCGTGCGCTGGCAGTGGAGAAGGCCACGCGGAGCGCTGGGGTGACTTGGGCGGCGCCAAACGGCGTCGAGCTGCAGGATGCTTTCTGCCAGCCGCCACGGGCGGTTCTGTTGCCGTGGAAGTCGTCGGCGTGGTCGGGCCAGGGCGCCACCGACGCCCAGAAGCGGCCAAGCAAGCGTGCGGCGCCTCGGATAAGCAGGAGGTGCAGTGTGCGTCGGTCCAAGGCACGCACTGGCGAGATTGTCGTTGCGGCTCTGATGAACTGACGAACTGCACTGTCGACAGTGCATCTTCAGTTAGTAGTTTCTGAACCTGACAGCACAGTGCATGCCAGGTGTTCGATGAAATGATTCTGGCATGTGGGAAATGTTTCTGGGGCTGATATTTGGTGGAGTAGCCTCTTGATGCATCTAGAGGTGCCTGAATTTTCACAGAATTTTTGGAAGAAGATGAATATGAATTTCACCAAATTTTGCAAATCTGGTCCAAACTTGCAGCACGTGAAATTTGAAAATTTTGAACTGTGGACCAGTGAAACAAGATGGATCTAGGTTGTGGGTACTAAGGACTAACTAGGGGAGTTAGTTTGGAGTCAAACAACAAGATGGATATGGTGGTTACTTTGTAAATCACCAAGGTCCACTATAAAAGACAAATAGTTTTTGGAGTAAAATAAATAGAGGAAAATTCCAATAAGGTCAAAACTTACTGGAATTGGTGAGAGACTTGTCTTAAGATGTGGAGGGGGTCTTGGAGAGAAATATTTCTGTTGGGGTCATGGCAAGATGAAGGTTGGAGAGGAAGATAAGCCCAAGGTTAAACCTATGGAGTTTAAATCAAGAAGGAGAAGAATCAACCAAATCTCTTAGAAAAAGACTTGTGTTGAGCTAACACGAGAAGAATCTTTCAAGACCAAAAACCAAGCTTGAGAAAAACCCACAAACTTTGGCCAGAAGAGATTTTAAAAGGGGTTTCAACAGAAAATCAAACAACCCCTTCCAAAAGACCAAAAGTTTTGGAAGAAAAACCAAACCCAAAAATTTGGGGTGTTACAACACCTACGCCCTTAGGAAAAATCCCGTCCCCGAGATTTCAGCTGATCCTCAAATAGGCGTGGGTGTTCTGTCCGAAGAAAATCTTATCTTTCCCATGTTGCCTCATCCTTTGTGTGGTTACTCCACTGAACCTTGAGAAATTTAATAGTCTTCCGACGGGTTCTCCCTTCCGACTCCTCCAAAATTCTTACTGGGTGTTCTCGGTAGGTGAGATCTGGTTGCACGTCAAGGTTTTCGTGTGACACATGCCTCTCCGGGTTGCTTACACACTTCCGTAGCTGCGAGACGTGGAACACGTCGTGGACGTCTGACAGTTCCTTGGGAAGGTCCAGCTAGTAAGCTAATGTGCCTCTCCGTGCAATTATACGAAAGGGTCAGATGAACTGGGGTGCTAGTTTCCCTTTGGCCTTGAATCGTTGCAACCCTCTCATAGGTGATACACGTAAGTATACGTTTTCACCGGGCTCAAAACTTATTTCCCGATGCTTTTGATCGTAATAGCTCTTCTGTCGGCTTTGGGCTGTTTTGAGTCGATCCCGTATTATTTTTACTCTTTCCTCAGCTTCTTTTAACATATCTGGGCCGAATATACGACTGTCCCCTGTTTCCGACCAGTTTAATGGAGTACATCATCTTCGTCCGTACAAGGCTTCGAATGGTGCCATCTGTAGGCTGGCTTGGTAACTATTGTTGTATGCAAACTCGGCATATGGTAAGCTTGCTTCCCAACTGGTCCCATATGTGAGGACACATGCCCTTAGCATGTCTTCAAGTATTTGATTTACTCGTTCCGTTTGTCCTCCAGTCTGGGGGTGATAAGCTGTACTGAACGTTAGTTGCATTCCGAGGGCTTGTTGCAACTGGTCCCAAAATTTGGAGACGAATTGAGTACCTCTGTCGAATATTATAGTCTTTGGAACCCCATGTAGGCATACTATACGGGCGAGGTAAAGCTTGGCAAGCTTTTGGGTGGTGTGGGTTGTCTTGACTGGTATGAAGTGTGCTACCTTGGTCAGTCTATCTGTGATGACCCATATGGCATCATTACCGTGTTGTGACTGTGGTAGTCCAACAATAAAATCCATTCCAATATCGTCCCATTTCCATTCTGGTATCTTGCTTGGTTGTAGGAGTCCTGCGGGTTTTTGGTGCTCGGCTTTAATGCGTTGACATGAATCGCAGCATGCAATAAATGTGGCTATATCCCTTTTCATGCCGTGCCACCAAAATCTTTCCTGAATGTCCTTGTACATTTTTTTTCCTCTAGGGTGGATTGAGTATGGAGCAGTGTGACTTTATGCTAGAATTTGCTGTTTAAGGTCGTTGCTATTTGGTACGCAAAGTCTGTCTCCGAACCATAATATCCCCTCATTGTCTATGGTGAATTCTGAGGCCTTGCCCTGACTTACTTTTCTTTTTATCCCTTCGATGCTGGGGTGTCGATGCTGAGCCTTCTTTATTTGTTCTATTAGTACATGCCGCATTTCTAGATTTGACACTTCGCCTTCAGTGACCATCATTAGGTTGAGTCTGGCGAATTCTTGCTGAAATTCGGGTCTCAGGTTCCGTAGGCTGCTGTTGTTCGGGCTGGGGTTACGGCTGAGAGCATCCGCTACCATGTTTGCTTTTCCTGGGTGATAGTGGATACCAACGCCATAATCTTTTACCAGTTCCAGCCAGCGTCATTGTCATAAATTTAGTTCTGGCTGCGTGAAAATATATCTGAGGCTCTTATGGTCCGTATATATTTCACAGCGATTCCCAAGCAAAAAGTGCCTCCACTCCTTGAGTGCATGAATGACTGCTGCTAACTCCAAATCGTGAGTAGGGTAATTTTCTTCTTGTTTTCGCAGTTGCCGTGAAGCGTAGGCGACTACTTTGCCTTCTTGCATTAGTTCGCATCCGAGGCCTTTTCGGGATGCGTCGCAATATACTTCAAAACTCTTGTGTATGTCTAGTACGATCAATACTGGGACCGTTGTTAACTTCTTTTTGAGTTCTTGGAAGCTTTTCTCACATGCTTCGGTCCATACGAATTTCTTATCCTTCTTGAGTAACTATGTCATTGGTTTGGCTATGGTGGAAAATCCTTCAATAAACCTTCTGTAGTATCCGGCCATACCGAGGAAACTTCGTATATCCGTTACACTGGCTGGTGACTTCCAACCAAGTACAACCTTGACTTTATCTCGGTCCACAGCAACTCCCTCTTGCGTCAATACGTGTCCTAGGAAACCCACTTGCCTCAACCAAAATTCGCATTTGCTGAATTTGGCGTAGAGTTGGTGTTTCCTTAATTCTCCCAGTACAATGCGGAGGTGTTCAGCATGTTCTTCCGGTGTCTTTGAATATACCAAGATATCATCAATAAATACCACCACAAATTTGTTCATGAATTTCATAAATACTTTGTTCATGAGGTGGACGAAATATGCGGGGGCGTTGGTCAGTCCAAACAGCATTACTGTAAATTCGTAAAGTCCGTATCTGGAGGTGAATGTTGTTTTCGGGATATCTTATGTTCGTACTTTCAATTGATGATAACCTGACCTTAAGTCAACTTTTGAGAAAACCTTGGCTTGCGCGAGTTGGTTAAATAAATCATTTATCCGTGGCATCGGATATTTGTTCTTGATTGTGACCACGTTGAGCTCTCGGTAGTCTATACACAACCTCATAGTCCCATCCTTCTTTTTGGCAAATAATACCGGCGATCCCCAAGGTGAGGAGCTGGCCCGTATAAATCCTTTGTCCAGCAATTCCTTGATTTGTTTCTTTAGTTCAACCAACTCGGATGGTGCCATTCTGTACGGCTTTTTGTATATGGGGTGGTTCCAGGCGCTAGCTCAATGATGAATTCTATCTCTCTGTCTGGTGGCATGCCCGGTAGTTCTTCGGGAAATATGTCCGGAAATTCACATACAACTGGAACTTTGCTTAACTCAGAAGTGTCTACCTTGTTCAATTTTGGTTGCCGCGATACTGGTCTTTCTTGAGCTGCGACTCTTATTGTCTTTCCGTAATGATGAGTAAGAATCACAGTCCAGTTGAAGCAGTCGATAAATCCTTTATTGGTTGTTAGCCAATCCATACCCAGGATAACATCCAGTCCCTTGTTTTCCAACACGATGAGGTTTGCGTGAAACTGTAATCCTTCAATTTCAATTGTCAAACCTTGGCAGTAATTCTGAGTGATCTGCTTACTTCCGGGGGACTTGATGGTCATTGATTTTCCCAAGGGAAGTATTGAAAAACCGTGTTGCAAAGCAAAACTCTTCGAAATGAACGAATGAGAAGCTCCAGAATCAAACAAAACCGTGGCAGGTATTGTGTTGACAGGGAACGTACCGAGTATGATATCCGGGGCATCCTGTGCTTGCTCCTTGGTCACATGGTTCAGGTGGCCTTTCTTGTGGTTGTTATTGAGGTTGAAGTTGTTACGCTTGGGCGCAGAATTGTTTCCATTGCTGTTAGGCTTCGGTGCTGAGTTTCTTGGCTTTGGGCACTTTTTAGCATAGTGTCCCTCTTCTCCACATGCATAGCAGGTAACACCTGGGCGATAGCTGAAATCCTTGTCCCTTGCATGAAAATTCTTGCTTGGGCGTGTGTCATTTGTCATGGGTTTGTTCGCCCCATTTTTCTAGAAGTTTACCTTATTCCTATTGTTGCGAGGGTGGTTGGTCTGATCCCTTTTTCTCTTGCGAATGTCTTCCAAACTGCGATGTTCATTCTCCAACGTAATAGCTTTGTCCACCAGTGTCTTGAAATCTGGAAAAGTGTGTATGACTAACTGGCATTTTAGTGCTGGTGCCAGTCCGTCTAGGAATTTTTCCATCTTCTTATTTTCGGTCATACGGTCTTCGTTGGCATAACGGGATAATTGCGTAAACTGACTGTTGTACTCAGGTACTGTCATGCCCCTTTGCTTGAGGTCATCAAATTCTCTTTTCTTGATCTTCATAATGCTCTTAGGGATGTGTGCCCCACGAAAGCCTTCCTTGAAATCTTCCCAGGTGATATCATTTATGTTGGGGTGCATAAGCAGAAAATTTTCCCACCACGACGCGGCTGCTCTAGCAAGATAATGTGGTGTGTAAAGTACATTTTCACGATCTGAGCATTGTGCCACAATTAATTTCCTTTCAATATCTCGAAGCCAATCATCGGCCTCAAGAGGTTTGTCTATGTGCGAAAACGTTGTTGGACGTGTCTTCTGGAATTCAGATAATTTTGAGTGCTGCTGGTATGGCTCACAGTGATTTCCCATGTTAATGACATGGTTCATCATTTCTTGGTGCTGTTGCTGACTTTGCTCGTAAAGACGGCACACTTGAGAAAATGTTGTTTCGCTGCCCTGTTGACTTGACTGCCCCTGTGTGAAATTGTTGTCTATCTGCGTGCCATAGTTTTCCTCTGGCGGACTTGGCATGGAACGCGTCCAGGGACGAGTCATTTCTTACTCTGGGGTATTATAGCAGAACTCATGAGAAGAACCGAGTAGCAAAATAAATCAAGATTTTCAAAAGCAACAAAACACGAGCTCCAAAGAGATTTTGAAAATAAATTGCTGGATTGCGCACGGAGAAGGACCGCTAGTACATATCTTACACGCGGGTTCTAATTATACATACGTCACTCAGGGTGTGCGTACACATCCCTGACATGTTATTCAAGCTAGTGCACTTCTCCAAGATCCTACATGATGCGCAAATATACTACTCCCATCAACCTATTTTACATAACACACACATAATACAAGCGAGCATAGTGCGTCACGGAATAGCGCACTAGTCGGAGATGTTGAAGATTTCCCTCGGCCTGCCGAGGGTAAGGCCCAGTGGTGCTGGAGACTCAACTTCCTCCTCACTAATAGGCTCCAGACGCGGAGTATGGTTACGAGGTGTTGATGCAGGTGCGGCAGGCGGTGCAGCTCTGACTGGGGTAGGAGCAATGACCAGGTCAAACTCCTCAGTGGTAGGCAGATGGCGAGCAGTGGCTAAGATGGAAGGTGCATAGGATGCGGCGGACAAGACAAATGTCATTGGTGGCCCAGTATGGAGTAGCTCCCTCCTGTTGGAGGAGCCACTCTGGACCAATTCCATACGAGTAGCCACCAAGTCGTCCACAAGATTATAAAAAGGCTGCCTCAAGTGCCTTGAGGTATTCAACCATTGATTCAATGGCTTCATCACGCTCCCCATTTGCGCAAGCAAATGCATAGTGGCAAGTGTAGGGCACGTGGCATGGGAGGTAACGGTAGCGATGAGTCTTCATTGATGGAAGGATGTCACGGAGACGAGCTATCGCCTCACGGGCAGCCATTTGCATGGCATGCCTCTCCGTAGGCATGACTCTGCCCACAAATCGGAGGCGGCGCGCTTCAGAACGCCCTCCCTTGAAGTGCACCACGGCCTGGTGCATTGACACGCTGTCGTTGAGCTTGTGACGGTAGAGTGTAAACTCTGGACGGGTTGATGGCCCAATCGCGACTTTGGTGATGGCGAAGAGGAGCTTGACAAACCCCTCAGGAATGTTGGCGAACATCTGTGCATCACAATCGTTGCTGGCCATCTACAAAAGTAGACAAAAATTCTGAATAGTCAAGTCATAAATTTATTATGACCAACAGAAAATTGCTACAGATGTAAAAATGCTGAATAGCAATTATTCGCTAATAACCGATTAGCGAGCGCACCTAGTGGCTTCCTACAGTCAGCCTGGCTCTGATACCAAGGTTGTCAGGACCGACCTTTCAGTAAAATAATTACCGAAATACCGACCTTTTATTTAAACCAGCAAGGAAGAATACTTCTTGCCGATGGACAATTCCTTGATACAAAATTTCAGGATACTAAATAATTATCCAAGGTTGAGCTGAGGTGGCTCAACAATTTATTACAAGTACGCCAATATAGTACATAACGGCGGATATGACACAATGGCAGGGTGGCATACTATTAACTCGTAATAAAAAGGGTGGTGGGTATATCACAGCGAAGTGGATGACGTGACTCCCATATAATACAGTTCATCGAGGGTCGGAGTGTGACCCAATGAATTTATTTGGTGGTAGGAGGAAGCGGTTATATAAATGGTGATCAACTCCAGGATCGCAAGAGACTGGCTGGGACTCCACTAGATGTCGGACTCGCTATCGAATTCTTCATCCATGAGATCGCCTTCGTCCGCATCTGGCCAAATCAACAAGCCAGGTGAGTACTTTGAATGTACTCGCAAGACAGTTCGGACTTAAGATATAATAAATGCCAACATGATGCATGCGAATATTCTAGCAAAATGCAACCGGATAAATATATTCTTGTACTGTAAGTAAATAAATTGAAGGACCCAAACGAGTGTCTGAGTGACACCTCGTGAGTAATAAATAAAATGAAAACATGCCACAGTCGGGTGTCTGAATGACACCACATAAAGGGCTTATAACGAAATTAAATGACAAGAATGCCACAGTCGGACGTCTGAGCGACATCACATAAAGGGCTTATAACATAAATAAATAACAAGAAAGCCACAGTCAGAAGTCTGAGCGACATCACATAAAGGGCTTATAATGGAAATAAAATAACAAGAATGCCACAGTCGGACGTCTGAGCGACATCACATAAAGGGCTTATAAATAACAATAATGCCAGAGTCGGACGTTTGAGCGACATCACATAAAGGGCTTATAAATAATAATAATGCCACAGTCGGACGTTTGAGCGACATCACATAAAGGGCTTATAAATAACAATAATTGAACGGTCAAATACTTAAGGAAATAAATCAGTACAGAGGTAATGGGTGAGTTCATCTACCAAATGAACTTGACATAAATCACTACTCTTGTTACTATCAAGAATTTACCACCGACGGTCACCGGGTGGACACAAAGATTGACCCTAGGCCATGACCCTAGGCCATAAACATGGCTACTTGAAGGATTTAACTTTGCAGAGCTTGTACTATTAAATCATAGCCAACGGATTCTACTAGCCACAGGGACTAGTTCCGTCTACGGTGTTTTAGTAGAAACCCAACTGACCAGTACACACCCATTTCACATCCTGCTGTCCGAAATCACCCGTGACAGCGTTCACGAAAAACTTTAAGACGGGGAGGCTACAACCTCGAATAGCATGGGATCAAATTTATATATGCGCGCTCTAAGGGGTGCCCCCCTGTCGGTCCCAACCGGAAACACCCATGCCCCCTGACCGGATGACGGGCTTTAATCTAGGGCCATGGAACCCTCATCCGGCCCCTCTACTTGGTGTGTACTCAGAAAGTGGTTTGCAACTGACTAGACCGTAATCTTAACATACGGCCTATGATAGTACCAAAAAGCAGATGAACGGGTTCACGACCTGATCCCCGTTGATACTAAGTTAACCAACTGTTGGCATGCTCCAACAATACCAGTATACCACCCATCATGTCACCACATGCTCGAAGTTGTTCAAACACTATCATTCGGGGCTCACCCGAAGCTTGCTTGCATGCAATATAACCATACACAAATGCTTATATGACCATTCTTATGAGAAGAACTACTCGAGCAAATATGCAACACATCCATCATATCAAAGGTTCAAACATGCTTGCCTGGTTCAGAGTAGTCGGAGTCTAACTCGGTGAGGTTCGCGGCTCCGTCACGTCCTTCGGTATCTACGTATTCAAACAAACGGATACTAACATAAATACCGCGTGTGCAAATAAAGTTGCTCCAAAAATTTTCACATAAATATGAAAAAAACTAGACAGAAAACTAAAGAGGACAGAAAAAGAATCAACTCAAAATCATCTATAGTTAAAAAGATATTAGAGTTTCTGTCGAGGGACTCATATGTAATGAAACAGAAAAATTTCAGGGGCTAGAATAGAAAACATAAAAGCGAACCGGTACGCAGTACGCCAACCGAAGAAGGAAACATACTTCGCCCGAAGGCGCTTCCCAGAAAAACGGTTCAGAGAGAGATGAGAGGCTGACGGGGGGTCCCACTTGTCGGGTTTGAACTCTGGGACAGAGTCGCGCCGGCGCCAAATGCTGCGGTGGTCGCCGGTGCCGATCCACAGCGAGTTAGGGGAGGAGACTGGTACGTACAGCTTCTTGGTGATCTTCCGCGACAATTGGTGGTGGAATTGAGCATCGGCGAGCCCCACGTCGACGGCGACCCTGTCTCCGGCGGACGGCGGCTCGGGTGGTCGTGGGCCTCATCGGAGAGGATCTCTGGGGTCAAATTGGAGTGGGGGTTAGGTTTAGGTAGGTGCGAGGGTGCTACGCTCGAGTCCAGTGTGGCGGAGGAGTCCTCACCGGAGAGAATGCTGCTGGAGCCCGAGGCGGAAGGAGTTGGCCGGAGTTGGAGAAGAAGGGCCCCTCGAGGCTCTTCCAGAGGCTGGGCGCGGTCTAGGGAGATGGTGGAGGTGTGCGGGCTCGAGAACGAGCTCGGGGGTGCTTTATATAGCCGGCCCGAGGCGGTTGCCGTGAACGGGATAAGTCCGACGAGCGATTACGGCGATGCAGTGGCTGGACGGCGGGTTTAGGGGCTTGAGCATCGACTAGGAGGTGTACTGGTTCCATTCCCGTGCCTAACTCAGCAGGGGAGGGACGCTTACGTGCTGCCCTCGACAGAACGGCCGTGCGGCACGTCGGCGGCAGAGAACGCGCTCTGCGCGCGCCAGGCCACGGCGACGGTGCTGCAGGCGTGCGCTGGCAGTGGAGAAGGCCACGCGGAGCGGTGGGGTGACTTGGGCGGCACCAAACGGCGTCGAGCTGCAGGATGCTTTCTGCCAGCCGCCACGGGCGGTTCTGTTGCCGTGGAAGTCGCCGGCGTGGTCGGGCCAGGGCGCCACCGATGCCCAGAAGCGGCCAAGCAAGCGTGCGGCGCGTCGGATAAGCAGGAGGTGCAGTGTGCGTCGATCCAAGGCAGGCACTGGCGAGATTGTCGCTGCGGCTCTGACGAACTGACGAACTGCACTGTCGACAGTGCATCTTTAGTTAGCAGTTTCTGAACCTGACAGCACAGTGCATGCCAGGTGTTCGATGAAATGATTCTGGCATGTGGGAAATGTTTCTGGGGCTGATATTTGGTGGAGTGGCCTCTTGATGCATCTAGAGGCTGCCTGAATTTTCACAGAATTTTTGGAAGAAGATGAATATGAATTTCACCAAATTTTGCAAATCTGGTCCAAACTTGCAGCAGGTGAAATTTGAAAATTTTAAATTGTGGACCAGTGAAACAAGATGGATCTAGGTTGTGGGTACTAAGGACTAACTAGGGGAGTTAGTTTGGAGTCAAACAACAAGATGGATATGGTGGTTCCTTTGTAAATCACCAAGGTCCACTATAAAAGACATAAATAGTTTTTGGAGTAAAATAAATAGAGGAAAATTCCAATAAGGTCAAAACTTACTCGAATTGGTGAGAGACTTGTCTAAAGGTGTGGAGGGGGTCTTGGAGAGAAATATTTCTGTTGGGGTCATGGCAAGATGAAGGTTGGAGAGGAAGATAAGCCCAAGGTTAAACCTATGGAGTTTAAATCAAGAAGGAGAAGAATCAACCAAATCTCTAAGAATAAGACTTGTGTTGAGCTAACACCAGAAGAATCTTTCAAGACCAAAAACCAAGCTTGAGAAAAACACACAAACTTTGGCCAGAAGAGATTTTAAAAGGGGTTTCAAGAGAAAATCAAACAACCCCTTCCAAAAGAGCAAAAGTTTTGGAAGAAAAACGAAACCCAAAAATTTGGGGTGTTACACCTTTTGTCCCGGTTGGTAGCATCAACCGGGACAAATAAGCTTCCACGCATCAGGGGCTTGGGTTTTTGTTTTTTTTCTGAAAGGGGGAGGGGGTTTGGGGGTTTTGTAGGGTTAATTTAGGGATTTCATATATTGTGTTAGCTACTAAGCAAATGAAGGAAACCATTAAGTACAGAAGATCGTCGCATATACAGAGAGAAGTGATGATCGACCTCTCTCCTTCTCCGATAGATTGGTCGAACAACAAGTTTTTGTATATCTATCCGACGCTACTGGCTACATATATATA
>LR738712.1:241432641-241475264 GCA_902687465.1 Secale cereale
TATATATATACAATGTGTAAGATCTCTTACAATTAAGACCATAACATCTTAACTCAACTTCCACATGGTATTCTCCGGCTTTATTGATGACGTACTCAAGAAAGAATCCCGCCAATTCCTCTTGAATTGCTCGGATGCGATCTTGTGGTAGGAGTTCATTCCGCATCTGCCACATCTAATTGTAAGAAGGGGGTCAATACATATATATGAATGAAACTCAACAGAAATGATGGTAATAAAATAAAATTGTGAATATTTTTGCTTACGCACATCAAATTGTCTTTTAGAGTAGCCCCGCCTATTCTTGGCCGTCGTGTTGTAGATGAACTCGCAGATGTAGTATCCAAAGTAATTATTACCGGGTTCCTGCCACAAGCACTTTACGAGAAATAGAGGTCAATCAAACTGATAATGAAGCATTATAAATGACATGGATGAAAGTATAGCTAGAGTCAACGGGAGATGCGCGGAACTAGCTAGCTAGTAGTACTTACTTTGGGTAAATCCATCGCAGATCCCGCGGCAGTGCCGGAACTTTTTGGGTCAATGCGTTCCAAACCCTGCGAGACAAAGAAAACAATTACTTTATATCAGGAAATGAACAAAGTTGCCGATATGGTGCGATAATGATCGATTGAACTTACTTGTTGAGCATTTTAGACATGTCCGCGTAGTCTTCGGGATCTTTTCGTCTCGAGTCTAAGACGGTTACTAGTCTCTGCTTAAGCTGGATCTCTAGGAGAATATAGTGGAAACTGCGCACGCATGCATATAACTCATCAATTACATTAATTATTATAACCTCGAGTAATAATTAAGGGAAACCGAATATGCACAAGACAGTAACACTCACTTGAAGTTGTAAGGAAAGAGTATTTTATCTTTGTTTTGATTTATTATCAACGATTGTAGCAAGTTGGCCTCGGCTTCTTTAGCATGAAATTTAACCTGATAATCATCTACGAGATTTGTGGTAATGAACCCAATATCATAGATATCAGCTTTTCTGCATTCGACGATCTTCAATCTGCATAATATAGTGAGGATAATTATATATACATGCAATGAAAGAGCTGAGCTATATCTAGAGACTTAGTGACAGAAGTAGTACTTACAGACAGTAGCAAGTGATCGTTGTTTTATCGAGGGCCTTTTGATTGGAAAACTGGATGAACTCCCCAAATGGAACAGACAACACCTCAATTCCAACGAGGTCGTGGTCCTCTTTAACTTTCAGCATCAAAGTATACCGGCCACCAGAGTCTCTGCAGGTATCCATGTACCACACATGGAATCTTCGCGTCATCGTGGTTAGAGTAGTGACATCTTTGATGAGAGGCTTCCCGTACCTGTATTTGTGTTCATCCACCTCTAACATATCAATAACTACATCATTGGCCAGGTAATCTGAAAGATTGGTACCAGGCACCAACCCCGGATGATTAGGGACGATGTCGCTAGGCACCTTGAGCGGGGGGCACGATTGGTTCTCTTGTTTGCCGAGCTGGGGAATTTGTTTCCCACATTTTTGTTGTGCTAACCTTCGATCACTCAAGTACTTCCCGACCGCTCCGCTTCGACATATGAATTTTCAATAATGCGCTCATATTTGGTTTTCGGCGGAGACGGTGGTGGTTTCTTCAGCGCATCAATAGTGCGCTTCACTCTCACTGGATCTATCTTCTCCTTTGGAGTTGGAGGTTTCTTTGCAAAAAAGTCCTTCACTTCGGCTTTAGAGATCTCCGCATTCTCCTCGTCGGTCCTCTCGTATGCTAACTTCTCTAAAGGCTTGAGAGATGGACCGTATTTTTATTGCCTCCTGCCTCTGGTTGTACTGCTAGACACCGGAGCAGTCCGAGCGGCTTCTGCTGTCTTCTTTTGTTGCTTACGAGGCGGAGAACGAGGCAGAGTGCTACCATGCGCCAGAGCAGCCGGAGCGGCGGCGGCTCTCTTCCCGCCTTGCTGACGAGGCGAAGGAGGAGGCGGGCTGTTCGGACGCGCCGGCGCAGGCGGAGAAGGAGGCGGAGTGCCGCCACGCGCCTGAGCACCCGGAGAAGGAGGCGGACTGCCCTGATCCCTTGCCGGAGGAGGAGGCGGAGTGCACTGACACGCCGGAGGAGGCAGAGGCGTCCAGTTCGGAAGGTTGATGAGGTCCTTCCGCCATAGGCATGGAGTCTTCAGAGAAGAACCCAGCCGAGTCTCCCCTTCACCGGTAGGGTGGTCAAGCTCGAGATCCTCAAACCCCTCCATTATTTGATCCACCATCACCCTAGCATATGCTTCTGGAATCGGATGACAGTGAAAAGTTGTGCCGGGTTCAGTAGGAAAAACAGAGCCTACAACTGTCTTGACTTTGAATTGCAGCCATTGCGTCATAAGGTGGCAATGTTGAGACTCCGTGATAGCCGTGGTAGCTAGCAGGAGCCGTGAAGACAGGCTCCAGAGGCAGCTCGGTGGAAGCCACGCTGCTTCTCCGCTGAGATGGCGGGGTAGCTTCGGCATGTCGCTTGCTGCGAACTGCTTCTCGTTCGTCCTCTAGCGCTTTTACCCTTGCGTGCAGTGATAACCCACAAGTGTAGGGGGTCGCAACTGTTTTCGAGGGTAAAGTATTCAACCCAAATTTATTAATTTGACACAAGGGGAGCCAAAGAATACTCTTAAGTATTAGCAACTGAGTTGTCGATTCAACCACACATGGAAACTTAGTATCCGCAGCAAGGTAGTTTAGTAGCAAAGTAATATGATAGTAGCGCTAGCGGTAACAAAGGTAACGATAGTGTTTTTGTAGTTTTTGTAATAGTAGCAGCGGGAAAGTAAATAAGCAACAAGCAATATGTGAAAAGCTCGTAGGCATTGGATCGGTGATGGAGAATTATGTCGGATGCAACTCATCATGTAGAAGTTATAACCTAGGGTGACACAAAACTAGGTCCAGTTCATCAATGTAATGTAGGCATGTATTCCAAATATAGTCATACGTGCTTATGGAAAAGAACTTACATGACATCTTTTGTCCTACCCTCCCGTGGCAGCGGGGTCCTATTGAAAACTAAGGGATATTAAGGCCTCCTTTTAATAGAGTACCGGACCAAAGCATTAACACATAGTGAGTACATGAACTCCTCAAACTACGGTCATCACCGGGAGTGGTCCCGATTGTTGTCAGTTCGGGGTTGCCGGATCATAACACATAGTAGGTGACTATAGACTTGCAAGATAGGATCAAGAACACACATATATTCATGAGAACATAATAGGTTTAGATCTGAAATCATGGCACTCGGGCCCTAGTGACAAGCATTAAGCATAGCAAAGTCATAGCAACATCAATCTCAGAACATAGTGGATACTAGGGATCAAACCCTAACAAAACTAACTCGATTACATGATAGATCTCATCCAACCCATCACCGTCCAGCAAGCCTACGATGGAATTACTCACGCATGGCGGTGAGCATCATGGAATTGGTGATGGAGGAAGGTTGATGATGACGATGGCGACGATCTCCACTCTCCGGAGCCCCGAACGGACTCCAGATCAGCCCTCCCGAAAGAGAATAGGGCTTGGCGGCGGCTCTATATCGTAAAATGCGATAATTCTCCCTCTTTGATTTTTCTCTCCCCGAAAGTGAATATATGGGGTCGGGAGATACGTCGGTGGAGCGTCAGGGGGGCCACGCGCCCTGGGGCACGCCCCCCACCCTCGTGGACAGGGTGTGGGCCCCTTGACGTAGATCTTTCCGCAGGTATTTTTTATATTTTCCAAAATAATTCTCCGTGGATTTTCAGGTCATTCTGATAACTTTTTATTTTTGCACAAAAACAACACCATGGCAATTCTGCTGAAAACAGCATCAGTCCGGGTTAGTTCCATTTAAATCATGCAAGTTAGATTCCAAAACAAGGGTAAAAGTGTTTGGAAAAGTAGATACGTTGGAGACGTATCAACTCCCCCAAGCTTAAACCTTTGCTTGTCCTCAAGCAATTCAGTTGATAAACTGAAAGTGATGAATTTTTTTTTTGACAAACTCTGTTTGCTCTTGTTGTTGTAAATATGTAAGCCAGCATTCAGGTTTTCAGCAAAGGTCATGAACTAACCACATTCACAATAACTTTCAGGTCTCATGTCTACTCACATCAATGGCATAATCAACTAGTGAGCAATAATAATAAACCTCGGATGACAACACTTTCTCAAAACAATCATGATATGATATAACAAGATGGTATCTCACTAGCCCTTTCTGAGACCGCAAAACATAAATGCAGAGCACCTTTAAAGATCAAGGACTGACTAGACATTGTAATTCATGGTAAAAGAGATCCAGTCATGATCATACTCAATGCAAATTAATGGTAATACATGCAAATGAAAGAGGTGCTCTCCAACTGGTGCTCTTTTATAAGAGGATGATGACTCAGCATAAAAGTAAATAGATAGGCCCTTCGCAGAGGGAAGCAGGGATTTGTAGAGGTGCCAGAGCTCGATTTTTACATAGAGATGAATAACATTTTGAGCGGTATACTTTCATTGTCAACATAACAACCAAGAATCTCGATATCTTCCATACTACGCACATTATAGCCAGTTCCCAAACAGAATGGTAAAGTTTATACTCCCCCAACTACCAACAAGCACACTCCACGGCTAGCCCGAAACAACGGGTACCATCCAAACCAGCAACAGCCATGCGGGAGTTTTGTTTAATTATAATGATTTGAGAATGGGACTGGGCATCCCGGTTACCAGCCATTTTCTCATGAATGATGAGCGGAGTCCACTCATCGTGAGAATAACCCACCTAGCATGGAAGATATAGACAACCCTAGTTGATACATGAGCTGTTCGAGCATACAAAACAGAATTTCATTTGAAGGTTTAGAGTTTGGCACATACAAATTTACTTGGAACGGCAGGTAAATACCGCATATAGGAAGGTATGGTGGACTCATGTGGAATAACTTTGGGGTTTATGGAAGTGGATGCACAAGCAATATTCCCGCTTAGTACAGGTGAAGGCTAGAAAGAGACTGGGAAGCGACCATCTAGAGAGCGATAACAGTCATGAACATGCATTAAAATTAATCAACAATGAATGCAAGCATGAGTAGGATATAAATCACCATGAACATAAATATTGTGGAGGCTGTGTTGATTGGTTTCAACTACATGCGTGAACATGTGCCAAGTTAGACCACTTGAATCGTTCAAAGGAGGATACCACCCTATCATACTACATTACAACCATTTTAATATCATGTTGGCATGCAAGATAGACCATTATAAACTCTCAGCTAATTAAGCATGGCATAAGCAGCTATGATCTCTAATTGTCATTGCAAGCATGTTCCATTCATAACAAGCTGAATCAGGAACGATGAACTATCATATTTACAAAAAACAAGACAGGTCGAGTTCATACCAGCTTTTCTCATCTCAATTAGTTCATCATATATCATCCTTATTGCCTTTCACTCCCACGACCGAATGGTGTGGATAATAATAATAGTGGACGTGCATTGGACTAAGCTGGAATCTGCGAGCATTTAATACAAGAGAAAAGACAAGGTAATATGGCTCAAGGTTAAATCAACAATAAAGCATATGAGAGCCACTAAGCATTTTAATCTTTTTGGGTTTTATTTTAATTACTACCACAAGGAAAGTAAACTGGCTAGAAGCTACAACTAATATTTTTTTGTTTTCCTTAAGGTTTTTTCTAGCACACAAAAAAGGACTAAGAAAAAGAATTGAAACTAAACATGGATGGTCCAATGAAAGAGTGTGAGCACCGACAACTAGAATAAGTGTGTGAACATGAGTGTAAAGTCGGTGAGAAACACGTACTCCCCAAGCTTAGGCTTTTGGCCTAAGTTGGTCTATGGCCACGGATCGAAACTACTTCCTCCAGTGTACTGAGATGTGTCCTCTGGGTGCCACTGGTTGGCAAGCTCATCCAGATCCCATCCATAAACAGACTGGCGGTAAGGATCGAGTGGTGGCTCCGGCTTAGGCTCTGAAGCTCGTGCCTGGCTCTGGTGCTTGTAGAAAGCATCTGACGTAACAAGATATATGCCTGTAGACAGATCAAACAGAGATGGTGCAGGCAAGGTAACAATCTCACAATATTTTTCATCAAACCTTAATTTATAATTAAGCAACCTATCATTTTCTTTAACAATAAAATCATGTGCTATCATGCTCTTGTAATCTAGATAAACAGGGGCAAGAAATTTTTCTTCCTTCTTCTTCTCCTCTCAACTTTAACTGGAGGAACCCCTCAACAATCTCTTTATCATTTTCCTCCTCTGAAAATTTCTGAAATTTTAGTAACTCAAAATAAAAGTTAACCAAGCTCAACAATATTGATAGCAACAACTCCTACAAGTGCCTAGGGACTATATCATGCATTAGAACTACTTGGGACCAAAGAAATTTGACATGCAAGCTCAAGAACAAGGTCACCATAGTAGCAAAAATTTGCAATACATAGAGCACTAGAACAAAAACCAATTGGACCAATGGAGGAGTCACGTACCAAGGAACAATCTCCCCAAACAGTTTGGTTAATGGTGCTTTGAGCAAGGAGATCGAAAATGGCAGCAAGATGAGCTAGAACTCGTGCTTGAGCTAGTTGGTGATTTTTTTGGGAGGAAGAAGAAGAGTATGGGTGCAGGAATAAGTGGAGGGGGGCCACGTAGGGCCCACGAGGCAAGGGGCGCACCCTGTGAGGGTGGGCATGCCCTGGACCCTCATGGCCAGGTGCTGGCTCCCCTCGTGGTGTTTTCTATGCCATATGTTCTCAAATATTCTAGAAAAAATCAAATTAAATTTTCAGGGCATTTGGAGAACTTTTATTTTCGGGGTATTTTTTTATTGCACGGATAAGTCCGGAAACAGACAGAAAATTCTATTTTTGCTTTATTTATCCTAATTAGCAGAAAGTAAAAGGGGGATACAGAAGGTTGTGCTATCTAGATTCACCTATCCCATGCTCATGAAAAGGAATCCATTAACAAGGTTGATCAGGTCTTGTTAATAAACTCTTTTCGAATAACATGAAACCGGAGAATTTTCGATTAACACTAGGTTACCTCAATGGGGATATGAATGTCCCCAACAATAAGAATATCATATGTCTTCTTGATAGTAGGAAGAGGAAATTCAAAACCTCCAATAGTGATAGTTGAAATTTTTCCAATATAATTGATACTGTGGACCTGAGGTTGTTTCCTCGGAAAGTGAACCGGATGCTCATTACCATTAACATGAAAAGTGACATTGCCTTTCTTGCAATCAATAACAGCCCCTGCAGTATTCAAAAAGGGTCTACCAAGGATAATAGACATACTATCGTCCTCGGGAATATCAAGTATAACAAAGTTCGTTAGAATAGTAACATTTGCAACCACAACAGGCACATCCTCACAAATACCGACAGGTATATCAGTTGATTTATCAGCCATTTGCAAAGATATTTTAGTAGGTGTCAACTTACTCAAGTCAAGTCTACGATATAAAGAGAGAGGCATAACACTAACACCGGCTCCAAGATCACATAAAGCAGTTTTAACATAGTTTCCTTTAATGGAGCAAGGTATAGTATGTACTCCTGGATCTCCTAGTTTCTTAGGTATTCCACCTTTAAAAGTGTAATTGGCAAGCATGGTGGAAATTTCTACTTCAAGTATCTTTCTTTTATTGGTAATAATATCTTTCATATACTTAGCATAAGGATTTGTTTTAAGCATGCCAGTCAAACGCATACGCAAAAATATAGGTCTAATCATTTCGGCAAAGCGCTCAAAATCCTCATCATCCTTTTTCTTGGATGGTTTCGATGGGAAAGGCATGGGTTTCTGAACCCATGGTTTTCTTTCCCTACCGTGCTTCCTAGCAACAAAGTCTCTCTTATCATAATGTTGATTCTTTGACTGTGGGTTATCAAGATCAACAATAGGTTCAATCTATACATCATTATCATGCTAGGTGGAGCATCATTATGAACATCATCATTAACATTATCACTAGGTTCATGTTCATTACCATATTGTGTCTCAGCATCAGAGATAGAGATATCATTAGGAGTCTCAGGTGTGTCAGCTACAGGTTCACTAGAAGCATGCAAAGTCCTATCATTTTTTTCTTCTTCTTAGAAGAACTAGGTGCATCTAAATTAGCTCTCTAAGAATCTTGCTCAATTCTCTTAGGGTGGCCTTCAGGATACAGAGGTTCCTGAGTCATTTTACCACCTCTAGTTGCTACTCTAACATCATAGTCATTATTCTTACCATTTAATTCATTGAGCAAATCATTCTGAGCCTTAAGTACTTGTTCTACTTGAGTGGTAACCATGGAAGCATGTATACTAATGATTTTCAGTTCACCTTGAACTCTAGACAGATAATCACTCAAGTGTTCAATCATATAAGCACTATGTTGCAATTTTCTACCAACATAAGCATTGAAGTTTTCTTGTTTCACAATAAAATTGTCAAACTCATCTAAGCATTGGCTAGCAGACTTATAACGAGGAATATCACCTTCATCAAACCTATAAAGAGAGTTTACCTTTACTACCTATGTCGGGTTATCAAGACCATGTATTTCTTCAATAGGTGGTAAATTCTTAACATCTTCAGCTTTAATACCTTTTTCTTTGATAGATTTCTTTGCCTCTTGCATATCTTCAGGACTGAGAAATAAAACACCTCTTTTCTTTGGAGTTGGCTTAGGGGCTGGTTCAGGAAGTGTACAATTATTTTCATTGGCTGGCATCTTATTCAATAGTAATTTAGCTTGATGAACTGTTCTTTCCCTGAAAACACAACCAGCACAACTATCTAGGTGGTCTCTGGAAGCATCGGTTAGTCCATTATAAAATACATCAAGTATATCGTTCCTCTCAAGAGGATGATCAGGCAAATCATTAAGTAATTGGAGAAGCCTCCCCCAAGCTTGTGGGAGACTCTCTTCTTCAATTTGCACAAAGTTATATATTTCCCGTAAGGCAGCTTGTTTCTTATGGGCGAGAAAATATTTAGCAGAGAAGTAATACATCATATCCTGGGGACTACGCACACAACCAGGATCAAGAGAATTAAACCAAGTCTTAGCATCACCCTTTAACGAGAAAGGAAACAACTTAAGGATATAGTAATAACGAATCTTTTCATCGTTGGTGAAAAGGGTGGCTATATCATTCAACTTAGTAAGATGTGCCACAACAGTTTTAGATTCATAGCCATGGAAAGGATCAGATTCAGCCAAAGTAATTAACTCAGGATCAACAAAGAATTCATAATCCTTATTAGTAACAAAGATAGGCGAAGTAGCAAAAGCAGGGTCCTGTTTCATTGTAGCATTCAAGGACTTTTCTTTCAGCTTAGCTAATAATTTCTTAAGATCATATCTATTTTTGCAAGCAAGAAAGTCTCTAGCAGTTTCTTCATCCATAACATAACCCTCAGGAACAATAGCCAATTAATATCTAGGGGGAGAAGCTTCATCATCACTTTCATAAATATTATCAGTTTCAATATTTGCATTCTCCGTAACCCTAGCAATTTGTTCATCTGGAAATTCACCTAGTGGCATAGTATTATCAAGCATAGAAGTAGTTTCATCATACATAGCAGAAGTGGCATCATCAAGAACATACGACATATCAGATTCAATAGCAGGAGTAGGTGCTGCAAATTTACCAATAACAGATGGTGAATCAAGTGCAGTGCTAGATGGCAGTTCCTTACCTCCCCTCGTAGTTGAGGGTAAGATCTTGGTTTTTGAGTCCATCAAATTCTTCATAGTGATCAACAGATATAAATCCCAAGTGACTTAAAGAATAGAGCTATGCTCCCCGGCAACGGCGCCAGAAAATAGTCTTAATAACCCACAAGTGTAGGGGATCGCAACAGCTTTCGAGGGTAAAGTATTCAACCCAAATTTATTGATTCGACACAAGGGGAGCCAAAGAATATTCTTAAGTATTAGAAGTTGAGCTGTCAATTCAACCACACCTGGAAACTTAGTATCTGCAGCAAGGTAGTTTAGTAGCAAAGTAATATGATAGTAGCGGTAGCGGTAACAAAGGTAATGATAGTGTTTTTGTAGTTTTTGTAATAGTAGCAGTGGAAAAGTAAATAAGCAACAAGCAATATGTGAAAAGGTCGTAGGCATTGGATCGATGATGGGGAATTATGTCGGATGCAATTCATCATGTAGAAGTTATAACCTAGGGTGACACAGAACTAGCTCCAGTTCATCAATGTAATGTAGGCATGTATTCTGAATATAGTCATACGTGCTTATGGAAAAGAACTTGCATGACATCTTTTGTCCTACCCTCCCGTGGCAGCGGGGTCCTATTGGAAACTAAGGGATATTAAGGCCTCCTTTTAGTAGAGTACCGGACCAAAGCATTAACACATAGCGAATACATGAACTCCTCAAACTACGGTCATCAACGGGAGTGGTCCCGATTGTTGTCACTTCGGGGTTGCCGGATCATAACACATAGTAGGTGACTATAGACTTGCAAGATAGGATCATGAACACACATATATATTCATGAGAACATAATAGGTTCAGATCCGAAATTATGACACTCGGGCCCTAGTGGCAAGCATTAAGCATAGCAAAGTCATAGCAACATCAATCTCAGAACATAGTGGATACTAGGGATCAAACCCTAAGAAAACTATCTCGATTACATGATAGATCTCATCCAACCCATCACCGTCCAGCAAGCCTACGATGGAATTACTCACGCACGGCGGTGAGCATCATGGAATTGGTGATGGAGGAAGGTTGATGATGACGATGGCGATGATCTCCACTCCCCGGAGCCCCGAACGGACTCCAGATCAGCCCTCCCAAGAGAGATTAGGGCTTGGCGGCAGCTCCGTATCGTAAAACGCGATAATTCTTCCTCTCTGATTTTTTGCTCCCTGAAAGTGAATATATGGGGTCCGGAGATACGTCTTTGGAGCGTCAGGGGGCCCACGAGGTAGGGGGCCCGCCCTGGGGGAGGGGCGCGCCCCCACCCTCGTGGACATGTGTGGCCCCCCTGACGTAGATCTTTCTGCATGTATTTTTTATATTTTCCAAAATAATTCTCCGTGCATTTTCAGGTCATTCCGAGAACTTTTTTTGTGTGCACAAAAACAACACCATGGCAATTCTGCTGAAAACAGCGTCACTCCGGGTTAGTTCCATTCAAATCAGGCAAGTTAGAGTCCAAAACAAGGGCAAAAGTATTTGGAAAAGTAGATATGTTGGAGACGTATCATGCAGCGCCTGCAGAGTGCTCTGGTCCACTTTCTTCTTCCTCTCCCGGCATTTGTAACCGCCTGCGTCGGGAAACCCAGCCTTCCACAAAACGGAGCCTGGTGTGCCTCGTGTCCGTCCAGGGTGCTCAGGATTCCCGAGGGCCATTGTGAGCTCGTCGTTCTCTCTGTTGGGAACGAACGTCCCTTCCTGCGCTGCTTCGATATAGTGCTGAAGCTGCGTGATGGGTATTGCAAGTTGCTTGTCCGTCCAAACGCACTTCCCTGTTTCAGGGTCCAAGGTTCCCCCAACCCCGAAGAACCAAATCCTTGAACGTTCTGGCCAGTGTAATGTCTGTGGTTCGACCCCTTTAGCAAGCAGGTCATTCTGGGCCTTGTCCCACAACGGACGGGCTTTGAGGTAGCCACCTGACCCCGTGCGATGGTGATGCTTCTTCTTCACAACATTTATCTTGTTTGTCTCTGACATCTCTTACTCTTTTCCGGTTTCTAGTGGGCCACAAATGTGTTCTAGTGATCTCTGATCTTCTCAAACCGGCTGGTGAATTCGGTAGTCTTGTCTTTGTCGACAAACTTTGCTTTCAGCTCATTCTTTCACCTCGAAAATAGTTCTCCCATCTTCTTAAGAGCGGCCTCCTTGACCAATGGCTCTATAACTGGTGGCTTCTCCGGATCCTCCTCTGGCGGTAGGGTTAAATTGGCCTAGTGCCCGCAAATCCACGACCACGCGTTCTCTACCTTCTCCGGGTCCTCCTCCTCCACCACCACCTCCTCCTCAAACTCCTCTTCCGGATCAACTGCGTCCAGTGGTAGCCCCGTGATGATCCAGGCTTCGCACCTTGCTCAGATTTGCTAAAGGAGCTACAGCCGGCGCTCTAGCGTTAGATAGCTCCCGAACCGTCATGGTAGTGGCATGGCTACTTGACTGTGATGGCGGACGGCGAGCGGGTTTTGAAGATTGTGATGGAAATATACCCTAGAGGCAATAATAAAATGGTTATTATTATATTTCCTTAATCATGATAAAGGTTTATTATTCATGCTAGAATTGTATTGACTGGAAACCTAAATACATATGTGAATACATAAACAAATACTATGTCCCAAGTAAGCCTCTACTAGACTAGCTCGTTAATCAAAGATGGTTAAGGTTTCATAACCATGGATATGAGTTGTCATTTGATAACGGGGTCACATCATTATGAGAATGATGTAATGGACAAGACCCATCCGTTAGCTTAGCATTTGATCGTACATTTTATTGCTACTACTTTCATGTATGTCAAATACAAATTCCCTTGACTACGAGATCATGCAACTCCCGGATACCGGAACAATACCTTGTGTGATATCGAATGTCACAACATAACTAGGTGATTATAAATATGCTCTACAGGTATCTCCAAAGGTGTTTTGTTGGGTTGGCATGAATCGAAATTAGGATTTGTCACTCCGAGTATCAGAGAGGTATCTCTAGGCCCTCTCGGTAATGCACATCATAATAATCCTTGCAAGCAAATGACTAATGAGTTAGCCACGGGATGATGTATTACGGAACAAGTAAAGAGACTTGCCGGTAACGAGATTGAACTAGGTATAGAGATACCGACGATCGAATCTCGGGCAAGTAACATACCAATAGACAAAGGGAATTGTGTATGTTGTCATAACGGTTCGACCGATAATGATCTTCGTAGAATATATATGTGTGTGTGTGTGGGGGGGGGGGGTCGCCCTATCACACACCAGGCAATTGCTTAGCCGTGTGCGACGCCCCCCTCCATCGTTTACTCCCCCGGTCATATTTTCCTAGTGCTTAGGCGAAGCGCTACGGAGATCACTTCACCATCACCGTCACCTGCCGTCGTGCTGGCGGAACTCATCTACTACCTCGACGTCTTGCTGGGTCAAGAAGGCGAGGGACGTCACTGTGACACCCCGAGACTGATGGGCCAAGTGTCTTCCAGTCATTCGTCGTCGTTGCCATGTCATCTGCTTGCGTGTTGCATTTTTGCCATGTCATCATGTGCATTGCATCCTCGTGATTTCAAAACTTGCATCTGTTCATTGTTGGTCGTCTCCTAGTTCTCTCTTTTGTCCGTTCTGAGCCCAGACACACTCGCACGCACCCGTCACACCTCTCAAAATTGTTTCGTGAGCGGGAGAAAAAACATCCTTGGAATGGGCCAAGAGTTGTCGAGTGGTCCTGGTATATCACCGTTAGACCGCCTGTCAAATTCCGTTCCATCCGGAGATTGTTTGATGCCCCAACGGTTAACCACGTTAACCGCCAAACCCCTCTCTCTTTGCAACCCAACACCCCTCCACAACAGCCCACTAGCCCATCTAAACCCCCTCCATGTTCTTCGCCGTTGGATCAGGATCACATGGACGAAAGCCGCACCTCATTTGGACTCTCCTAACTCCCTCTACCTATAAATAAGTCCCCCCTCCCCCGAAATTCGTGGTGCAAACCCTAGCCTCCTTCCACCTCGCGCCACCGGACAAATGCTACCACCGCCGGACATGTCCGCCATCGCGCCCGAGCCAATCAGGCGCTGCCACGTGGCCCGTCCAACTCTCTCCTCTGCGCCTCGCCGCTAGGCCCGCCCCGGGCCGCCTCGCCCCCGCGCCCCGCTCCTGCCCCGCCGCACGGACCCCGCTGCCGCTCACCAACCTCCGTTGCCGCCACCGTGCCATGCGCCGCCGGCTGCCTCGCCTCCGCCGCTGCCGCCGCCTACCCCGCGCGCCGCCGCCTCAATCCACGCTCCTCGCCGCCGGTCGCCGCCTCGTCGTCGCCTCCTCGTGGGCTTGCCGGAGCCGCCGGACCGGCCGGATCCAGATCGGGATCTGGTCAGGTGGACCAAATCCACCAACACCCCCAACCAAACGGCCACCTCATCCCGCTCACCTCCATCCCGGGTCCTCTCCGTCCCGTTTTTGCGAGGTGAAAAATCTGCTAAGTCCGTAGATATCATCAACATGTGTGCATCTTCTTCATGTCATATCTCCGTGCTCGTTGCTTCGATTTGCGTGCATAATATGTCGAAATATTCGTCTCAGAGTGCTCAACATGTTGGTATGGGTTGCATGCATGTTATGATCCATCTTGATGTCTTAATCTTCGTTGCAAAACAGCTATGTGATGTTACTGATCAGTCTTTGTTGTCTATCAACAGCATGTACGCATGTTTAACATGGTGTAACTTTGTGCATGTTGCTCCAAATGGAGTGTATGATATGTCAAAATGTTAATCTCTGTGCTCTACATGATGGTGTGCTTTGCATTCATGTTAGGATGCATCTTGCCATGTTAATCTCTGTTGCAAGAGTGCATGTTGCTGTTAAGTGCTGAAATTTGATATAACTTGCTGATTTGTCTTTTTCATGTCTTTTTGTGTGATTTTTTAGCATCATGTCAACATGTTAGGAGCATAATCATGTCATCTTTGCTGTGGTGCAATCCACTTTTCATGTTATGCATTGTGGTGAGTGCAACAAACTTCCAAAGTGACCTACTCGCTGTTGGTTGTTTTCCGAGACTTGTTAAAAACTGCTAAGTCTGAATCTGATATATTGTGATACCATGTTTTCTTGATGCTACAGTCATATCCATGCATATTTTGGAATGTCCAGTGACCATGTATTGAAGTCCATGTTATGCTATATCCATCTATGCCCTTGTTTGCAATTATAGGTTGTTGTAGCTTGTCACTTTCTTGCTCTCAAGTTGGTTGATAATATATCTATCAGCATGGCAACAACATGTTCAATTTGGTAAAGCTTGTTGTAATCAATCCATGCATCTTATGGAGTAGTGCCAATGGAGTTATTTGTAGTATGGCATTTCTATTACATGTTCATGACCTTTGCTTTCTTATTACACTTGATATGCTTTTTGTTATATGCCTCCAAAGTCATCCTCATGATATTTTTGTTGCACTCTCAGATTTTCACTAAGTCTGAGAATCTATTATATTATGTTTGCATCTTGTTTTGATGAATGCCATGATCATGTTGCTCCTATGCATATGCCATTTTGTGTTCCTTGAGCTCCATGTTATGGTATAGCATGCCATGCTTTTGCTTGCCATATTCTTGCACTGTAGCTTAATTCTTGCTTGCCTTCAACATGCCAACATATTAACTCTGCTCATGTATATGCTCCGTTTTCCACTAAGTCATAATCTGTGATATAAAGTTTGCTAGTTTTCTTGATCATGTTGGATTATTCTTGATGCCTATGTACCTGATACTTGTTGATTCTTGAAGCATGTAATCTATACTTTGATCTCATGCCATGCTTGTGTCTATATTGTACTTGTATCTTGTAGTTTTGATGCTTGTGATATACCTAGTTGCTGTTGTGGACAACTTGTCATTTAAACTTGTTTCGTGTGTATGTATTGATCTGTTGCTCCGTTTTGAGTGTGCTCTATATGAAACTTGCTTGGTTTTGCATGTAGATGCGTCATGTCATGTTGCATCCATATTTTGAGTGGGTTTGCTTGATGTTTGAATGCATAGTGCATCATTTCCATGCTTTACTTGGTTTGCTCATATCTTCTAGGCCATAGTTCCGAATTAAATAAACTTTACATGTAACTTGACTAGAATTTCGTGTAGTTCATCATGGTGCATGTTAACTTGCTGTTTAACTACTTTAATGTAAGGTATGTTCAGATCTGGACCAATTTCGAAATTTGCATATGAGGACTTACCGGAATTGTTATATGATGTTTCTGGCATCATTTATACTTGTTTGGTTGTGTTGTTCTTGTATGCATCATCCCTTGCCATGAGTAGCATCATGTAGCCTTGTCATGCATCATACTTGGTTGAGCATCTTGTATTGTTTATGTGTTGTGTGTTTACCATGTTGTTTGCTTCTTCTCGTTAGTTCATGTTTCGTTGCGATCATGAGAATTTGTTCGAGTACGCTTGGTTCGTCTTCGTGGCTTCGTCTTCTTCATGTACTCGTTCTTCTTCCTTGCGGGATCTCAGGCAAGATGACCGTCACCTTGGATACCATTACTATCATTGCTATGCTAGTTGTCTCGATGCTATCGCTATATGTCGCGCTACCTATCTATTTGTTGTCAGCCTCTCGTTGTTGCCATGAAACCTCTAACCTTTGAAACCATCCTAGCAAACCGTTGAATGGCTATGTTACCGCTTGCTCAGCCCCTCTTATAGCGTTGTTAGTTGCACGTGAAGATGAAGATTGCTCCATGTTAAAACTTTGGATGTTGGAATATCACAATATTTATTACTATAATTAATGCACCTATATACTTGGCAATGGGTGGAAGGCTTGGACTTTTGCTCGGTGTTTTGTTCCACTCATGCCGCCTTAAGAACCAATAAACCGGTGTTATGTACCTTGATTTTGCATTCCTAACACGGTTGCGGGTATGGGACGCCCTTGACAGTTCGCTTTGAATAAAACTCCTCCAGAAAGGCCCAACTTTGGTTTTAATTTGCAACATAATAAAAACTTAATTAATAAATTTGCATAGGGGGTCGCGTCCCCGAGTATTCTTTTCCACATACAGGGGGGCAGTGCTGATGGTGTTGGTCCCAAACTAGAGCCACTTGCGGTGCCACCCAATTATCTGGGGTCTTCGGTTGCTGTACGTACTGCTCATCCGGTCGTGGCCTAAGATGAGATACGCGCGGCTACTATCAGGGTGTCGACATGTTGGGAGGTCTTGCTGGACTTGTTTTGCCATTGTCATAATGTCTTGTGCACCGAGATTCCGAGTCTGACCGGGTTGTCCCTAAGATAAGCGGTTTTTACCATTGCTGATCGTGAGAGCTTGTGAAGGGCTAAGTTGAGATACCCCTGTAGGGTTATGAACTTTCGAAAGCCGTGCCCGTGGTTATGTGGTAGATTGGAATTTGTTAATGTCCGGTTGTAGAAAACTTGACAGAGGACCCGATTAAAATACACCAACCGCGTGTGTAACCGTGACCGTCTCTTTTCATTTTGAGAAGAGAACACGGGTGGGGTTATGTTTGACTCGTAGGTAGTTCAGGATCATTTAGCGATCATTATAAGTTTGCGACCGTTTGCGTAGATGCTCATCTCATTCTTGTACTCGTAAGTTAGCCACCATACATATGCTTAGCCGTTGCTACAACCTCACCACTTAACCTCTCCATGCCCATTAAGCTTTGCTAGTCTTGATACCCAGGGTTATGGGATTGCTGAGTCCTCGTGGCTCACAGTTACTACAATAACAGTTGCAGGTGTAGGTTTCCGATGACTTGACGCGAGAGCAATGTTTACTTGTGTTGGAGTTCTTTCTACTTCTTCTTTGTCAGTCTTGAGATAGATTCCTGGTCGGTATCCTGGGATAGCAGGATGG
Source organism: Secale cereale (assembly GCA_902687465.1). Classification (NCBI taxonomy): domain Eukaryota; kingdom Viridiplantae; phylum Streptophyta; class Magnoliopsida; order Poales; family Poaceae; genus Secale; species Secale cereale. The sequence continues at coordinate 241,450,302 of LR738712.1, forward strand.
ATGTCGTTGTGCTTTTCATGTGTTTCCATCCGTAGTCGGATGTCTTGTATATGATGTTGATGTATTCATGTGGATTTGTATGACTTGTATGTATCCCCATCTATTTATGTAATGGTACGATGTAATGATATCCATCTTGCTAAGCGCCCGAAATACGGTTGTGCCCCAATCACGAGTTCATCACACGATCGGGATAGAATCGCATCTTGGGCGTGACAGTCACCGAGCTGAGCGTATGCAGAACGTGGAGGTGTCGTGCGTTCGGTACTTGATCGGTTGAAGCGTGAAGAAGTTCGACTACATCAACCGTGTTGTGAAACGCTTCCCTTACGGTCTACGGGGGTACGTAGACACACTCTCCCACTCGTTGATATGCATCTCCATGGATAGATCATTGCGTGTGCGTAGAAGTTTTTTGTTTTCCATGCAACGTTTCCCAACAGTGGCATTATGAGCCAGGTCTATGCACTACAAAAAAAGACACAGTCATGACATGTTGGTCCGAACGAAACTTTTTTCTGTCATACTTATGACACTTCTATGACAATAATTGTGACAAAAGACGGTATCATCATAGATGTGGTGGGGTCCTACTTCTATGACAAAAAATCATGACAGAAAATGGGCTTTTCGTCCTAGGCAGGCCGAAGACGCAGCTGCATGACATTCTTTGGGCCGTCCATGACGGAAAAAACCATGGTAGAAGCGAGGGCGAGGAAAATATCAGGGTGTTCCCGATTGCGGTGGGTGGTCGGGGCCGAGCGATGCGCGTTTCTCTCGTACACGCACGCGCGTGGGTGCGAGGCATTAGGCTCTAACTGAACCCGAGCGAGGCGTTGGGATCTAATTGAACCCGAGCGATTGCATTGCAGGCTACGCGTTACTGAACCCGAGCGATCGATCGATAGCTGTTAACTGAACCCGATCGAGCGATTCCTTTGCTATTGCTGCTAACTGAAGCCGATCGATGCTGCCTCTGCATGAACAGTGAGCGTTGCTGGGGGGTTGGATGAACAATTCCCGGTGGGGGTGGCTGAACGGGACCCCATGGTGTTGCCTCTGCATGAACAGGACCCCATTTGATCGAGCCGGTTCGGGCTGCATGAATAGGACCCCGTGGAGGGCTATATGAACAGGGCCACCCCGTGAGGGCTGCATGAACAGTAGACGGTAGAGGGCTGGATGAATAGGAGCCCATGGAGAGGTGGTTGAACAGGAGCCCATGGAGAGGGCTGGTTGAACAATAGCCGGCGGAGGAGCGCGCGATGGAGGCTGAACAGTCGCAGGTGGAGGCTGGAGGAGGTCGACGGTGGATGACTAGCAACTCGTGGAGGCTGGAGGGGGTCGATGGTGGTGATGAACAGTATCATGTGGAGTCCCATTTTGCGGTACGCCACACCCCTCCTGTCAGGGATATTACTACCAGGTATAAACCAGCCAGGAGGGTCCGGATTATGTTATCAAGGTTATATTATCAGAAGGCTAGCGGAGTATGAAGTAAAAGATTGTAGCCCAAGAGGTTTAGAGGCCATATGTTAGGGCCCATGATTTGTAAACCGTCATACTATGTAACTTGGGATGTAAGATAGAAAGAGCAGAGACCGAGGCGGACATGTTTATGAGCCGGCCTCGGGACTCTGTAAACCGGACCGGGCGTCACCTCTTATATAAAGGGATGACCCAACGACGGTCCAGGACAAGTAACAACAGCTCGAGACACAGGCAAAGCGGATTCGCTCCCTGGTCATCGAAGCCCAAGCAATACAACACCAAACTAGACATAGGCTTTTACCTTCATCGAAGGGGCCGAACTAGTATAAAATACCTGTGTCCTTTGTCCGCTTTAACCCCTTTGAGCTAACCTGTAACGATGGCCTCACGACTAAGTTCTTTTGCTAGGACATATGCCGTGCTAAATCCATGACAGTTGGCACCCACCGTGGGGCTATCACACGATGGTTTCGAGTTCTTAAAGGGCAGCTTTGAAGGACTGAAGGGTTACACAGTGGGCCAGATGACTAAGAGTCATCGCGGCCAGATCTACATCGATGATGCAGGCTCGGGCCCTGAGGCCGATTCAATCGAATACGGGTATCGGGTCCCCTTCGGCGGCATCCACGTCTTCATCGGCAAGATCGGCGAACCGGGCCCTGAGCCGGACATCTTCCCCAACATCGTCAAGTCGGCTCAGCGTGCGAGAACTGCCCGGATTCAGCCCACCGTGAAACACGTTTTCGTTGGAGCAGTGCATGAAGTACAATCCGAGGACGGATCGAATTCTGATGGCGAGACTGTTGTTTATTCCGGTGATGAATCTTCTTCCTGAGAGACCGAATCTCTGTATCTGCTGCAGGATGGCCGGTCTGAGGGTTGTTCCGATGGCAACAGTATTCCAGAACCTCTCGATCCGCCAAACAGGGTGGATGTTTTCATGGCCGGATCACAATCCATGCAGCAGCCCTCGACGACAGGGGCGTTGGCATCAGAGGCAATGGGAGCTAGAGCTGGAGATCCTCCCCCATCGCCTTCTGAATCTCTATCCATCTTGGTCGACACTTTGACGGCGCTTGTAACAGCAGAGGTAGCCTAGGCCGACAAGGAGCAGCATGATGCGGAGATCACTCAGGTCAAGATCCGGATTGAACAAGCCAAGTTGGACCTGGCAGCCGAGAAAGCTAGGATGGCTACAAGGTAGGCGGAGCTGGAGGCTCAGGCCTATCGGCTTATGTTAGATCAGACCGCCTCACAAGGGGTAATAATGAGAAGGCAACGATCTCGCCTACCGCCGGTTTATGAGGCAAGGAATTTCTTTAGCACACCAAGCGCAGGGACCAGTAACCAGCCGGAGGTAAACCGAGGAGGAGCACCAGGAACAGGCGCATCGGTTCAGCCACCGGTCGCGGAGCCAAATCGCCAAGTTATGCCGACCCAACACGTGCCCACCCCTCCTGGTCATTATTCTAATCCATTGGATAACATAGTTGCTGCAGCTTCACAATTGGCCGCCCTTCCTATTGAAGGAACGTCCCCCATAGCAGTAGAGGCACGACGGTCCAAGGCGTTGTTGGACACGGCGCTAACTCAGCAACAAGCTTATTCCTATAGCTAGGAGAGGATTCATTCACCCCCCGCCCGAGCCGGAGTTATACGAGGCATTTGGATGAACCAACCGTATCAAGCAGCGCACGGAGACGTCATCAGCAGAGACGGGATAATCCGGCAGGAGAGGAAGCACAGGCTCAAGAAGTGGTGGATCAGGCCAGACAGCGCCGGGAGGCCGAGCTAATAGCGCAATACGATGCCCGTCAGGCGACGCTGGTTCATCCCACCACCACAGTTGAACCGGGGGTCATGTCCAGTTCCCTGGGCTTACAGTGTCTCATCCCGGCTTTACGAAACGTGAAACTACCCAAAGATTTTAAAGGGCCGCGCAAGGTGCCCAACTACACGGCGGATCTAGCCCAAGAGGCATGGGTTGAGAGTTATGAGATGGCAATGGAGATGCTCGATGTGGACGAGGCAGCATGCGCTAAGTACTTCACAATGATGCTCGAGGGCACGGCCCGAACATGGCTGACGGGTTTACCACCTAATTCCATCGGATCATGGGGGGAATTGCGGCGCCGGTTTATCAATAATTTCAAGGACACATGCAAGCAGCCGATGTCTATTGTCGATTTAGCTACCTGTGTTCAAGGAGAGCAAGAGTCTACAAGCAATTGGGTGCGTCGAGTGTCCGAAATCTTGCACTCCTCCAATAGCATCAACCCAAGTACAGCAATAGTAACCTTGGAGGGCAATTGCCGGTTTGAACCTTTGAGGTAGAAGCTGGGATGGATCAAACGTGATTGCAACGACATGGGAACACTCATGGGAGCTTTGGTGAAATATGGAGATTCTGATAACACCAAGTATCCAGACGTGGATGGAGACAAGTCAGGGAAGGCGAGCAAGAACGGTAAACTGCCGCAGGCCAATCCGGCGAGTCAAGGATACAATGGCAAGCGTAAAGCGGAGGGCAGTTCAGACTTTGTGGCCATTACCAATGCTCAGGAAAATGGGCAACGCCGTAAGGGTAGGCCGCCCCCACGCAACGGGAGGCCGCCTATTAATCTAGAGCGGTAGTTGAACGTGCCCTGCCCAAAGCATGGTACGGCGGAAAACCCAGCTACGCATCTTTGGAAAGACTGCTTCATTATGCAAGAATTCATGAAACACAATAGGTATGATCACGGGCCCCCAGGCGGATCAGGCCCCGGTTTTCAAGGTCCGGGCCATCAAGGTGGCGGATCCGGTTCAGGATACCACGGCGGTAACGGTAACCACAATGGCAACAATCGGCATCAGCATAACCAGCAGCATGGTCAGGGCGGATACAACAACAAAGGGAACCAACAGCGTCAGTAGCATCAGCAATCCGGATTTCAGAATAATCCGAAGGAGCTGAGCAGTGGCCAGTATCACGTCTTCACCACAAGTTTATGCAAACGGGATCAGAAGGTTTTGAAGAGGGCAGTGCATTCTGTTGAACCGACGATACCACGTTTTTTGCGTTGGTCTGAGCAACCCATTGTGTGGAGCAGAGAGGATCATCCACCCCGGGTTCATAATCCGGGTCAGTTGGCTCTAGTAGTGGCACCACAGGTGGGTGGTTACAAGTTCACCAAAGTGCTTATGGATGGAGGCAGCAGCATCAACATCCTATATTATGAGACTTTTCGGCGCATGGGGTTGACAGATAAAAAGCTTCGACGGTCCAACACAGTGTTCCATGGGTTAGTACCCGGTAAATCGGCCTATCCAGTTGACAAGATTGATTTGGAGGCCTTTGGAGATGAGCATGACTCTAGATCAGAGACTGTGACCTTTGAGGTTGTAAAGATTAAGAGCCCATACCACGCCTTGTTTGGGCGGCCGGTTTACGCGAAGTTCATGGCTAGGCCGTGTTATGTTTATCTACAGCTTAAGATGACGGGCCACAAGGGAACTATTACGGTTCATGGGAGCCGCAAAATCGCATTGGAGTGCGAGGAAGGTGATGCAGCTTATGCCGAGGCCGTTTGTGCTACTGAGGAGCTGAAGTTCTATAAAGACAACGTTGATCCGGCGGATATGTCTCCATTAAAGAAGCCAACCACAGAGCATGATCCGGCGTTGAAATTCAAATCGGCTGAGGAGACTAAGCAGGTGGACTTTGTTCCTAGCGATTCATCCAAGCAGTTCACTATCAGCGCTAACCTAGATCCGAAATAGGAAAGCGCGCTCATCGAGTTCATCCGTGAGAACCGGGATATCTTTGCGTGGAAACCTTATGACATTCCAGGTATACTGAGGGAACTCGCTAAGCACAATCTTAATATTGATCCTAAGTTTAAACCGGTCAAGCAATATCTGCGCCGCTTCAATGAGGAGAGGCGCAAGGCTATTGGAGAAGAAGTGGCTAGGCTCTTGGCTGCAGGCTTTATAGTTGAGGTGTTTCATTCAGAGTGGTTGGCTAATCCGGTGCTGGTACTTAAGAAAAATGGAACTTGGAGAATGTGTGTTGATTACACAGATTTGAACAAAGCTTGCCCAACCGATCCTTTTGCTCTCCCCCGCATTGATCAAATTATTGATGCTACGGCAGGATGTGAGCAGCTAAGTTTTTTGGATGCATATTCAGGTTATCATCAGATCAAGATGGCAGTTAAAGACCAGGAGAAGACAGCCTTTATAACTCCGTTTGGAGCCTTCTACTATGTGTCTATGCCATTTGGGCTTAAAAGTGCCCAGGCAACCTATCAGCGTTGTGTGCAGAACTGCCTACAAAGGCAGATTGGGCGGAATGTTCATGCATATGTCGATGACATTGTGGTGAAATCCAGGAAGGAGGAAACGCTGATAGATGATTTGAAGGAAACTTTTGACAATCTCCGAATTTATAAAATGATGCTCAATCCGGAGAAGTGCATTTTTGGTGTTCCAGCAGGCAAGCTCCTGGGGTTCTTAGTATCAAATAGAGGAATTGAAGCTAATCTGGAGAAGATCAAGGAGATTACGTCCCTGGCTAAACAGGCGTGTATCAACGATGTCCACCGCGTGGCGGGCCGTATTGCAGCACTCGGCCGATTTATCAGCCGTTTAGGGGAGAAGGCAATTCCGCTTTATCAGATGATGAAGAAGACGGACGATTCGTCTGGATTGATGCTGTTGATGCTGCGTTCGAGGATTTAAAGAGGCAATTGGTAGAGCCGCCGGTTCTTGCTGCCCCAGTTGACAATGAGCCGCTGATGTTATACGCGGCTGCCAATGCCCGTGTAGTAAGCGTTGCCATTGTGGTAGAGCGCAAGGAGGCAGGCAAAGAATATCCGGTTCAACGGCCGGTTTACTACATCAATGAAGTGCACATCGAGTCAAAGCAGAGATATCCGCATTGGCAGAAGCTGGTGTATGGAGTTTTCATGGCAAACAGGAAGCTAAAGCATTATTTTCAGGGCCACCCAATCACCGTTGTCAGTTCAGCTCCGTTAGGGGATATAATCCAGAACAAAAAAGCTACTGATCGGGTTGCAAAGTGGGCCATTGAGCTTTGTCCGCACGGATTAAAATATGTGCCCCGTACCGCTATAAAATCCCAAGCACTGGTGGATTTCATCAACGATTGGACAGAGTTGCAAGCACCTGAGGAGAAGCCGGATCATACATACTGGACTATTCATTTTGACGGTTCAAGGCAGTTGGAGGGCTCGGGCGCTGGAGTCGTGTTAACTTCCCCACGAGGTGATAAGTTCTGTTATGTCCTCTGTTTAATGTTCCCTTGTACTAATAATGCTGCTGAGTATGAAGCTCTCCTCCATGGTCTACGGATGGCCAAAGAGATGAACTTGAGCCGGTTCAAGTGTTTTGGCGACTCAGATCTGGTGGCACAGCAGGTCTCTGGCAAGTGGGACTCTAATGATCCGCTCATGGCAGCATATCGACGGGAGGTAGACGCTATCGCTGGATACTTCAAAGGATATCAGGTGGATCATGTAGACCGGCGGAAAAACGAAGCGGCTAATGCTCTAAGCCGGCTTGGTTCCCAGCGCAAACCGGTTCCAGCTAACACCTTCTTGGATGAGTTGCATAATCTGTCGATGCAGATACCTTCAGAGGAGGACTTGGCTGTTCCTGATCCGGAAGCACAATTGGTCGCAGCACTTCATGTCATTCTGGATTGGACGCTCCCTTACTTGGCGTATATGAACCGAGGTGAGTTACCAGAGGACGAAGTCGAGGCCCGACAGATAATCCGGCGCTCTAAATCTATGACTATTGTCAATGGAGAACTTCATCATCGCAGCGTTTTTGGAGCTTTTCAGCGGTGTGTATCATCAGAAGAAGGCTGTGATATACTTAGAGAGATTCATGAAAGGGGATTGCGGTCATCACGCCGGTTCAAAATCTTTGGTGGCTAAATCTTTTCGTCATGGGTTCTACTGGTTGACGGCTCATGCCGACACGGAGGACTTGGTCAGAAAATGTGATGCTTGCCAGAAATTCTCATGGCATGCTCATATACCAGCACAGGAGCTGAGGATGATCCCAATTACTTGGCCATTTGCAACTTGGTGGCTTGATATGGTTGGACCCTTCAAGAGATCCCAAGACAAGAAAACCCATCTGCTGGTGGCAGTAGATAAATTTACCAAGTGGGTTGAAGCGGAGCTTGTCAGTAAGTGTGATGCAGCAACGGCGGTTCAGTTCATCAAAAAGGTGATTTTCCGGTTTGGCTTTCCAAACAGCATTATAACTGATAATGGCACCAACTTATCCAAGGGGGCTATGGAGGAGTTCTGTCAACGAGAGCACATCCGTCTTGATGTATCATCAGTAGCTCACCCTCAATCTAATGGCCAAGCTGAGAGAGCCAATCAAGAGATCTTGAGAGGCATCAAACCCTGGCTTATGGTTCCTTTACAGAGAACACCGGGTTGTTGGGTAGAGGAGTTGCCTTCTATGCTATGGAGCATCAACACTACACCTAACAGATCCATAGGGTACATGCCTTTCTTCATGGTATATGGAGCTGAAGCGGTCCTCCCTAGTGATATCCTTCATGACTCGCCGCGAGTGGCGGCCTATGTTGAAGCGGATAATGAACAAGCAAGACAAGACGCTCCGGACCGGCTGGACGAGTAACGGGACATGGCAGCAGCTCGATCGGCGATTTACCAACAAGACCTGCGCCGGTACCACAGTCGCCGGGTTAAAACCAGGACGTTTCAAGAAGGAGATCTGGTGCTTCGGCTCATCCAAGACCAGACAGATATGCACATACTATCCCCACCTTGGGAAGGACCTTTTGTGGTCAGCAAGAACCTGCACAATGGATCATATTACCTCGTTGACGTTCGAGAACATAAGGACTCACGCACGGCAGGGGAGGAGACCAAGCGGCCATGGAACATCGCTTTTCTTCGACCTTACTATACTTGAGCCATCGGCTCCGCTTTATGTACAATGTATATATTATGATTAATAAAATAAACCGGCGCCCCCGGTAAACCGGGGAATCATCCATCCTTTTCATAAGAGTATCACATGGGGGCTTCCGTGGGCAAGGGAGTTTTCTATGGCCTCTTAAACCGGTGCCCTTGATAAATCAAGGAATTAGCCGTCCTTTCTGTACAAAAAAGAATCACATGTGGGCTTCCGCAAGCAAGGAAGTTTCCCATGGCCTCTTAAACCGGCGGCCATATGAAGACCATCATAAGAGCACTGCTCTGGTTGCTTCGGCAATTTCCACATGATGATGAGGGGAAAAAGAGGGTTTGATGCCTAGCACAACTCAAACATATGCCCCGACGAGCAACGCTCACACGCTACCTGGGGGCTCCTGATGCAAGTTCATCAGCGAGTTGAAAACTCTGTTAGTTAACACGTCTTGGAAGCCCGGTGTATACACCTAAAACCCCGGATTAACCTGCCTGCATCAAGTAAATCGCGCCGTCCAGGTAAACCTGGTATGACCCGTCAAACGTATCACAAGTCAATCCTTCGGGACCCTGAACTTGGTCACGTTAAATTGACGATCATCAAGTGATTACACAAGCCAAAATCTTTATGAGATTTTGAACATTGGCAGCATTTGACATTGATGATTTTGTTAAAGATTGCGGATCATCTTAACAGGCTTTGCTAAAATGGTTAATGACAGTAGCCTGGCAGCTCATAAAAAGCCTCGAATTTGGAGCCTGGCAGCTCGTAAAAAGCCTCGACTACATGGTCTTATTTGCCCAAAAACTTTATTTTTCATTTTTTATGTTTTCTCAAATCTTTATATTCAAGGTCATTGGTTTTTCAACCAAGTCCATTGATTCAAGACTGGATAACTACAAAGTTGTCAATACAACTGTATTTACAGAGCTATAGTCTGGGTCATGAACACCAGTACTAGTTTACAGTTAAACCGGCGTTCATTGTAACCCGGATCGGCCTTCATGATAAGCCGACAAAGAGCCAAGTAAGTCATCAACACTCATGCCTTGGATTGTTCCTGTCGGGTTAAGGTTTACATATACACTTAATCGCAGGTACGACGCGTGTTTCTATTTTATACACAGTTCAAGTTATTTACTTAGATCATGTGTTTGGGCAGTATAACTCGTCCGGTGGTAAACCGCCAGTACATTTTTCAGCTTTGTTCATGCAGACACAGGTAATATAAACTATCAAAGCATTGCAAGCAGGAGATGATTTAGGAATTGCCAAACAAAGTAATGCCATGAAGCATAGAGTGGGACAAAGATAGTATTTCAACTATTCTATTACAAGGCACTGGCAGGCCCAAAAGAATATCAGTTTCTCGCAAAGTATTCAACACATAAGATTAAACCGGTGCCAGTTTAGGATTCTTCTTCGGCTCGCTGTGAAGACTGAGGGTCAGCTTGTTCCAGGTCTTCGACGACTTCTGGCAGCTGCTGGAAATCAGGGGTGCTCCAGTCAATCTTGGCAAGGGCGCCGAAATATACTTCATCGTTTATAAGTTCTGACGGTTCAATGTCAGGAGCAAAGGTATGCTTACGAACGGGTGGAATCAGATTTTCGATGTCATAAGACGGCCGCTCCACCCGCACATTCTCTAGATCATAACCCGGATGATACCTTGTTAAGTCCGCTTCATCATCAAGCTTACTGGCAAGAGGGCGCATGTCTTTGGTTAAGGTGCGAAGATCTTCAGCGGAGAAGGCTGATCCGTCTTCTTTCATACTCGGATAACCATTCATGGCCTCCGTCGGGTCAAAATCAGGAACCCATGCCTTGGCCCGGGTTAACGCCATGAGAGAACTAGCTCTTACAGAAGATTTCTTCACTTCAACAATTCGGGTAGGCAAGATGGATAATTTCTCCAGAGTACCTTGGATGGTGGTTGGCGTCGGTTTATTATGCGAAATAGCACTGATGGCCCTCTGAGCACCAGCATAGTGTTGTTCCACCAAGGTGTAAGCAGCCTTCAGCTTCCTCCGTACATCATCCCCAAGATGAGTCACGCGCCTCCCTATGTACAAGTGATGAGTTAAGACGGAGCAGTATAAGATAGCAAGGATAAAGCGTATGAAAACAAGTACTTACCGAAGATGGCAGATGTCATATCGTCTATATGCTGCCTTAAACCGGATAACTCCTCCGTCACCGGGTTAAGAGCAGCCTCAACATCCTTGGCTCTTTTCTCTAAGGTAGCCTTCTATACCTCCCAAGTGGACCGCTCCGCTTCGAAATCTTTCTTGAGCTTCTCCATACTAGCTAAAGCAAGGGTAAGTTCCTCCTTGGCTTTAGTCGAAGCAGTTTCTTGGAAGGTCAGGCTATTCCGGAGCTCGGTTATCTCAGAAGCCCTTCAGTTTAAGTCAGTTTGCGGAGGATAAAAAATATATCAGATAGTCATGAAGACATTTCAATCAAAAGTATCAAGCCCATAACAAGTTATGCACTCGACACTTGGGGGCTAATGTACAATTGAAGTAAAAGAAAGCAACTTTTTCAGACAAGTCCCAAGCACATAACAAGTTATGTCCTTGACACTTGGGGGCTAATGTAATGTCATTCCCAAACATAGGAGAAGTCCCGATTCACCCACAATGGTGTAAACCGGCCATTGGGGGCTACATGTGCAAATCAAAATATTTCAGTGGAACTATCAAAGTCCCGGTTTACCCTAAAGGCTAAACCGTCACTTGGGGCCTACAATGGTCTAACAGTATAGCTACAAGATACAAGCAGAAATGAAAGGCAAAGGGAAAGAAGTTACCTCATATTTTTCCTCCATCAAGTTTACCAAACCGGCCTCGTGTTCGCGGCTAATGAAGAGCCGGTTTAAGTACCCAGAATGAAGCTCCTGGGCACTAAGAGGGGCATAGCTAGACAGGTCAGTGCTCCACTTGCCTTTATCCTTCTGAAGAACTTCTTCCTTGGCAGTGTGTCTCGCCAAGATAACAGGCTCCGCGGGAGTAGTAAAGCCTATCCCAGTGATCTCGACATCATCTGTCGAGGCAACAGTTGGCCTGGGGGGGATCAGCGGCAGCAGCGGGATTGGTCTGCACCAGACTGACAGGAGCCGGACTAGCCCGAGGAGGACTAACCCGGACATGGCTGGCCGGTTCAGCAGTGTTCTCCATAGCGTCACCCCCCGGAACAACAAGATCTTCGTGATCCATAAGGGAAGGATCATCGTGCTGAACTTCAACATTTTCTTCTAGAGGATTGGCAGCTTCAGGATCTTCTGCCGGTTCAGCGGTGCTGTTTTCGACCGCCGGCTTATTCAACTTTTCCTTCTTGCTAGGCTTGGGCATACTGAAAAGATTAAAGGAATAATGAAAACCAGAAGTCAAAAAGGAAAAGATAAACTGGACATACTGAAAGACGGCTTACCCAGGAACGGTCTTGAGCACCGGGACTTGGGTGGCAGTTGACTCACCAGAAGAAGATAGAGGAGTTTCCTGATAGTTTGGATCAGACGGTTTAAGTGGTTTACGAATAAGACCTGCTTTTGGATGAAGAATGGTTGGAATAAGCAAAACCTCTGGGCGGCGTCTTCGAGCCGGAGTGTGGGTTAATCCGGTCGATTCGACCACGTGACCACTGTGGCGTGTTGTCCGGCGAGCCTCATGCTGCTGCTTCTTAAAAAGAAAATTGGGATCCAATTGAGCATAAGGGTGAGAAAACGGATATTTCCGGGCTACCCGACGAACTTTGGGTGGCAACGGTTCTGAATGAGAGGAGAGAGAGATTACCTCGACTTCATATGCTTTACTCCCTTCCGCCGGATCCTGGGAAAGGACATTGTTAATATGAATACAGACAAAGGAAAATTAAGAGACATAAGAACCAAGCAGTACCTCAGAAGCCGGATCATCTTCTTCGTCGTTTGAACTGGAAGCAGCGGCAGGTCTTTTCTTATGTTTCTTTACGGCCAAGCTCTTCTTTTGAGTTGGTTTCGCCGGTATGTCCTGGGCCTTCCTCTTCCAGAAGGGGTCATTGGCCTGTGTAAAGGAATACAAACATGTTGAAGACAAGCAATATGGAAGGATTAAAACAAAGAGAAAGGGACAGAAGAGTCTTACCGCTGGCGGTTTGTTGTTTACACAGAAGGGTGCTAAGCCGGTCCGACTGCACTCCTCCAAAGGTATATTCAGCATCTTCTTCGCAGATTTGGTAACTTCATTGTCTGGAAGCACCATCTCCGTGTGACGCTAAGGGTCCTTTGGGTTGCCAGTATACTCGCACATTAAACCGGAGCGCCGGCTTAATGGAAGAATGCTCCATGCGAGCCAGCAACGGACAAAGTCGACGCCGGTTAAGCCGTTGGCTACAAAAGCCCTGAGTTTGGAAAGTTGGGGGGCATATCGAGCCCGGTCTTGGGCACTCAGACGCTGCGGGAAAGGGTGATCCGCTGTCAGATGATAAGAGCGGTAACCCGGTAGTGGATTCTCTCCCTCTGGTGAAGTATCAACACAATAGAACCAAGTTTGGTTCCAATCCTTGGGATGGCTATGAAGGGTAGCATGAGGAAAGCTGACATCGTTCCTCTTCTGGATACTCATTCCGCCCAGTTCAGTGTTTGGCCCATCATGAAATTCAGTCCGGCGGTTCAGATGGAAGAAGTCCCGGAATAACTCTACACACGGCTCTTCTTGCATATAAGCTTCAGAAAAAACTTGGAAATTGCAGATGTTTGATATGGAATTGGGGCCTATATCTTGGGGATGGAGCTGAAACTCTGCCAATACATCACGGAAGAATTTTGACCCTGGAGGGTTAAAGCCCCGGGCCAGATGGTCAAAAAAGACAACAATCTCTCCCTCTTTAGGCTGGGGACGACACTCTTTCCCAGGAGCCCTCCAGTGCAGAACCTCCTGGGGACCTAAAGCGCCAATTGAGGCCGCCTCTGCTAAATCGTCCTCGGTAATCCGGGATGGGACCCAGTTGCAGGCAACAAACTGCTTGGCCACAGAAGTCATCTTTTTCAAAGAGGGAACGCTGAAAAACACGATACAAGACCTGGTTTATGATCCACGCAGATATAAGCCGATAGGTTCTATGAAGGCTTTGATCTAATTGGCAGTTTAAGCAGGGGACTAATGATATCATTCCGATCCGGAACAACTATGAATGAAACAACTACCGGATTATGAAGCTTGGAAGGAAAAGGTTAAACCGCCAAATACAGGCAGGTGAGGTGCAAATCTAAAGTTAAACCGTCGACATAGGCAAACAAGATGTAGATCTAAAGTGTGGGAAACAACTTTAACATGAGCAGCAGCAAAATATGGATCTACGGCATGAGGAAAACTCAAAGATAATTAAGGTTATATTGGTCAGAGGCAGCGAAGGTTCTTTACAGATCCAATCTAGCTAGCAGTATTGGGGGGACTCCGATTGTAAAGACGGAGCGGAGTTATGCATACAAAGGTCAATCTAAACGTTTTACGTCTACAGTTAAGAACTGCCTATGGTGATGAACTGTGAAGAACAAGGGTTCGTGGGCGAGCTCAGGAGGAACCCTAGAACTAAGATCTACAGGGAAGAAGGAATGAACGTACCTGAGGCAGTAGAAGCGGAAGGACGGCGACGAGTCTCTAGACGCACTTAGGTTGATGCAGCGGCCGGGCTTGGTGAAGACGACGAGCTCGAAGAACGGCGGCAGAGCTTGAGCGCTGGAGGTCAGAGGAAGAAGAAAGCGAAGGGGGATAAAGAGATGGCCCTCGGCCCTATTTATAGGCCGAAAAGATAAAACGGCAGGCGCGAGAATCAAGGAGACCGAAAATCGGATATGGATGGTGCTGTCGCCTCGATCTTCAGAGCTTTAATAAGTGAAAGTAAAAAACAGGTACAGACATTAAATGCGCGGATGGCGTCAGGACGGTTTCAAGCAACTCGAGGGAATGACGTCATGCCGGTTTACCAAGCAGAATGAAGCTGCAGAAAGGAAAAGCTGTACAAGACTTTGGAGATTGACATGAACAGGTTCAAATCAATTTGGGGCCTAATGTCAGGGATATTACTACTAGGTATAAACTGGCCAGGAGGGTCCGGTTTATGTTATCAAGGTTATATTATCAGAAGCCCAGCGGAGTATGAAGTAAAAGATTGTAGCCCAAGAGGTTTAGAGCCCATATGTTAGGGCCCATGATTTGTAAACTGTCATACTATGTAACTTGGGATGTAAGATAGAAAGAGCAGAGACCGAGGCGGACACATTTATGAGCTGGCCTCGGGACTCTGTAAACCGGACCGGGCGTCACCTCTTATATAAAGGGATGACCCGGCGACGGTTCAGGACAAGAAACAATAGCTCGAGACGCAGGCAAAGCGGATTTGCTCCCTGGTCATCGAAGCCCAAGTAATACCACACCAAACTAGACGTAGGCTTTTACCTTCATCGAAGGGGCCGAACTAGTATAAAATCCATGTGTCCTTCGTCCGCTTTAACCCCTTTGAGCTAACCCATAACGATGGCCTCATGACTAAGTCCTTTTGCTAGGACATCTGCCGTGCTAAATCCACGACACCTCCCGATGAACAGGACCCCTGTTTCGACCATAGCGCTCCAACACAAGTCTGTTTCCTCCGTTTTGCGGTATGCCACACCCCTCCCGATCAACAGGACCCCCGTTTCGACCGTAGCGCTCCAACACAAGTCCGTTTCCTCCGTTTTGCGGTATGCCACACCCCTCCCGATCAACAGGTCCCCCATTTCGACCGTAGGAGGTCCGTTTCCTCTATTTTGCGGTACGCCAGACCCCTCCCGATGAACAGGATCCCGTTTTGAACATGGCCAGTCAAACACAAAGCCGTTTCCTCCATTCTGCGGTACGCCAGACCTAGTTTCAATCGGTTGTTCCGTCCAAGCCCTCCCGATGAACACGACGACGCATTTCGTTCCGACCCACCGGTTTGCTCCCCATGAACACGATGACGACGCTGTTTCTCCGTTCCGACCCAGCCATTTACACGAGCCCTGGCCGTACGTACGCGCGAGTAGGTGTTCGAGACCCCGCCCATATGTACGTACGTGGCCGTATTTTCTTTCTTGCAACCTGACCGCTGTACCTATGTGTAAATGCTACGTGCGCGCCTCTACATCGACACGTCCGCGCCTCTACATCGACCAGTATGTACGTACACGTTCGCGACCAGAATGACAACGCTACGTACGCTTCGACCACGTAGGTCCTGACTGTCAGGCACTTCCTTGCTTGCGAAGATGTAGCTGGTGGGTCCCAGCAGTCAGGGGGGTGAATCGTTTTTTTTGCCCGGACGCACTTCATTGCATGCGAAGATGTAGCTGGTGGGTCCCATCAGTCAGGGGGAAATGTTTTTTTTCGCAAAATACGGTGGCCCGTCCAGTGGGTCCCTGATGTCAGGTGGAGGAATAATTATTTTGCACGTAATAAGGAGGCACTTGCTTGGTGCGGCCGTGGACCCAGCTGTCAGCCTCTCCACGTACAGTACTCTTCCGACGGAAGTCGTTCCTTGACCACGTTGACCACGCCGCGCCGAGAGCACTAGGGCGGTGGACGACGGCGAGGCCTAGGAAGGGGACGACGCGGAGCCGGGGAAGACGCGGCAGTGGAAGCCCGCGCGGAGAGGAGTACGAGGGTTCACTGGTTCGGCTATGGTGTGAGGCCGCCTTCGCTGCAGGGCCTAGCCAGCGGTGGGAATAGTAGGGGATGGTGAGGCCTCCACGGTAGCATAGCCGGCCACGGGAGGCAGGAGCATGCGGCACGACCGGCGCTGCTTTGGGCGGCTGGAGCAACAAGACCAGAGGTTGAAGAAGCACCACGGCTGTTGGATGCACATCGTACGGTCACTGGAGCTAGAATCTTTCATCTTGACTAAGTTGACAAAGCACACCGTCCCCGTCAACTTAGTAGGCCCACAAGTCAGCCTCCCACCAAGGTGGGTCCCAACCAGCAGGGGGAGTATTCATTTTTTGTGCGTAATAAGGAGGCACTTCCGGTGGGTCCGAGCGGACAGCGGGGGGAACGTTTTTTCGCGCAATACGGTGGCCCGTCCAGTGGGTCCCAGCAGTCAGGGGGGAAACGTTTTTTTTTCGCCAAATACAATGGCCCGTCCGGTGGGTCCCTGCTCTCAGGTGGAGGAATAATTATTCTCTGCGTAATAAGGAGGCACTTCCTTGCGCCTGCCGTAGACCCAACTGTTAGCCTCTCCATGTACAGTACTCTTCCGATGGAAGTCGTTCCTTGACCATGTTGACCACGCCGCACCGAGAGCACCAGGGCGGTGGGCGACGGCGAGGCCTAGGAAGGGGATGACGCGGAGTCAGGGAAGATGCGGCAGTGGAAGACCGCGCGGAGAGGAGTACGAGGGTTCACTGGTTCTGCTGTGGTGTGAGGCTGCTGTCGCCATAGGGCCTGGCCAGCGGTGGGAATAGTAGGAGGCGGTGAGGCCTCCGCGGCATCGTAGCCGGCCACGGGAGGCAGGAGCACGAGGCATGACCGGCGCTGGTTTGGGTGGCTGGAGCAAGAAGACCAGAGGTTGAAGAAGCACTATGGCCGTTGGATGGACATCGTACGGTCAATGGAGCTAGAATCGTGCATATCGACTAAGTTGACAAAGCCCTCCGTCCTTGTCAACATAGTAGGCCCACAAGTGAGCCTCCCACTATACTGGGTCCCAGCTAGCAGGGGGATTATTCCTTTTTGTGCGTAATAAGGAGGCACTTCCGGTGGGTCCGAGCTGACAATGGGGGGAACGTTTTTTTCGCGAAATACGGTGGCCCGTCCGGTGGGTCCCAGCAGTCAGTGGGAAAACGTTTTTTTGCCAAATACGGTGGCTCGTCCGGTGGGTCCCCGCTGTCAGGTGGAGGCAGTGTTGGGGATATCGCTTATCGGGAACTTATCGGTCGACCCATGATAAGGCGTAAATCGGTTAGTTTATCGACATATCGGCTGATTTATCGCCATATCGGCTGATTTATCGGCCGATTTATCTTATCGGTCAGACAACGGTAAGCGATAAATCGGCTGATTTATCGGAATATCGGAAGATATCTTGAACAGTGGGTGGAGGTATAATTATTTTCCGCGTAATAAGGAGGCACTTCCTTGCGGCTGCCGTGGACCTAGCTGTCAGCCTCTCCACGTACAATACTGTTCCGATGGAAGTCGTTCGTTGACTAGATTGACCACACCGTGCCGAGAGCACAAGGGCGGTGGACGATGGTGAGGCCTAGGAATGGAACGAGACGGAGGCAGGGAAGACTCGGCAATTGTTTCCCACGCGGAGGGGAGTACGACTGTACGAGGGTTTACTGGTTCGTCTGTCGTCGCCGGAGAATAACATAAGGTGTGGGTGAGTAGAGGGATGGCTAGGCCAGCGGTGGGAGTATGGTGGGGCGGTGAGTCCTGCGCGGCAGCACAGCCGGCCGCGGGGAGGAGGGAGCAGGCAGTCCCACCGGCGCTTGTTTGAGCGGCTGGAGCAGGAAGAGCAGAGATTGAAGAAGCACGATGGCCGTTGGATGGACATCCAACAGTCACTGCTTGTGCGTCAACCTTTTTTTAGGAAGGCCTCAAATCTGTGGAAAACATCATACATCCCATCTGCCATTATTTCTAATAATTTACAGCCCATTTGCTAATTCTTAAGGGTTTTTTGGAGCCCATATTCTTTTTGTTAGCATTATAGCCCATATTGTGGCCACTGTTAAAAAATTATACGAAATTTTGCATATTTCGGTGCGGTCCGAACTGTTTTTAATCCCGAAATTTTGAGTCACATTCAAACTGATTTTAGAAATAAATGCATATCAATATAAAATCCAACAAATTGTCCACGCATAAAAATCAATGCAATTTAAAATCTCGAAATGAAAAAAAATTAAAACTAATTGCCGGTTTGATGTGTTTTAAAAATGTACAACCCATTTCTCATTACTGATAGGCCATTTTCTCGGCCAGCCGAACGAAGCTCTCCTCGTCTTGAAATATTTGCAACCCAACAGGCCTGACAAAACGACTTATTTGGCAAATCACAAAAAATTGGGTTGTGGCCCTGGACCTAGCCGCCAGCCTCTCCACGTACAGTACTCTTCCAATGGAAGTCGGTCGTTGACCAGATTGACCACGCCGTGCCGAGAGCACCAAGGCGGTGGACGACGGCGAGGCCTAGGAAGGGGACGATGCGGAGCCGGGGAAGACGCGGCAGTGGATGCCCGTGCGGAGAGGAGTACGCGGGTTCACTGGTTCGGCTGCGGTGTGAGGCTGCCGTCGCCGCAGAATAACTGGGGGTGTGGGTGAGTAGATGGATGGCCTGGCCAGCGGTGGGAGTAGTAGGAGGCGGTGAGGCCTCAGCGGCATCACAGCCGGCCACGAGAGGCAGGAGCACGCGGCATGACCGGCATTGGTTTGGGCGGCTGGAGCAAGAAGACCAGAGGTTGAAGAAGCACTACTGTCGTTGGATGAACATCGTACGGTAACTGGAGCTAGAATCGTTCATATTGACTAAGTGGACAAAGCCCTCCGTCTCCGTCAACTTGGTAGGCCCACAAGTCAGCCTCCCACGATGCTGGGTTCCAGCTGGCAGGGGGAGTATTCATTTTTTTTGTGCGTAATAAGGAGTCACTTCCTTGCGTGCGAAGATAGCTGGTGGGTCCGACCTGTCTGCGGGGGGCACGTTTTTTTCGCAAAATACAAAGGCCCTTCCGGTGGGTCCCAGATGTCAGTTGGATGAATCAAAGACTTGAGAAGGCGTACAGAACAAGCTAGTGTACCAGTAAAGAGACGTTGCTGAGTTTTAGAAAAAAGAGAGACGTGCTCCTGTAGCTGGTTCGAATCCAAACCTAGACTATGACTATATATGGTGCTATGCTACTGTGCAAGTAATGAAACTAACATATCCAATGTTTGCTTCTCCTCTTCTCTACTTACTCTGCCTAGCATCAGAAGCTCTGGCCGCATCAACCATGTCCGCTGGCTGCTCGTCCACCTGCTCTTCAGCAGGCAACAACCAAATATGCGCCAAGTCGCCACCCGTACCATCGCCTGTTGGTCTCATCACACCCTCGCCGGCACGCGCACCGCAGCCGGTTGCTCATCGCAACTCGCTGTCGTTGGTGTGGTGCCACTGCTGCAAATCACAGAAAGTCATACGTCGCGTCTCAACCACAAGCTTCAACCCTAGCCGAGTCTTCTACAAATATCTGAATCATGGGGTCATAATATGTTTAAGTGTTGTTCTGTTGCTTTCAGTTGCTGATTTTTTTAATAGTTTGGTTGATGATCTTCCAATTTGATTCGTGCAGAAAAGGGAAGATTCGTGTGATTTGTATTTCTGGGAAGTTGTTGATGTGGGGGAGTGCAACTACGCTGATTATTTGGTTAGCCGAGGAATCCCAATACCAGCAGGTTGGGGTGTTGGACAAGTAACTGAAGGAACGTCAGAAGAGGAAGATGCAGAGCAGAAGGTTAAAGATGCAGTTCCTCTGACCATGGCCAAGCAACAGCTGTTGAATGGCCTTGACAGCAATGAGGAGATGAAAGAGCTTGTGAAGATAATGGGTGAAATCGATGTGCTCTGTAGGATGATTATCTCTTTATTTGCAGTGTATGTAGCACCCATGATGTATTTAGTGGCTATGACATGAGCACTTTGCTGAAACAAGTAATGAATGAAACCTGTGTAGCAGGCTGGGCGTAGTGTTGTGAACATCTAATAATTTCTATTAACGAAAATCATCGGGTATCCCCTTTTGCTCATAAATAAATAAATAGCACAGGCCCTTTTGGTAATAAGTAAATAAATAAATTAGCAGAGGCCCTGTCGGGTCAGCTTTGTTCTCATTCAAAGACGTCGAGCAAATTGCAGTCCAACATCACACTATGTCATCAAATTCAAGTTTCACAGCCAAATATGAGTACAACTAAACAACAATGTCATCATGTTTTAGTCATCATACAATCACCAAACACAAATCAGCATACATAACAAGTGATGTTCTCACAGGAAAATACTAAACAACATGTTCGTCAGGTTTCAGTTGTCATAGCAAACACAATTTCACATAGTAGATAAAAAATGTCTTCTGACAGGCAAATACGACAAAAGCAATGTAATCATCATCCGCAGCAGCAGCGTCAACATCTTCGCCATGTGTATCAGTCTGAATCGTAATTCCCGACGGTGTCATCTTCTTCTTCGTCCTCAACGTCCTCGAACATTGGCTTCTTCTTGATCAACTCTTGTATGTCCACATTACGACAGGCAATCTTTTCGCCGGCGTAATTGACGTGATTGTTCTCAAAGATATTAGGAACATCTGTGTTATCTTGTACATTAGGAGCAGTGTAAGCATCATCTTGTTGTGCAACTTCATTAAACGAATTTCTCTGCCCAAACCTTTGCAATACTCTCCAGTCATCGCCACGTGCAAATGTGTCTTCCAAGAAAAATATATGTGTTGCTTGATTTGCCAAAATAAAAGGCTCGTTGGTCTGGTACGTCGCCTTGACATTGATGGGTTTGAAATAATCATCAGCTCTGGGTTTTGCGATCCTGGAAAATAGGTTATACCAACGACAGCACAAGAAAACCACACACCGATGATCCTCGAAAGTGGAGATATACTGCAACTGAACAATGTCTGCTATGTTAGCGTACATTTCAGTTGTCTCTTTGTCATACGTATCCGTGCTCATGATGGCATTGTTTTGTGTCTTCCTGCCTTCGTCTCGTGCAAGGGTGTTGTAGCACACATATCCAACAACGCAAGATTCATAATGTCTTACCCGAGTATCAGGACCCATTGCTAGTGAGTAAAGGGCATCATCAACTGCCTGCCCATCCTCCCGCATCTTCTTAACCTATAGTTAGAAAATAGACAAGCTGATCATCTTATGTACTCAATATATTAAAAAAACTGATAGTGCAATTCAAAAGCTTACATGTCTCTTGAACCATTTCGCAAATCCTGCCATAACCAGTTTGTCAACGTTTCTTGGATTTTGCGGCAGTAACTCCTTTTTGTAGATGCTGCACAACATAGTGATTGCGTCAAACATCTAAATATATAAGAATGTGCTGCAAGTTTAGTAGATTACGATGTATAAGCTGCAGTACTTAGCACTTACTTTATATAAGGTAGTATCTCAGGATAGTTATTCAATACATACCAAACCATTTTGTCCAAATCTTTAGGTTTGTCCTCTTGTCGACTCTTCCCTGTAACTCAAACACAATAATCGAAAACATTGAGCCCGGGATTGTCTTCATCCACCTCTTTGCTAAGCTGATCAGCTGTTTCAATGTATTTTGAGCAGAATTTCGGGCTTCTGTAGCAATGTAGGCCTCTGCAATGGAACCCTCGTGTCTAGCTTTGTTCCTAACATAGCCCTTGAAAGCGTCTAGCCGCCTTTCAATAGGGTACATCCAGCCATACTGTACTGGACCTCTAAGTAGTGCCTCATTAGGTAGATGAACAACCAAATGCACCATCACATCAAAGAAGGCTGGAGGATATATCTTGTCAAGGTCGCATAGGATAGTTGGTATCTTGTCTCTAAGATGCTCCAAAGCATCTATCCTGATATTTCTACTTCAGAGTTCCCTAAAGAATTGTCCCAACTCTGCAACTGCTCTGTATAAGTCAGGGCGGCCCAATCCTCTAAGGATAACAAGTAAAACCCTTTGAAGTAGGACGTGGCAGTCATGAGTTCTCAACCCTTGTACCTTGTTTCCATCTACACTGACTCTTCTTTCAGGGTTGGAAGCAAATCCATGTGGGAATCTCACACGTGACAGGACCTCATAGAATTCTTTTCTTTTTACCTTTTCCAAGACGTACACAGCTGGTGTCATATCCCGTGGTTTACCTTCATCTTGCACCTGCAAATCCTCTCTGATACCCAGGTGTGTCAAATCAATCCTATATTTCAAGGTATCTTTCGTCTTGCCTTCAATATTAAGAAGTGTGCCGATAATGTTGTCACATATATTTTTCTCGATGTGCATCACATCAAGATTATGCCACAGATCCAATTCTTTCCAATACTCCAAGTCCCACAAAGTGGACCTGCGGGTAAACAATAATCTCTCTTCTGCGTAGCCATGCTTCCTTTTCCTGCTACCATTATCAGGATGGTTTCCTGGTGTAATATGCCTGACCTTCTCTAATTCTACTTGCAACTCATCGGCGGTGAGCCTCTTTGGCGCATCTCGGTTTTCATGCTTTGCATTGAACACATGTCTTCGGTATTTTCTAGGATGCGGCTTGTCCTTGGCCAGGAAACAGCGGTGTCCAATGTAACAGATCTTGCTAAGTATTGCGTATGATAGCGGATTCCTGTCACAGCGAACACATGCATTGTAACCATGTGTCGTTCGCCCTGACATAGTGCCCAAAGCCGGATAATCATGGATGCACCAAATTATAACAGCACGCAGAAAGAAATCAGCTGGTGGGCTGCTATATAGGTCTCGAGTGAGAACACCCCTCCAAAGTTGTTGAAGTTCCTCCACAAGAGGCTCCATGAACAAATCAAAATCCTTTCCAGGACTTTTTGGACCTGGGATGAGCAAGGCCATCATGTAGTTTGATTCTTTGGTGCAGACATTTGGAGGCATGTTGTAAGGGATAACAAGCACTGGCCACATGCTATATGTGTCGCTCTGGTGGCCAAATGAGTTTAATCCATCTGAAGCTACGCCAAGCCTAATGTTTCTGGGGTCAGCAGCAAACTTTTCGTGATTCTGATTGAAGCTTTTCCACTCACTACCATGTGATGGATGGCTCATTACATTCTGAACTCTATACTCCTGGTTCCTAGAATGCCACAATTCATCCTCTCTTGTTTCAGCATCATGAAACAACCTCTGCAATCTTGGTGTAATTGGAAAATGTCCCAGAACATTATGAGGAATCCTCTTCACAGCATCGCCATCTTTCCATCTTGATGATTTGCATTTCGGGCATTCACTTAAGTTGGCATAATCATTCCGGAACAGAACACAATTATTCTTACAAACATGGATCATATCATATCCAATTACAACTGCACGAAGGAAATTCTTCATTTTACTGTAGGTGTGTGGCAGCTCAGACGCATCTGGAAAAGCTTTGCAGAAAGCAGCCAACATCGCATCGAATGATTTGTTGGTCAACCGCTCAGATGTCTTCACCTGAAGAAAGGTGACCATAGCTGAGAATACTGACAGTTTATTTCCTGGGGTGACAGCCACGTTGCATTGTTCCAACATGCGGGCCCACCGTTTTTCTTCTGTAGGTGAAAGTTCACAGAATGCACGAGCATTTCACAGCATTGTTTCAATGTTGGTCAAACTCACTGGCTCCGCCACCACCTCCTCCTCCTCCTCTTCCACCTGAGCATCAGGCAGATCAAGATGGTGATCTGCTGCTTCCACGTAGTCAATAGCATTGATGTTCACAACTTCACCATGATGAACCCACCTAGTATATGTGACCGACATCCCATACAAGTGTAGATGATATTGCATAGTTGACTGGGGTCTTGTAACTGAATCCATACAATTGCTACATGGGTAGTGCACATCTGATTTCGGACCACCGTACTCAGCTCTGATAAAGTTCATGAAGTTTTCAACCCCCTCGACATATGCAGCCGAGAATCTTCGAGCAGAAGTTATCCAAGTCATGCCCATCTGCTAGACATACAAATTAGTTCTTCTACTAGATATTATAGGAAAAACATATATGCTTTTTTATGAAGTCCAGAAGAAAATACCTAGGTCGATGTCTAAAGCTATGGCAAGATATTTGGACGAGCAGATCTAGGTAACGAAAAATATGTAAAGGTAATTCAGCAAACAGATTTGAGTGCTAAATTATGGCAGGTTGTTTCAGCAGTCAATGAGGCCGAGCATGATGGATTATGTATTTCCAACAGAGCACACAACCATCAAACTATCAAAGGCGATCGCAACAACAAAGATCGAGTATAAAACGGTGTAGAGCTATTTCACCTAACAGATTGGCTACTAGACCATGGCAATCTATGCCACAATAAATATATGGCAGGATATTTTAGCAACTATTCGGCCTTGGCATGCCATCTCCGCAGACTGAGTGC
This sequence comes from Secale cereale, assembly GCA_902687465.1. Taxonomy (NCBI): domain Eukaryota; kingdom Viridiplantae; phylum Streptophyta; class Magnoliopsida; order Poales; family Poaceae; genus Secale; species Secale cereale. The sequence goes on from LR738712.1 coordinate 241,474,883, forward strand.
AGAACAGGGCAAGGAAGCTTCTTAAGCAGAGCATATTGACTGTAAACTACTTTGGCAAATAGTGAGATTAACAGCGTCTATCAGCTAACATTAAGCGCTACACCGACATGCACGGGGCCTCAGTCTAGAATGCCCGTACCGTGGGAGAAGCCGACCGCCGTGCGTCTCCACACGAACGTCGCCAGCGGTGGCGGCGCTGACTGCCGTGCGCCTCCACAAGAACGTCGCCAGCGGTGGCGGCGCGGCTAGAGGACGGCAGTCTACGAGAGTGTACTGTGGAAGCGAGAGGACTGTCGTGCGTCCCCTCGACGAACCGCGGCACTGACGTATCGGCGTGGCGGGCAGGGCGGCTTTGGCGGAGCGAATGGAGTGGAGGGGGACG
>LR738712.1:241475381-241544384 GCA_902687465.1 Secale cereale
TTTCGCGCGGTGGACGGGGGGAGTTTGGCGCATGGTCGGTTTCTCCAAGTGCAGTCCCACGTGTCAGTGAAGAGGCAAGCCGAAGCGTGTTCCGTTTGCGTGAGCCGTGTGCAGGACCGAACGTGTGTGGGGTGCAATGCGACCGCAACAGGGGTGCTGTGAGTGTACCGCCTTTTTTCCTTTTAAACTAGGTGCTTCACCCGCTCAAAAAAAAATTGTTGCTTCACGCGATCCATCGATAATACTACCAGTAATCCGGTAATCCCGACTAAAACGGCGCGGCCGGGTCTTTTCCCGCGCGATATGCTGGGAGGTTGGCTTAGTTGGGTTTTTTAGGACGAGTAATGCTACACCTATGTAGTCCCAGTTACGTAATTAACATAATGTGAAATGTGTGAGCTGTTGATTGTAGATTGGGGGGGGGGGTGGGCCCACCACCATGAAAATCAGGGAAGGAGAGAGAGAGGCAATTTACGTTAACCCTTTTGTAGGTTCCCATAGATGTGAAATGCGTGAATGTGCATTTGCAGATAAGGCCTTCCCTCATTCATCCTTTTCTCCCACAGGATCTTGATCTTCTGTGCAACGCACGGGCATCTTGCTAGTACTCCTACAATATACTATATTATTGTGAAAGTTCATATACACCGTCCGAGATTAATGCAAACACGACAGATTTTCATAACATTTCGAACTTTTAGAGGACATAAAAATAAAAGAAACCCAACCCTAAACCTATTCTATGGCGGCGACCGACGTCCTCCATCTGCGATCTCCATGAACGGGGGCGGGGTTCAAGACCCATGAAGTGAAGGTGCGGTCTCTGGCGAGGAAAAGTGGAACACGGGAGACGGACCGGCGAGTTGGCACACCATGCCCTGCCGCCTCCCATGCCCTACTCATCCTTGGAGGAGTCCCCGACCTCAGCGGTGCCGGACGTTTGATGGCGGCAAGTAGGACGCGTGGCTGACGGTGCTCCCGTCGCCGGCCGCCAGCGTGGCCACCGCTTGTGCGGCGACTTGAGCGAGGGCGGTGACCTCAAGCTCCATCCCCGAAGACAAGCTCTCCCGCAGAGCGTTCGCGCTTGCGGTCATGGAGGATGTGGTGCCAGGTAGGAGGACGATGCGCTATAGTGTGGAGGTTAGCTGGGCGTTGCCGCTTTAAGTAGCGCATTCTGGTGAGGCCAAGCGTCCTGGTGCGTCATTAAGTCGCCGGAGTTGGTTCCTCGGGCACCAAGCCTCTTAACGACGGCGTACGGACGGACGGCGTGAATGCGGGCAGCTGGCACCGGCTGGGAACGCACCGTGCGACGGCGCGAGGGACGAGGGTTTTTGGTGTGCCAGGGTAGTCAGCTGCGGTCCTGGCAACGTTGGAGATGCCCTTTGCTCACATGCGATCGACGCATGTCATTGAAAAAGAAAGACAACCCGGCATGGTCTCAGGTCCTGAGGATGCAGTTGACCGCGCTACACCACTCCACGGACGCGTCCCGGCGCCCCGTGCATCCTCGACGAGCCGGGTGTTGGCGTGTGTTTGGATTGTGGCCAAAGTGCACCTTACCAAAATTTTGGTCATGACCTAAAGATAGGTCTTTGTTTGGATGGTTGCCTTTTTTTTGGCATGCCAATGAACTCTAGCCAACTCTAGTTCATTTTTCTTGCCGATGTCGGCCAAATCATGGGCAGCCAAAACCTTAACCAAAATTTTGGCTACCCAATGCTTTAATGGGGCAACCTTGGGCACAAACCAAACATAATGTTGGTCGTGCCACAGCACTAACGTCACCCTCGGCACACTGAAACCGACCGTGTCTAGCGATGATGAGCGTGTCGCTCACTGCGGTCGCCGTGTCCAGAGGCAGTGCTCGAGCTGCACCACGTTGTTGGCCCCCACGTCCCACATGAACGGTTGCCGGTGGCGAAGAGGTCGTGGGCCAGCTCCTCGATTGGACTAGTTTGCGCTACGTCGTCCCGACAGGTGTACCCCACATGTCGGTTTCCCTGTTTTCCCGGCCATATTCGAGCGTCAATGCTCTGCGTTGTGCATTAGGCCTTTCACTATGTAGGCCAAGCGAGACAACTTATTATTTATTTGAGCCGTTCAAGTATAATCATGTGGCCTTTGCTTATTTCTCATTCCTCTCCATAGATCATGTCGCCCTCCGGTCGAGTCCATCCTCCCGCATGCCACATTTGAACATTCCGCCGAGTATCATTCGCATGTGGCCCTAGACCATGCTTGTATTTCCAATGTTTATTTGTAATTTGTCCGACATGCATACAAACAAACGGTTCGTTTGAAGTTTCACTTTGCCTCCACTACGTGTTGCTTGGCGTCTTAGTTTTGACATCCCATTCGGTTCATGTTGACGAGATCGATAGATGACATAGCAGTTCCTTATAGCCATCGACTGGCTATATTATTATCCATGCTCTAATGCGTTTTTCAAAACCGCATTTGACTATTGACAAGATTAATAGCACTTGAGATGTATAATGCAAAAATTATATCATTGGAAGCTCCTTTCACATACGCATCCCTGCCTTACCCTCCCTTTCGGTCACTTACTGGTGGACCCCATGCTTGCTAGGCCCCGCATGTCAGTTACTCAATGGGTTCGGCCACGTCAGGGGATCCTCATCCATAGTATCCTCCCTCTATTTTTATTTACTCCGCATAAAATGACATGGGCGGGGGAGGGGGAGGGACGTCGGTTTGCTCTCAACTGCGGTCCCACAAGCGAGCGAAAACGCAAGACGAAGCGCGTTCCATCAGGTGAGCAACGTGGAGGGTCCAGCATGCCAGGCTGCAACGCGAACGTGACAAGAGCGATGTACAGTCAAAACTGATTGACCGGTCGTCACCGGAACCACTATTCACACCAGAACCTTCGCTGCTCAGCCTACTCCAGCCCCTTCCCCCACATTTCGATCCACTAGCCCGCATCAAGCGTCCCCTAGTTCATCGGAAAGCCATGGTGTGCCGCAAGATCACGTACTACAAGATGCTGACGCTGGAGCGCCGCGCAAAAATCGTGGCGGCGGTCGACGCGAGAGACATCTGTTCCCAAGATCGCTTTGCGGCAGGCCAATCCTCGAATTCTCTGGAGCCAAGCCACGAGGAGGAGGAAGCCGATCCAATGTTCATGGCAGAGGTCGCGGCGCAGAAGGCCCCCGATGGGTATGAGACGATGGACATCGACTTCATGCCGGCGTCCGAGTCCCCCATGGTGCATGCGGACCAGCAGTTCAACCTGGCGATACTAAAGGAGGAACGGGAGGCAGAGGCTCAACTCGACACGGAGCTCGCGCATGCCACTGCCATCGAGGCTCTCCTGCAGGCGGAACCGGATGTCGTGGATGTGAACCGGGCGGCGGAGGCTCAACTTGAGGCGGAGCGCGGATGCCGCTGCCATCGAGGCCCTCCTGCAGGCGGAACCGGACGTCCTGGACTTGAACCGGGTGGCAGAGGCTCAACTCGACGCAGAGCGCGTGGATTCCGCTCTCATCGAGGCCCTCCTCTAGGCGGAACCCGACGTTCTGGACTTGAACCGGGCGGCGGAGGCTCGACTCGACGTGGAGCGCGCGGATGCCGCTGCCATCGAGGCCCTCCTGCAGGAGGAACCGGACATCCTCGACTTGAACCGGGCGGTGCTCTCGTCCGTGCAGAGCGCCCGCACGTTCCGCGTGAACGAGTAGCTGGAGGCCGAGGACAACCACGATGCGGAGACACACGTCGGCAGCTACGGCTGGTTCGCGGCGCCAGCCAAAGACGACGAGGCCGTCTCGTTCTGCGAGCATTGATAGTTTTTCTTTATGTTATTGTTTTATGGATCTTTTGTTGTGTAAAAACATATATTGTCATGCAAGTCGCCTGACTTGGGTCAGTCTACCTTTTCAGGCGGTTGGATGAATATCCTACGTCTCCTAACCCTTCTTCCTCACCTCTTCTTCTTCCCCAACAGACCACCGCACGGGCCGTACGGATACTCCCCAACATGCGGTTGGATAAACATACTCTATGAACGAACATTATGTGTCAGCGGTAGGATGGCTGAGTTTGGTTTGTTCACGTGCGACATCACGTGTCAGTGAGTGTGCGTTCCCTAGGTTGGGTTTGCGGCGTGCAGGAGCGACTGTGCATGTGAGCGTGCGATGCGACCGTGGCGTGCAGGAGCGACCGTGTGAGGGTGCGGTGCGACCGCGACAGCCGTGCGCAAATGCACCTCCTTTTCATTTTGGAAACTTTAGGCAAGCTTGGAAAAAATGTGTGGCGAAGTATGGAAATGCAAGGCCTAGACCCAAACAGGATAAGTACGTAGTACTACTACGTACTAGGAGTACTAGTGTTAAAAAAGAAAGGCGGGGTTTTCCTTCGCGGGATTATTCGATATAAATCCTCGTTTCACGTGTCAATTAATGCGTATTTTTTTCTCCAAAGCACAAAGAGCTAACCATCTCACTCCTCATCGCTTGATTAATGCAGCGCCATGCAAACCAACCTTCTCACTTCCGCATGCATGCAGGGGATATTAATGTCCTTGGTTGCTAGTACGAGGCAAACCCCATCAATTTTGCCTCGATTAGTGTTAGTGGCCTTTTGCAAATTGTAATTTTGATATACTGGCCTCGTGTACAAAAAAATGGAGGTAGTAACTATATTGGACTTCCTTCCCCATTGCGGTGACGTCGACGATATCTCGAACGTTGTGGTTTGGCGAAGTGCGTTCGACGGAGAACACCATTGAGGGAGACCACGGTAAGTCGTTCGCAAGTGCCGCCTGACAGCCGAGACAACCATCTTATTTGCATCCAGGAAGTCCGTTGAACCAAAGGACGCGTAAATGTACTAGTACTACTCGTACACAATAGCGTCGTCCGTCCAGCTTACTGCGGTGAGATGGTTTCTCGAAGAAGACGATGGAGAAGCGGAGTCAGCGAAGAGTGAAATGATGGTTGCTTCGTTCGTGCTTTGTGATTTGGCCCCTCGCTGCTTTGTGATTTGTGATAGAAGGGACAGGGAAGTAGACACTGTGCTCTATACTGTACATGCGTCCAAGCACGGGAGAAAGAGGAGAGACGTTGCATTTTTCTATTCCTTCAATCGATCAATCAGGGAGCTTCGGTTCCATCCTTTTGGCTTTGGCAACACCGTCCACAATGGTTGCCACGAAGGCAAAAGCTATTTTCACATTTGGCTACACATTGTGGATGCCCTTAACCGTACCACTTGGTTTTTCTCACGTGTGCTATCTATACAAATCTCAATTATATTGATCTAAAAAATTATAGAATCAAGATTAGTAAAAAGGAGGTGATTTTGCCGCGCGGATGGCGGGGGAGGTTTCTTATTTTTAGAGGACGTTGTCCTGGCAGTTTGCTAACATGCGGTCCCACGTGTCAGTGCTTCACCAAGCCGATCCGCTTCCCACATGAGGCAGAACAACGGCAGAAGCAACACGTGGTTAACTTGAAGAAGATGAGGGAGAAGCGGATTCAGCAACAAGTGAAATGATGGTTGCTTCGTCCCTCCAACTTCTTCTTTTTTTTAGCATTATTGCTTCCGTCCCTCAAACTTCTTCTTTTTTAGCATTATTACTTCCGTCCCTCCAACTTAACTGCGGGAAAGGTGCGGCTTTGTGATTTGACGCATCATTGCTCATTACTACGCCGGCGCCATGACTGGGTGCTTCACCCCGGCTGCTCTGCACTGTATTCTGGTATGGCACGTGGACCCGGTAGCTTGATGCCCCACATGTCGGCGAAAGGGACTAGAGGATTTATGTAAGCGAGCGCTCCACTCTTACGATGGAGGAGTACACGACACGATGGCCGAGTGAACTATCACTTGTACTGTATATAGTACTATAGTTTTGCTGTTTCGCACGATCCATCGATACAAACCCGATTAAACAGGAAAGGGCGGGATTTTTCCCGCGCAGTATATGATACTTGCCATACATTTCAAAGGCAATTTTAATGTATGCAAACTGAATAATTAATTAACAATATGATATCTAGTAAAACTAAAAACACATATGATTTATTGTGTTAGAGTGTAGTAGTGGTGCTGTATTGCATAGTTGTTAGATGTAACATGCGAGAACGTGTAGAGATGTAGTTTTGGAGGGCCTACAGAGAGAAAAGCGTAATACGTTCACCGAACTTCAGAATAAGCTGATTATGGTCACTATATACGTTTTGCGGTGATTATACGGTCACTTGCTCACGGTTCGGCATCGGATTGCACTCTGTTGACCGGCCAAATAGTCTGTGTAGCACCATGTTGACTAGTTAAATTGAACACGTTTCTAGTGGGTCCCACCTATCAGTTCGCATAGGGAAAAGGTCAGATAAACACAAATTTACGCAGGCGCGACAAGACTCCACTGTCACATCCCAAGTTTTGTCCTGCACTTGGGTTGGTCTTGCTTGAGCATCATGTTTAAATTTTGTTAAACTTGAAATGGGGATGCTCAAACCCTAGCACCTTGAATCCAAATAGGTCCAGCTTTAAAATTTTGCATTCAATAAACCCAAAATGCCTTCATCAATGTTTGATAATTTTGGCAAGGCTGTGAGACCAAACCAAAATTTAGGAACATTTTTAAAGATTTATTTTTGGGACTTTGAATTTAAATCATTAGCTATTTGAATTTGAATTATATTCATATAATTAGAATATAATTTCAAATACCCCTGAAATGTTTTATGAGCTTCTGGAAAAGTCCATCTAGCAAAATAAAAATATTCAGAGGAGTTTTGGCATTGTTTGAAATTGTTTAATTTCAAAACAGTGGCAAAAGATATTTAAAAAAACAGAAGTTAAAATAGAAACAGTAACAGTATTAGGAAAAAGGAGGACTACCTGGCCTTACCTGCGGCCCAGCTGGCGGCCCAGCCCGCCACCGCCGCCTCCATGTCGTCTTCCTCCTTGCCAGGAGGACGAGCGCGCGTGCCGGCGCGTGGTCGCCGCACTCCGGCCACCTCCTGCCTGCTTGCTGCCTCTCCGACGCCGCTACGGACGCCACACACCCCCTGGACCTCCTTCCACTCCCCCTCGGCCTCATCCCCTCCTCTAGCCCACTCTGTCTCGCAGCCGAGCGCCACCCGAGCGCTGACGTCGCCGCCGTTCGCCATAACCACGGCCACCGTCCACCTCTCGCCTCGCCGGAGTGCCCAGTAGCTCCGCCTCGTTCCTCTCTTCCTCCTCGCCGAGCTGCCCGACGCCAGAAGCCCCTGGAGCGCCGTCGTCGACCTCGTCTTCTTCCTCGGCCACAGGAGATCGCCGTCGGGATTCCGACACCGTCCGGCCCCCGTTGAGCCTGCTGAGACCTCCGACCGACCCCCTGTGAGCCCCTCCGTCGATCCCCTCTCTCCCCTTCGTCGATTTCGACCCCTAACCACGTCAGCCACCAGAGCCGAGAACCCCTCGCCGCCGGCCATGTTGCCGCCGTCGTTCTAGCCATCGCCGCTCGTGTCCGAGCTCACCACTGCACTCAGTGCAGCCCTGCGCGTCGATTGAGGCCACCGGTTGCCCCTGCCGTGCGCTGCAACGCTGTTTTCATTGCAGCCAAAACTCCGGCGCCGCCGCGAGCTCCGTTCCGACGAGCTCCGCCATCCCGTGTCCTCCCGTTGCCTCCATTAGATGCGCGAGCTCCCCAGCTACGCGTAGCACCAAGCTGCCGTCCAAATGGTCGCCGGAGCTGCGTTTCCGACGTCCTCCGCTGCCTCGGGTCGTCGCCGGCGGCCTAAAGCCGGCGGGTTGACCACTTTGACCGACGAGGTTTGACCCCCCCTCACTCACTGACTTGTGGGTCCATGCTACACTGACATTTTTAGTTAGGATTAAATTAACACTAATAGTCTCTCTTAATTAGCCTAGTCACTGACCAGTGGGTCCCAGCGTCAGGTTTGACCTGGGCTGACACTGTTGACCCGATGACGTCATCTTGACGTCATGCTGACGCAATAAGCGTTTTCTGGAATTTTAAATAAATCAGAAATGATTTATTTATTTCAGAAAATAGCTAAAACTTCTAAAAATCACAGAAAATAATCTATAACTCAGATGAAAATAATTTATATATGAAAAATGATCAAAAAAATCCAAGGAATCTGTTTATGGTATTTTAATGCATGTTTGAACAAGTTAAACCTGCTGATCAGGTCAAATCAATTAAATGACAATTAAATAATCACATATGAAGTTTGAATTTGAACCTTTGGTTCAAACCAACTTCATTTAACATGGTTTCTAGTTGCATTAGCTCAATCAACAGCATATTGCCATATCATGATCATGCATCATATTGTCGCATTGCATTGATTGTGTTCTCTCTTGTTTGCCGGTGCTTGTCCCCTTTCAGTAGACGTGTTCCGACGATGTGATTGATGACATCGATGAAGACCCAATGTTATCTTCAGAAGTGCCAGGCAAGCAAAACCCCATTGAGCATTCTGATACAATCCCACTCTCTCGCTCTTGCTCTCTTTTAATGCATTAGGACAACAACGCTTCAACTGTTACCTGCTGCGGTAGTTGAGCCCCTCTCCATTGCATGACCTGTCATTGCCACAGTAAATAGTTGAAACCCACTAGTATGAGTAGGAGTTGTTTGAGCCATGTTGTGCCTACTCATTCATGCTTTCTGGTTATGCCTGCTATTGCTTAGAGTTGTGTCAGGTTTGATTCATCGGGAATGAATTGGAAGGGTGATGAACATGTCCTACTGTGTGTGAGCTAATTATGTGAACACGATTTGGTAAAGGTAGCGATGAGAGGCCATGTAGAGGTACATGGTGGGTTGTCTCATTGCAGCCGTCCTCAGGAACTGAGTTCTGTGTTGGTTGGTCCATGAAACAACTACTACCACACATTGGGATCCTTAATTGACTCTCTCGACTTATTAATCAACATGATCTCTGTCCAGGAGTTGCAACTAGTTTCTGGTGTTTGTAGTTTACTGGAGGTCGTGCGCAGCGCTGACCCTCGGGGTGGGCTGTGACGCGGCAGGTACGTGGCACGGTGTACCGATTGCCCGTTTGGTGATGCGGGAACCCTGTACACATCGTTTGGGGCCGTGAGCGACACCCCGGCCAGATCTCCCCACGGATGGAACCCAAATAGGCGATAAACCTGGACGAGAGACTTGTGTGGTTAGTCAGGTCGTGGCCGACACCCTCGCCAGGCTTCCGCTTGAAGGTTGCCGAGATACATGACATGTACATGGCGGTAAGTGGCGAGAGCGTGTGTGAAGAAGTACACCCCTGTAGGGTTTTATATATGATCTATTCGAATAGCCGTGTCCGCGGTAATGGACTTCTGGGTTGCCTATTACAGTTCATAGACAAGTGAAAGTGGATACCCTAAAACACGCAAGATAAGCGTGAGTGCTATGGATGGCCTTCTCGTAGGGAGACGGGAGCGGATCCATAGTGGTGTATTGATTGGTGAATATGTGGACTCGTGTGCGCCACCTCAAAAGAGTTACTTGCAGTTGTAGTTTAGGATAGCCACCGAGTCAAAGCTGGCTTGCTGCAGTCAAACTCCACCACCCCTTTGTTGATACTGTTGCATATGTAGCTAGTTCTGATGTAAGTCTTGCTGAGTACCTTTGTACTCACGTTTGCTTAATTTATGTTTTTGCAGAGAGACTTCAGTCTCGCTAGTGGTTCCGCGTGGACTTCGACGTTTAGCCTGTTACCTCAGCTACGATCTTGTACCCTTGTAGGATCTTGTAGATAGTCAGGCTTTCAGCCTTCTTCATTTGTAGTTGTCTGTACTCAGACATGTTATGCTTCCGTTGCCTGTATGCTCTGTGTGTTGGGTCATGTGACCTCTGTTTGTAATAAATGCTATGATGGCTCTTCTGGGCCTTTATCTATATGAGTTGTTGAGTTATGTTGTGATGCCTTGTTGTACAGTACATACTTGCATGTTATGCGTACGTGTAATGTGTATTGCTATGTGTGGGATCCGACACCTAGTTGTTTACCTTTGGTAGCCTACCTTACAGGGAAATGTCTCCTAGTGCTTCCACTGAGCCTTGGTAGCTTGCTACTGCTCCGGAACACTTAGGCTGGCCGGCATGTGTCCTTCTTCGTTCCTGTGTCTATCCCTTAGGGGAAATGTCACGCGTTGTTCCTTTAAGTCCTTGTAGCTTGCTACGACTTGGGTTCATACGTTGATGACCGACACGTTCATTGCTGGGTCATGTATGCCTGTCTCTATAATTTAGTGCCACTTTTGGTTTATAACTGGTCATGTCGGCCCGGGTTCTCTGTCATATGGATGCTAGCGACACTATCATATACGTGTGCCAAAATGCGCAAACGGTCCCGGGCCAGGTAAGGTGGCACCCGTGGGGATACCGTGCGTGAGGCCGCAAAGTGATATGATGTGTTACAGGCTAGACCTGTGTGACTTAGGATCGGGGTCCTGACATCCACCCCGTGCACGGGAATCACCTGGTTGTGTATGTGTCTGTCACGGCCTGGTGTGTGCGGATGCACATGTATGTTGAGCACTTGAGCATGAGAGTGTGTGTTGGTCGTGTGGTGTACTGGTGTGTGCATGCATGCATGCGTGTGTGCGTGTGAGTGTTGTGTGCGTGCGTGGCTGCGTGTGTACGTGTGAGTCTTGCGTGTGTGCGTGGGTGCATGTGTTCATGTGAGTGTTCGTGCATGCAGTTCGTGTGCATGCGTGTGTGTGTGTATAATCACCACACCAGCCCATGTGTGTTAAAACAGACGGCTCAGCATACCAATACAAGGCCACCTTGTCCGCTGTGCCCGCGGTCATGACTTCGAACCACTGTCCAATATTTTGTTGTCGTTTATTTTCATTCTTACTAGCAAGATGCCCGTGCGTTGCACGTAACATCAAGATGCATTTGTATGACTAGTTTATCTTGTGAGAGAAAAGGATGAACGAGGGAAGGCCTTATTTGGAAATGTGGAGAGGTGTGTGGGTACCTTTTAGCAAAATTTTCATAGTTTCTTTCCTATCCGTCAGATATACATCAGACGGCCTATATTGCAGGATGGCAGGCACACCATCATCACCAACTCTGTTTTCTATAAGAGTGTATTTTATCCCTACTCTTATAAAAAGCATAGGTGGTGATGATCGTGTGCCTGCCATCCTTCAATATAGGCCGTCCGATTATATCTGATGGATAGGAAGGAAACTATGGCAATTTTGCAAAAAGATACCCACACCCCTCTCCACACTTGCAAATAAGGCCTTCCCTTGTTCATCCTTTTCTCCCACAAGATAAACTACTCATAAAAATGCATCTTGATGTTCCGTGCAATGGATGGGAGTCTTGCTAGTATTTTATGAGAGTGTAGATGTAGAGTAGATACAAGCTGACATGTGGGCCCGATGGTAGTGAGATAATGTGATGCAACACTAGAGGTGCCACGTGGAGCGTTTAACTGGTCAACTAGTCGTGTCTTGAGCAAATACAGAGTTGTACGGTGAGCCCGTGACTGTATAATAACCACAAAACGTAAATGGTCACCGTAATGAGTGGATTCTGAAGTCCAATGTACGTATCGTGCTTTCGACTCAAATACAATGATCGTCATTGTATATATCGCGAGAGAAAGATGAAACATGCATGAATGTGCTGGGGGCTTACTTTTAGAAGACCTGGAGATAGTTTGTGTGCGTATGCGAAACGGGCGTAGAGGGGGGGGGTATGCGATGGAGAGAGAGATGCTCTTCGTTTCTCTTTACTATGACTAACTTTATATATAGTATAAAAATATACAAATTCACAGTGCGGAATAAATATCATTGTGGGTACCATGCGATGCAAGCGTTCATACTCCTCCATACAACTTTGTAATGTTGTATATATATAGAAATTCTAAAATATTTTTTTGGCCACACTTTATTCAAAAGGAATGTTGTATGCGAAATGGACGTGAAGAGAGGGCTTTTTAGATCAATGGGGTACGTGATGTAACATGTGTGAATGTGTAGTTGATGCATTTGGCAGGGCCTAGAGAGGTATGTGTGTGTATTATGTATTCGAGAGAGGCATGGATAGAGGGGCCGGTAGGGGAGCGTGGGAGAGATAGCACGAGAAATGAGAGTGGTCTAGAGATGAATATGACGTCACGGCGAGAGATTCCCTTGAGTGTGTATACGCAAGGGGGAGTGGATAGAGGCACCAGGAGCATATTTTGTGTGTGTGTGTGTGGTGTCTATGTTGGTATGTGTGGGTGTGAGAAGATAACGAGACGTGGGGGCAGAGGGTGTGTCACCGTGTGAGGTCCGATGGGTCGAGGTGAGGCCCTTTGTTTGGATCCGTCCCGCGCCACATTGGTCGAGCCATGACGCATTTACGGAGACGCCTGGATGAATAGTTGTACAAGACAGAGATAGCATAATTGTGAAGGACTCTATGTCCACTGACAAAGCCAACTAGGTTTTGTAACCCAAGGTTCTCGGGCGAAGGTAACCCCTTTATCTCTGATATTACTATTCATCCAACCTAACATTAAGGGGCATCCAACAGAATGCTCCGCTAGAATCATACTCGTCTATTAGGAAGAGAGGTGTGAGACAATGAGTGAGAGACATGCCTAAAGATAATGTGCGTACATGAGACACGTAGGCAGGTCTATCTATATAGGAAGGGTCAATGGGTATTGTGCATGTGTATGCTTGCGAGAGGGCGAGTGCTAGTGATAAAGGTTAGTGAAAACAATCGTTAATGGTTACGAGAGGGAGGGAGGGTTATATCGAGAGCATGTGTGCGAGAAAGACACCTCGGGATAGAGTGTGTGAGCATGTGTGAGAGACCACCGATGGAGAGTGAAACTACACGTACAAGACTGCTGTACACATTGATTAAAGATATAAATTGTATCCAAATATTAGGATGGGATCATGATATTTGCAATTCGCGTACGGAATGGTCAATGATCCACCAGACATCTAGATTCTATCGAATTTGAGCATGTCTATGTTATTCTTCGACACAATTGATGCACATAGTTAGTATTTTGAACTCCAGACAATGCATTGCTTTAGCAATCGAATATAAACGTGCGTATAGTTCATGTTGTGTGTGTAAAGCACATTATACATACGAAAGTTACACAATGAACATTATAAATAGCTACCTATGGACTAGCATACATTTGAATTCAACTTAAGGTGGTTTAAAAAACCGAATTCAACATGAAGTCCATTCAATTATTTGAATTTGATATCATGGCATTTGTAAATCATACCTAAATTATGGGGGCACCAATCTTTGCTCTGATTTTGCACATAATAGCATATGTAGTCGTGTACAGAATATATTCTAATTTAGCTCCTCCATTCCATAATAATCGTAGTTATAGGATTTTAAAGTGTCAAAATTTAAAAAAGAAGCGAATAATTTAATGAGTTTTTTAAACATACAAGGTCAAATTTAACGTTGTCTATTTAGGTCAATCCTCAAAGTTCAGGAGTACTCTAAACGTGAATGCTTGCGTTTCAAAATTTCAAATGAAGCGCCAAAAGAGCCTCTACTCGCCCGAAACCGCGTGAGACCAATGTTTGGTAGTACAAGGAAATTAATTTTCTAATAACTCCGACCCGTGAAACCTACCGGCCCGACGTCCAAAGGTCTAAACCGGGGTAGGTTTGTAGCTTCATCTAGACGCCACGCAACCGCCTCCCAAAGACATTCATACACAATGGCCGCCTAAGCACACATGCGCGCGGCCGAAATCGCTCCAGCCCACTATTTGGGACACCTGGGATTACCATCCTGCCCCCGACCCGCAGTAGGTCCAAAATTGAAGAGGGGGCACAGTTTGTACTTTCCCCAAATTTCATACAAGCGCGTCCCATCTTCTGTTCAAAAAAGCCAAAAACAAGCGCGTCCCAGACCCAAAACATGGTTCTCCCCCTCCCCCCGCCCACACGTCCGATTCCCATTCGTACTCAGTGGGCGCGAAAACTACCTCTCCACCAGCCGTGAAACCCCGGTGTCCTCCGTCCACCATCCCATTCCACCCATCATCCGCCGCCCTCTTCCATCACGCCGGAGCCGATACTATAACACCCCATATGTCATACCTTCCATTTATGGCAATATATGTTATGTTGGCTTCATCAATTCCATTCTGGGATTTTTCTTCATTTCGGGTTTCTTCGTTTTGTCGTATGCGTGTGTGCATAAAATCCATGTCATGTCGTCATGTGCATTGCATTGCATTCGTGTTGTCACTTGCACCCGGTCATACTCGTCTCTTCCCGTTGGCCGTTTCGAGTTCCGACACTCACACACGTGCCCGTGGCACCCCCGAGTCCATCTTTCGTGTGTGGCTGTGAAACGTTCCCGGAATGAGGTGGTACTTGTCGTACGTTGTTGTTTTAGTGCGTGGAGTCCGCCTGTCAAGTTTCGTCGCGTTTGGAGATTGTTTGGTACTCCAACGGTTAACCTCGTGGGATAAAAGCTCCTCTTCCTTTTGTCCCAAAATCCCCTCCACAACAGCCCACTAACCCAGCACAATCTCTCCCATCCTCTCGGTCGTCGGATCATGAACGTGTGGGCGAAAACCGCTCCTCATTTGGAGTCTCCTAGCTCCCTATGCCTATAAAAACGTCCACACCTTCCATTTTTGGATCCACAAACCCTAGCCCGAGCTCTCTGTGCCCCCGGAAGCATCCGTCCGCAGCCGGACACGTCCGCCGCTGCGCGCCCAGCCACTCCAGTGCAGCCACGTGTCCTCAGCCGCCTCCGCGCCGCGGCCCGCCAGGCCCGGGCGCCGGCCCCCGCGGCCCAGCCGGCCTCCGCCGCCGCCTTGTGCGTCCCTCCGCTGCCTCGCCCCGCGGGCCGCCGCCGCTCGTCTGCCTCCGACCGCCGCCACCGTCGGCGCGCCCCGCAGCAGCGCGCCGCTCCGGTCCGAGCATGTCTCCGCCCCGGCCGACCCCGTCCGCCGCCCCGGCCGGCCCCGTCTCCGGCCGCCGGAGCGCCCCGCCGCCCCGGCCGGCCCCGTCTCCGGCCGCCGGAGCGCCCCGCCGCCGCCGCAGACCTCCGCGCCGCCGGCCATCGCTGCTCCTCCGCACCTTCTCCGGTCCGAGCCACCACCGGCCGCGCCTCCCTCCACCGCCGGTGCCCCAACTTCGGCAAGCTCCGGCCATCTTCTTCGTCTCCTGCGAGGTCCCGTGGATCGGGACGAGATCCACCCACTCCTCCATCCAAAAGCTTCCGACCCGCCCCGCACGGATCCATCCCGCGTTGAATTTTCGCGAAGGTATAAATCCACTAAGTCCCGGATCTGTGTAAATTTGTTGCCTCCATCTTGTGGTAACTTTGTGCTCGGTGCTCCGTTTTGCGCGTATGATATGTCGAAATGTTCGTCTCGTCATGCTCTACATGTTAGCATCAGTTCCATGCATGTTAGATTTCATCTAGTTGACTTAATCTTTGTGGCAAGAGTGCTTCGTGATGAAACTGTTTCAACACATGCGGTTTGTGTAAATTTGTTGGCATGTTCATGAGCTAGTAACTTTGTGCATGTTGGTCCGAATGGAGTGAATGATATGTCCAGATATTCATTGTGATGTGCTCTACATGATGGTTGTTGTAGCATTCATGTTAGGTGTCATATTGCCATGTTTATCTCTGTTGCAGAAGTGCATTTGGCTGATAAGTGTCTGCACTTGTTATGAGATGATGTTTTGTCTTGCTTGTGCATATTAATCCATTTGTCATATGAGCTAGGTGTCAACATGAGTTTTTCTCTTTGGAATGTGCTCTACATGATGGTTTCATTTTCATGCCATGATATGTCTTGAAATGAGTGCAACAAGCTTGTTAACATGTCATCATGATGTTAAATTTCTACTAAGTGTGAATCTGTTAATTTTATTGCCATGTATCCATGATGCCACCGTCTTTGTAGTGCATGTTTAGAGTTGTCCAATGGGTGTTCCTTGATGTATATGTTATGCTCTAGCTATCCATGCTCTTGTTTGCCATGATGCCATGTTGTAGCTTATTGTTATGAGGCCCTCAAATTGCTATAAAATGTTTCTGACAGCATGCCCAGATTTTGCTAAGTCTAGATAAACTTTTGCACTTTTGCCATGGTGTTTGGCACATGTTCTATTATGTTGTAGAGGTAGCCATGTGGTTATTCTTGAATAGCATGTTATGTATGTTATTTGCAATGCCTTTTGCTTGCATGATGGCTTGCTGTAGCTTGTTTTTTTCATGATCTCAAGTGACTATAAAATGTATCTGTCAGCATGTTATCAACAAGCTCAGTTTTGCCACGAGTGTAGCTAGTGTTCTATTCATCCTATGAGCATGTTCTTGCTTTGAGTACCTTCTCAAATATGTCTCATTGTTGTTTGTTATCTTAACTTGCCTTGCTATGCTTTGAGTTGAGTTGCACAAGCTTGCAAACATGCCTATTCGTTGTAACTCTGCCTTGCCTTATTATTTTCACTAAGTCTGAGAATTCTGTAACATTGTTGCAACTTGTCATGCTATTTTAATTGTGTTCCAGCAAGGTTTTGGGTGTGCTCTAAGTTCATGCTTGTTATGTATCATGTCTATTTGACATCCATGCCCTTTGTCTCCATGTTTGGGTGTTGTAGCATAATTATTTCTTGCTCCAAAGATGCCATGTTGCTGTAAACTTCATTTTTGCTTGAATTTTGTTTTGCTTGTCATTTGCAAACGGTGCATCCTTTTCCGGTGATCTTTATATCGATTTTAACCGAAATCTTCCCCTTTATCCAGTGGATTGCTTGGTTTCCCAAGATGAAGCCATCTCCATCATCTTCTCCTTAGGATCAAGAGCTTCCCCATGCATACGCTCATCATACTTGCATCCCATGGTATGACTTGCATCATCTTGATTGTGCATTGCACCGTGTTTGATATTGTGTCGTTGTTGTGTTCTTGTGTTGGGTAGAGCCGAGAGCCGATTCGGAGTTCGAGGTTCCTTTCAAGGCTGAGTTTGAGGAGCAAGGTTACGATCCCTCCGTGGAATCAACAGGCAAGATGACCATTCCCAGATATCACTTCTATCTTTGCCTATGCTAGATGTCTCGCTCTTTAGATATTGCCTCGATGCCTATTCCTGTTTGTCAGCCCTCCTATTGCTGCCATGAAACACTCTAACCGCCTTCCTAGTAAACCGTTGTTTGGCTAAGTACGCATCGCTCAGCCCCTCTTATAGTGTTGTTAGTTGCAGGTGAAGTTTTGAAGATTGCTCCATGATGAAGTTGTTGTTGGGATATCACAATATATTACCTGTTAAACTAATTCACCTATATATTTGTAATGGGTGGAAGGCTAAGCCTCTTGCTTGGTGTTTTGTTCCACTCATGCCACCCTAGGAACCGATAAACCGGTGTTATGTTCCTTGATTTTGTGCTGCTAACACGGTTGGGGTTCATGGGCCCCCCCCCTTGATAATTCGCTCTGTTTAAAGCATTTCCAGCAAGACCCAACATTGGTTTTACCATTTGCCATAACTAAATAACTTGCATAGGGACTTTCCGGACCCCGAGGACTTAATTTTACAACCCGGGCCAGTGCTCCTCATGAGTATTGGTCCAAACTGGGCAACCTGCAGGGCCACCTTGGGGAAACCCGAGGTCTGGTATATACCTGTAGCTTGATCCATCCGGTCGTGGCCTGAGACAAGATACGCGCGGCTACTATCAGGGTGTCGGCACGCCGGGAGGTCTTGCTGGATTAGTTTTACCTTTGTCGAAATATCTTGAGCACGGGATTCCAAGAATACTCGGGTCTTCCCACTTTGGAGTTGCGACTCCGCAGATCGTGAGCTTGTGATGGGCTAAGTTGGGACACCCCTGCAGGGTTTGATCTCTCGAAAGCCGTGCTCGCGGTTATGTGGTAGATGGGAATTTGTTAATATCTGATTGTAGATAACTTGACACCTTATTCATGAATACACTACCTGCGTGAGTAACCGTAATGGTCTCTTTCCGAAGGGCTTCAGGAAGTGAACACGGTGGGGTTATGTTTGATTGTGAGTAGCTAGGATCACTTCTTGATCAATTGGGCGATCGTTGGCACTTGTTCTCTTCTCGCTCTAAACACGTAAGCTAGTGCTAGTGCTTGCTGCAACCCATGTTTATGGCCTTTCGACACCTAAGGCTTTGGTAGTTTTGATACCCGGGAACGAGATTGTTGAGTCCTCTGTGGCTCACAGATTCAACACACACCAGATGCAGG
The DNA here is from genome assembly GCA_902687465.1 of Secale cereale. Classification (NCBI taxonomy): domain Eukaryota; kingdom Viridiplantae; phylum Streptophyta; class Magnoliopsida; order Poales; family Poaceae; genus Secale; species Secale cereale. Next base: position 241,493,617 of record LR738712.1, read on the forward strand.
TACCATCGTGAACTATGCAGGAGATGGTTCAATGCTGTTCTGGGAGTTCGATGAAGAGCGTGGACGTTACTATGTGTCTTATCCCGACGATCAGTAGTGGTTCTTACTAGGAGGATTCGGGCTTGTGTTAATTATGGTATCTTTTCGTTTGGATTTCATCCATAGTAAAACTCTGATGTTATTTGGATGATGTATGCTATTGTATTCACTTGTGTGACGTTGCGAGTGTAAGCCAACTATCATTTTACAATTTCATCCCTGCATTTTACATGAGTTGTGCAAAGATACCATACTTGAGATCATTCTAGTATGCTCCTCTACTCTCAAAATTTCACTAATTTTTTTTTAGGATCACGCGAGTATTGTTTGGATTGTTCCGATATCTTTGTGACGAGAACATTCTTCTCGACGCCTCCTGTCATTTAGGGGTTGTGGCAGTGTCTCGAGGAGTTGAGCTCCGAGGTGTTGTCGTCACAAAGGTATCGTAGCAATTCTAGAATACTTAAGACGGCCGACATCGAAAACTCTTATATGCGGTTAGTGGTGAGATAACCCCGACGTCACCCAGTACTGGGGAGATAGTTTGGGAGTATTGCCATAGCTAGTATAGCGGATGTGTTTTGAAGGTCCGAGGTAAACATTTTCTGAAGATGACTAGTTATGTGTTTACGAATGGATACAGTTGGATGTAGGTTTAGAGTTGAGTGCGCGGTGCTTCCCCTGTATCCCCAACACCAGATTGCATAACCGGAAAGCTTCGGGGATTAAGAGGTGGGTTTTTCAAGTAGCTTGTAGGCATTCTTCCAACGAGTGCATGGTATGAGGTTTGGGGTTCAACATCGAGTGAAGAGGTTTCATGGGCGCTATTCCAATTGGGAGTTGCATCTTAAATGGTCCTTGGCTATGCTGATCCGGGGATTGCAACACCCTTTATAACACGTTCCATGGGGCATTCAGCACGAACATGTGGGATGAAACTTCTTTCATGTATTTGTTCCATCTGCACCTTGTTTTTTTTATGTTATATTTTGTTCTCCCAAGTGGCTCTCGACAAGATTGGTGTATCATTAAACTGTGGAATGCATTCGTTCATTTTGTTCAAATGTTCATGTGAAGACTTTTGTTGCAAATATCTAGCCGTTGATTCAACTTATCTATTTGCATCAGTGGCTAACGGTTGTCATCATATTCAGGATGGCTCCCAAGAAGATTCCCAACCCGAACCAAGAGGGTGAAGAAGAGCGTCCTCCTTCCCCTCCTCCTCCGTCTGAGGCATGGAGAGCAATTATGCAAGCAACCAACCAGAACACTCAGATGCTCATGCAAATGATGCAGAGTTTCCAAGCAAATCAAGGAAATCATGGGAAACAAGGCCAAGGCAATCTGTTCAATCAACCTCACTTAGCGACATTGAACCAATTCCTAGCAAACCAACCAAAGTCGTTCAGTTACTGTGTGGACCCGCTACATGCTGAAGATTGGATCACAGACATCAAAAAGCACTTTGAATGCAGTAATGTGAGACCTGAGGATTATGTCAACTTTGCCACTTTCCAACTCAAAGATCAAGCTGCTGATTGGTGGCAAGAGTACAAAGATTCCAAAGGTGGTCGTGAGATCTCGTGGACTGATTTCTGCAGAGATTTCCGCTCTCATCACATCCCAACCAGTGTCATTGAAGGCATGCGTGAGCAATTCCGCAACCTGAAGCAAGGCACCATGTCCATCTATCAATACAATGTCAAGTTCCAGAATCTTGCCCGTTATGCGAATCAAGACATCCCCGATGCCAAGAGCAAGATATATCAGTTCCGAGGTGGTCTGAAAGATGAACTCCAACTTGCTCTCACATTGTTCGAGCCGGATGAATTTGATCAATTCTACAATATGGCTCTCAAGCAATAGGCAGCTCAGCTCAAGAGTGAAGCATCCAAAAAGGGGATCAGAGATGTTGTTCACTCCTCCTCTTCCTCTCAAGTGGTTGCCAAGCAGCCGAAGTTTTGGCTACCGCCTCCTCCAGTGCTCCGTCCTCCAAGAAACAACAAGCACTCAGGTGGTTGTGGATTCTCCCACCCACCCATCCCAAGCAACCAGTCCATGTCACAGTACCAAGCTCCAAGACCAAGTGGTCCTTATCAGCGGCCTCTTTCAGAAGTTACTTGCAACAAGTGTTCTCAGAAGGGTCACTATGCTAACAAGTGCCCCAACCAAAGCCGCCTTCCGCCTCCTCCACATGCCAGCAATGCTATTGTCAAGCACAATCCCAGGCATGCAAGAGTGAACCTGATGAATGCAGCTCAAGCAGAGAATTCTTCTGATGTGATATTGGGTAATCTTTCAGTTAACTCAATTCCGGCAAAAGTATTGTTTGATTTTGGTGTGCATAACTTTCTTTCTTATCACACCCATTTGCATCGAAGCATAATGTTCACACAGAAGTGATGCCAAGAGTTTTGAGTGTTGTTTCTCCTGCTAAGAGATTGAGTTCTAATGTGATGGCTCCGGATATCTCTATTCATATGGTTGATTACAATTTTCTGGTTTCTCCAGTTATTCTCGGCAATTCTGACATTGATCTTATTCTTGGGATGGATTGGATCTCCAAGCATGCTGCAAACATCGATTGTGCAAATAAGTAAGTCAAGCTTACTCATCCTGACGAAGACGTGATTATCTTCGCAGCTCGAGATAACACAACCAGGCTATTCTCTCTCAATGATAAGGGCGAGATTAATGCCATTTCTTAGATTCCTGTGGTTCGTGAATATGAGGATGTATTCCCTGAAGAGATTCCAGGCATGCCTCCACATTGTCAAGTTAAATTCGTCATTGAACTTGAACCCGGTACTGAGCCAGCATGTCGGCGTCCGTACAAGCTTTCTCCTGATGAGTTGAAGGAGCTGAAGAAACAACTCGATGAGCAAGAACGTATGGGTCTAATCAGGCCTAGTACTTCTCCTTGGGGCTGTGGTGTTCTATTTGTCAAGAAGAAGGATGGCACGAAACCGTTGAACAAGAAGACAATAAAGAATAAGTACCCGCTCCCCAATATCAATGAATTGTTCGAGCAGCTCAAAGGAGCAAAGGTGTTCTCAAAGCTTGAACTCTGGATGGGTTACCATGAGATTCTTATCCGTGAAGAGGATATTCCCAAGACCGCATTCAGAACAAGCTATGGCTCCTATGAATACATGGGCATGTCTTTCGGCCTTGCAAATGCTTCACCCACTTTCTCTCGGATGATGCACTTCATATTCAACCCATACACCAATGAGTTTGTTCTCGTCTATATGGATGATATCTTGGTATTCTCCTAGAATGAAGAAGACCATGCCAAGCACCTCCGTTTGGTCCTTGACAGGCTCCGTGAACACAAGTTCTATGCGAAGTTCTCCAAATGTGAATTTTGGCTGGATAAAGTCCTCTATATTGGCCATATTGTCTCTGCTGAGGGCATTTCTGTTAACCCCGAGAAGGTTGAAGCTATTGTCAACTGGGAACCTCCACAGAATGTCAAGCAACTCCGAAGCTTCCTTGGTCTCGCTAGCTATTGCAGAAGGTTTGTTGAGGACTTCTCCGAGATTGCCAAGCCTCTTTCCAACCTGTTGCAGAAGAATGTCAAGTACTCGTGGACTCCTGATTGTGATGTGGCATTCAATACCCTCAAACAAAAGCTCATTTCTGCTCCGGTTCTTACTCCTCCGGATGAGTCCAAGCCTTATGAAGTATTTTGTGATGCTTCATTGCAAGGTCTTGGTGGTGTTCTCATGCAAGACAAGAAGATTGTGGCATACACTTCACGTCAGCTGAAACCAAACGAGAAGAATTACCCCACACATGATCTCGAGCTAGCAGCAGTTGTACATGCCTTGATTACGTGGAGACACCTTCTGTTGGGCAGAAAAGTGGACATCTTCACTGATCACAAGAGCTTGAAGTACATCTTCACTCAACCAAACCTTAACCTTCGTCAGACTCGTTGGGTTGAGATGATTAAAGAGTATGATCCAAGCATTGAGTATACTCCTGGCAAGGCCAATGTCATTGCAGATGCCTTGAGCAGAAAGGCGTATTGCAACAGTCTCCTTCTCAAACAGTTCCAGCCTGAACTTTGTGGATCATTCATGAAGCTCAACCTCCAAGTTGTTCCGCAAGGCTTTCTTGCAAATCTTCAAGTTGCTCCTACCTTGGAAGATCAAATCTGTGAGGCCCAACTCAGTGATGCTATGGTGCAGAAAGTGAAACATGGTATTGCTAAGGGTACTCCCAAGTACAAGTGCTATCGCATTGATGAGAAAGACACCTTGTTCTTTGAGGACAGGATTGTGGTTCCCAAAGGTGATCTCAGGAAGCTCATAATGAACGAAGCACATGACTCCCTCCTCTCGATACACCCAGGAAGATCCAAGATGTATCATGACCTCAAGCAATCGTATTGGGGACTCGCATGAAAAGGGTGATTTCCCAATTCGTGAATGAATGTGATGTCTGCAGAAGAGTGAAGGAAGAGCATCTACGTCCAGCCGGACTCCTTCAACCTCTACCTATTCCCGAGTGGAAATTCGATCACACTGAGATGGATTTCGTCAACTGTTTTCCCAAGTCCAAGAAGGGAAGTGATGCTATCTTTGTGGTGATTGACAAGCTAACTAAAGTAGCTCATTTTATTCCCGGCAAAGAATCCATCAACATAGCTCAGCTGGCAGAGTTGTACACCTCCAGAATTGTTTCTTTGCATGGCATTCCTCAAGTGATCTCCTCAGACCATGGAAGCTTGTTAACTTCCAAGTTCTGGGATTCTTTTCATTCAGCCATAGGCACAAAGATTCTCTTGAGCACTGCGTTTCACCCTCAGACTAGTGGTCAAGTCGAAAGAGTGAACCAAATCCTCGAAGATATGCTAAGAGCTTGTGTCATCTCTTTCGGTATGAAATGGGAAGATTGCCTCCCATTTCTCTAATTCTCCTACAACAACAGCTTCCAAGCAAGTGCCGACAAAGCTCCTTTTGAAATCCTCTATGGCAGAAAGTGTCGTACCCCTCTCAACTGGTCCGAAACTGGTGAACGTCAACTTCTTGGAAATGATTTGATCTCAGAAGCCGAAGAAATGTGCAAAGTCATACGTGAGAATCTCAAGGCCATGAAATCGCGTCAAAAGAGCTACTATGACGGCAAGCATCGTGACTTGGTTTTCGATATTTGAGACCATGTCTATCTCCGTGTTTCTCCCATGAAGGGCACCCAGAGGTTCGGTATCAAGGGCAAGCTTGCTAAAAGATACGTGGGCCCTTTCAAGATTCTTAGCAAGAGAGGCGATCTAGCCTACCAACTCGAGCTTCCCTCCAACTTTTCAAATGTGCATGATGTGTTTCACGTGTCTTAACTCCGCAAGTGCTTCAAGACGCCTGAACGCACCATTCCATTCGAAGAGATTGATCTTTAACAAGACTTGTCTTATCGTGAGCATCTCGTTGCTATCCTTGAAGAAACTGAGCGCAAGACCCGCAACAAGTCCATCAAATTCTTGAAAGTGAAGTGGTCACACCATACCGACCGAGAAGCTATGTGGGAACGAGAAGATCACCTTCGTTCCGAGTATCCCTCCTTCTTTCAGTCCTAGATCTCGGGACGAGATCTTTTTGTAGTGGAGGAGAGTGTGTAACACCCCATATATGATACCTTCCATTTATGGCAATATATGTTACGTTGGCTTCATCAATTCCATTCTGGGCTTTTTCTTCATTTTGGGTTTCTTTGTTTTATCGTGTGTGTGTGTGCATAACATCCATGTCATGTCGTCATGTGCATTGCATTGCATTCGTGTTGTCACTTGCACCCGGTCATACTCGTCTCTTCCCGTTGTCCGTTTCGAGTTCCGACACTAACACACGTGCCTGTGGCACCCCTGAGTCATCTTTCGTGTGTGGCCATAAAACGTTCCCAGAATGAGGTGGTACTTTTCGTACGTTGTTGTTTTAGTGCGTGGAGTCCGCCTGTCAAGTTTCGTCGCGTTTGGAGATCGTTTGGTACTCCAACGGTTAACCTCGTGGGCTAGAAGCTCCTCTTCCTTTTGGCCCAAGACCCCCTCCACAACAGCCCACTAACCCAGCACAACCACTCCCATCCTCTCGGTCGTCAAATCGTGAACGTGTGGGCGAAAACCGCTCCTCATTTGGAGTCTCCTAGATCCCTATGCCAATAAAAACATCCACACCCTCCATTTTCGGAACCAAAAACCCTAGCCAGAGCTCTCTGCGCCGCCGGACGCGTCCGTCCGCAGCCGGACACGTCCGCCGCCGCGCGCCCAGCCACTCCAGTGCTGCCACGTGTCCTCCGCCGCCCGGCACCGGCGCCTCCGCGCCGCGGCCCAGCCAGCCTCGCCCCACGGGCGGCCGCCACTCGTCCGCCTATGACCGTCGCCTTCGCCGGCGCGCGCCGCTCCGGTCCGAGCCCGTCTCCGCTCCGGCCAGCCCCGTTTCCGGCCGCCGGCACGCCCCGCGGCCGCCGAGGACCTCCGCGCCGCCGGCCATCGCCGCTCCTCCGAACCTCCGCCGTTCCGAGCCACCGCCGGCCGTGCCTCCCTCCACCGCCGGCTCCCCAACTCCGGCGAGCTCCAACCATCTTCTTCGTCTCCGGTGAGGTCCCGTGGATCGGGACCAGATCCACCCACTCCTCCATCCAAACGCCTCCGACCCGTCCCGGATCTCCCCGTCCCGCACGGATCCATCCCGCATTGACTTTTCGCGGAGGTATAAATCCACTAAGTCCCGGATCTATGTAAATTTGTTGCCTCCTTCATCATGTGGTTACTTTGTGCTCGGTGCCCGTTTTGCGCGTATGATATGTCGAAATGTTCGTCTCGTCATGCCCTACATGTTAGCATCAGTTCCATGCATGTTAGAGTTCACATAGTTGACTTAATCTTCGTGGCAAGAGTGCTTCGTGATGAAACTGTTTCAACACTTGTGGTCTGTGTAAATTTGTTGGCATGTTCGTGAGCTAGTAACTTTGTGCATGTTGGTCCGAATGGAGTGAATGATCTGTCCAGATGTTCATTGTGAAGTGCTCTACATGATGGTTGCTGTAGCATTCATGTTAGGTGTCATATTGCCATGTTTATCTCTGTTGCAAAAGAGCATTTGGCTGATAAGTTTCTGCACTTGTTATGAAATGATGTTTTGTCTTGCTTGTGCAGATTAATCCATGTGTCATATGAGCTAGGTGTCAACATGAGTTTTGCTCTTTGGAATGTGCTCTACATGATGGTGTCATTTTCATGCCATGATATGTCTTGAAATTAGTGGAACAATCTTGTTAGCATGTCATCATGATGTTAAATTTCTGCTAAGTGTGAATCTGTTAATTTTATTGCCATGTATCTATGATGCCACCGTCTTTGTAGTGCATGTTTAGAGTTGTCCAGTGGGTGTTCCTTGATGTATATGTTATGCTCTAGCTATCCATGCTCTTGTTTGCCATGATGCCATGCTGTAGCTTGTTTTTGCGAGGCCCTCAAGTTGCTATAAAATGTTTCTGACAGCATGCCCAGATTTTGCTAAGTCTGGATAAACTTTTCCACTTTCTCCATGGTGTTTGGGACATGTTCTAGTATGTTGTAGAGGTAGCCATGTAGTTTCTGTTGAATAGCGTGTTATGTATGTTATTACCATGCCTTTTTCTTGCATGATGGCTTGTTGTAGCTTGTTGTTTTCATGCTCTCAAGTGACTATAAAATGTATCTGTCAGCATGTTATCAACAAGTTTAGTTTTGCCACGAGTGTAGCCAGTGTTCTATGCATGAGCATGTTCTTGCTTTGAGTAGCTTCTCAAATATGTCTTCTTGTTGTTTGTTATCTTAACTTGCCATGTTATGCTTTGAGCTGAGTTGCACAAGCTTGCAAACATGCCTATTCGTTGTAATTCTGCCTTGTCTTGTAATTTTCACTAAGTCTGAGAATTCTATAAATTTATTGCAACTTGACATGCTTGTTTAATTGTGTTCCAGCAAGGTTTTGGGTGTGCTCTAAGTTCATGCTTGTTATGTATCATGTCTATTTCACATCCATGCCCTTTGTCTCCATGTTCGGGTGATGTAGCATAATTATTTCTTGCTCCAAAGATGCCATGTTGCTGTAAACTGCAGTTTTGCTTGTCATTTGCAAAGCGTGCATCCGTTTCCGATGATCTTTATATCGATTTCAACCGAAATCTTCCCCTCTATCCAGTGGCTTGCTTGGTTTCCCAAGATGAATCCATCTCCATCATCTTCTCCTTAGGCTCAAGAGCTTCCCCATGCATACGCACATCATACTTGCATCCCATGATATGACTTGCATCATGTTCATTGTGCATTGCACCGTGTTTGATATTGTGCCGTTGTTGTGTTCTTGTGTTGGGAAGAGCCAGGAGCCGATTCGGAGTTCGAGGTTCCTTTCGAGGCTGAGTTTGAGGAGCAAGGTTACGATCCCTCCATGGAATCAACAGGCAAGATGGCCATTCCCAGATATCACTTCTATCTTTGCCTATGCTAGATGTCTCGCTCTTTAGATATTGCCTCGATGCCTATTCCTGTTTGTCAGCCCTTCTATTGTTGCCATGAAACACTCTAACCGCCTTCCTAGCAAACCGTTGTTTGGCTAAGTACGCATCGCTCAGCCCCTCTTATAGCGTTGTTAGTTGCAGGTGAAGTTTTGAAGATTGCTCCATGATGAAGTTGTTGTTGGGATATCACAATATATTACCTGTTAAACTAATTCACCTATATATTTGTAATGGGTGGAAGGCTAAGCCTCTTGCTTGGTGTTTTGTTCCACTCATGCCACCCTAGGAACCGATAAACCGGTGTTATGTTCCTTGATTTTGTGTTGCTAACACGGTTGGGGTTTATGGGCCCCCCTTGATAATTCGCTCTGTTTAAAGCATTTCCAGCAAGACCCAACATTGGTTTTACCATTTGCCATAACTAAATAACTTGCATAGGGACTTTCCGGACCCCGAGGACTTAATTTTACAACCCAGGCCAGTGCTCCTCATGAGTGTTGGTTCAAACTGGGCAACCTACGGGGCCACCTTGGGGAAACCCGAAGTCTGGTATATACTGTAGCTTGACCCATCCGATCGTGGCCTGAGATGAGATACGCGTGGCTACTATCAGGGTGTCGGCACGCCGAGAGGTCTTGCTGGATTAGTTTTACCTTTGTCGAAATATTTTGAGCATGGGATTCCGAGAATACTCAGGTCTTCCCACTTTGGAGTTGCGACTCCGCAGATCGTGAGCTTGTGATGGGCTAAGTTGGGACACCCCTGCAGGGTTTGATCTTTCGAAAGCCGTGCCCGCGGTTATGTGGCAGATGAGAATTTGTTAATATTCGGTTCAAGATTACTTGACACCTTATTCATGAATACACTCCCTGCGTGAGTAACCGTGATGGTCTCTTTCCGAAGGGCTTTAGGAAGTAAACATGGTGGGGTTATGTTTGATCGTGAGTAGCTAGGATCACTTCTTGATCAACTTGGCGATCGTTGGCACTTGTTCTCTTCTCGCTCTAAACACGTAAGCTAGTGCTAGTGCTTGTTGCAACCCATGTTTATGGCCTTTCCACACCTAAGGCTTTGGTAGTTTTGATACCCGGGAACGGGATTGATGAGTCCTCTGTGGCTTACAGATTCAACACACACCAGATGCAGGTACCGTCGAGAACTATGTAGGAGATGGTTCAGAGCTGTTCTGGGAGTTCGATGAAGAGCGTGGACGTTACTATGTGTCTTATCCCGACGATCAGTAGTGGTTCTTACTCGGAGGATCCGGGCTTGTGTTAATTATGGTATCTTTTCGTTTGGATTTCATTCGTAGTCGGACTCTGATGTTATTTGGATGATGTATGCTATTGTATTCACTTGTGTGACGTGGCGAGTGTAAGCCAACTGTCATTTTACAAGTTCATCCCTGAATTTTACATGAGTTGTGCAAACATACCATACTTGAGATCATTCAAGTATGTGTTTATGTCCTTAAGTCGTGCCTCGACACGTGGGGGACATAGCCGCATACTGGGCATTACAGATACCCCGACGTCGTCGTCCACCGCAACGCCCTCCATGGCTAGTGGTTGAAGCCGAGGCCGAGCCGTCCGTACCCGACCCAGTTCAACCACGCCGTCATGCGCCTCACCGCTGCCGCTCCAACTTCGCCACCCTCCACCGCACCGGAGTTGTTCCTGCTACGCCGTCCTTCGCTGCCTCGGATCTGCTTCCCCTCCGCCGACATACGGCCACAGAAACACAATCAACAATTTGGCCATGGGTTCGTCCAAGCCTGCACCCTCCTCCAGAACATCGGTTTTCTCGGTAGAAAGAAGAAGATCGGCGCGACATGTGGAGGCGACCACACCGACAACCGAAAATGGTACTCCTCTTCCCTTATTCGTGCAAATCTTACGTGTCTGCTTGCACGGTATTCATCCCACAGAAGACAGTAGTTGACCGCTTATTCTTGACACTAGATGTTCCTAGTAACTCGCGATGCATAAGGTTTCTCCTCATATACTATTTCACCTTAGCTAGAGGTCCGTCGCCCCCTGAATTTCAATTCCTAGTCAGTTGATTCCCAATTAACGGAAGCATTCCCCGGCGTAACAGGCACTAGTCGGCCTATTACGCTGGGGAAGCAGCGCCTCGGTGTTTATCTTAGGGGTGTGTGGGGGCATAGAGCTACTGGCGCCCGATTTGGAGGTCGGTCGGGATTAAACGGATGGCCTGGGGGTGCTGCCAAGCACGGCGGTGGTGTGAGGTCAAGGGGAGGGCGGGGCGGCGAAGGCAAGGGTCTGGGCCGGTGGTCGCTGGCGGTTCGAGAAAGATCATCAACAGTGACTGGCGGGAGGTAGACGAAGGCCATCTGCCCATTCCTTATAGATCGGACGGTTCATTAAAAAAAACTGACTGACCTATTTATTTTCAGTCGATTGTTATCTTGATATGATCACATGTGGTGGTGTGCTGGAGGAGTACCTGCATTTCCTGTGCTCATATATTACAAAATCATATGGGGTAGAATCTAATTTTGTTTGCCATGCAATGTTGTAGATCTATCATATGTCTCATGTCATTTATTTTTCAGCCACCTGCTATCTGCTACTTTTACAGTGCACTAGTTCTGCACACACTTCACCCATACTCTCACTATTGTGTTTTTATGCAATGGTATTTCAGACTCTGCTGCTATGAGAGAAACAAAAAAGAAAAGAGAGAAGTCGCTCCAGCGTACTAGGCGGATAGACCAGACACATTTCAGACTTATAAAATGTGCAGTGTCAGCAGATGGAGACGGTAAATGTAGCTCTGAAGTTGATGACCTCGCTTGCAATGAACCACCATCCCAGGTGCTTGCTTTAACTTCGCGGTGTCATATGTGGTTGCATGTTCCATATGGTGTCTAGCTTGTATGTGAAAGGCTGAAGTCGGTCTTTATTAAGATAAGGAAAGATATTGTTTACATGAACCACCATCCCGTGAGCACCAGAAGACAAATAGCTAGTCAGGGCACTGGCCGAGTGAGTGACAAGCCCAGCAAAGAGAGGCATCACCTGGAAGACAACTAAAAAGCTGCGATGGTGGCGAAGCAGCCCGCCTCCCACTAGGCTCTCAGGTCCTAGGTGATCATGCTCACCACTCCAGCCGGATGTCTAGCTTGTATTGCTTCCAATTTGGTTAAATTGCATCTGCTTAGCTTACACATTACACCTTTAAATATGACATGTCTGTCTGTTTTTGGTACATACTAGTACATTTGTGTATTAACCTTGTTCTTACATCAAACTAATGTTCTTGTGTATCCCTCATCAATCACTTATGATGAGGCAGTCAGGCAAGTCGATTACTCCTCATTTAAAGAATGTAGCGTCAGCCTCCAGACATGATTCTCAAGAAACAGCAAGGCTAGATGGAGATAATGAATGTAGCCCTGTAGTTGATTACCGCATTTCCCCTACACTAGCATCGAAGGTGCTTGCTCTAACTTGGCAGCGTGATATGTGGTTGCAATTTTGCATATGGTGTCTAGATTGTAATTTTTCCAATCTGGTTAAACTGCATGTGCTATTCTGCTTAGCTTATACATTATACCTATTAATGTGACATGCCTTCCTGTATTTAGTACATAGTATATCTATCTATTAAGCATGTCCTCACATAAAACTATTGTTTTTTTGTATCCCGCATAAATCAATATGACGAGACACCTTCAGTATATGAAGTGTGATATTAGTTGCATCTTTGATATGATTTGTAGCATGCGCTGCATCTTATTTGTTGAAATGCCATTTATGATGGGACACGTTTAACTTGGCAGAGTCATATTGGTTGCATCTTTCACGTGGTGTCTAGCTTGCATTTCTTCTTATTTGGTGAAATGGTTTCTGCTTAGTTTACACAAACAGTTGTGAATATGCCATGCCGTCCTGTTTTTTGTATTATTCCATCCTGGAATCATGTGTTTGCCTTACATCAAAGTAGTGATTGTCAGTATCATGCATGAATGAGTTCTGAAGAGTGAATTTTATTGCTTTTTCTTTGTCGGTTTTACTTGACAATTCAAAATCAATAAAGCGGAAGGAAGTTAGCAAGGCAGCGGATGAAGGTGCTCCTTCCAAATGGAGGGCCTCTACAGATTCTACTCCTCCATCCCCCCAAAATGATTTCCAAGACAACACATGCCTAGACACTCAACATAGATGTGTTGGTGATGAGCACATCTCCCCTAGTGCACCATCACAGGTGCTCCCTCTAACTTGGCACTATATATGTGGTTGCATGTTATGTATGATATCTAGCTTGTATTGCTTCTAATTTTATTGAATTTCATCTTCTTACTTTACACATTATACTTGTGACTAAGACACGTGTTCCTGTTTCTACAACATACAATATATGTCTATCACACCATGTTCTTACATCAAAGTACATTTGTTCTGAAGAACTAAATTGATATTCATTTTCTTGTCGGCTTGACTAAACATGGCACAGAGCAAGAGGAAGCAAGACAGAACGACAGGGAAACGGAAGCGGAACAATCCTGCAGATTCTGCTGGTACTGATGGTGCAATAGAAGGTCAAAGTCCAGCAGAAAATTGTACCGAAAGGGTATCCCGAGCTACACGAGCTGCAGAACAAGCCAAACGGAAACAAATAGCTGCCACCAAACAAGCAGAGACAACCCTAGTTGTTGCAACACCTTCCACAGTACCACCAGTTGCACGATTTACTCGTCGGTCAACTCAGCTAGCAGCACGTTCCCAAGCTCCCTTGCCACCTGACACTACTTCCGAAGCACTCTTGACACAAGATGAGTTGGCAAGATCAGATGAACTTTGTGAGCTTCAACAGCAAGAAGGTAGTTGCTGGAGTCAAGTTACAGTTGCATGCTTCTTTATATGTAGTCTCACAGTCTGATGTACACTAACACTTCCTATGTTTGTTGTTGGACTAGCACCTAGGCGTAACAGGAAACAACCATCAGGGATAATGCTCGATAGGTTAACTAAATCTAGAGGAGGAAGAATGGAGATCCGTTTTGAGGCAGGGTTAAAAAGGCCACGTGATGCTACAGAGTCAGCCAAGTTAATATCAGAGGCAGCGGTTGCTGTTAGGTGTCATGTACGTATCCTCCCAACATGGATTCAGTACAGGAATGACAAAGACCAAACCCAGTTCAACACCTTCCTCGACCGTTTATCTGTAAGTAAGGTTATGTATGGAAACTAGTAATATCGTCTTGCTCTGTCCAATACTTTCTAGGTTGCTGATAATGAGACTCCCATAATTTTCAACAGATGAGGTTCAAGTTGGATAGCCAAGATGATGCAACCAGACAAGCTTGCACCCATGTTTTCAAGTCTGCTCTATGACAGTATTGGTATAACTTGAGGAAAACTCACTTTCAAGGCAAGGCTAACAGTGAACTTGCCCAAACATCTCCAGTGGAAAATATATCTGATGAAGACTGGAGAGGCCTTATTAAACACTTGTCCGATCTGAAGTATCGGGTACATTATATATATATATATATATATATATATATATATATATATATATATATATATATATATATATATATATATGATCAGATCACATTTTGAAGTCCTATTTACGCATGTGCCACACAAATCTATCTTCTTGTAGGTGAACTGTTCAAAGAACAAGGCCAACCGTACGAAAGTGAAATTCCAACAGATGACAAGATCCCGTAGCTATATTGCACACTGCGAGGCTCTTGTAATTAGCTATTGTTTCACTCTTTTCGTTGTACCATATTGTCATATCTATATTGACGTGTTCCAAATGTAGAGGAAAGCCCGCAAGGACCAAAAAGTACATGAACCAAATGATGTGGAAATCTTCAAGGACTGTCACACCAGCAAGAAGAAGGGCATGACTACACCAGTCAAAGCCGTTGTTGTAAGTCCTTAATCCTCATGCCTTTTAACTACTACTAACTCTGACTTGTGCCTTGAACTGCATGATTTGCAGCCAATGTCTATTACTCTTTTCAATTTTATACACAATTGTCTTAGTGTATCATTGCACCTTACAAGGTTTAAAATAGAGGAGTGATGTTCCTTTGATCTTAACATGTCATCTAGTTCCGTGCTGGACTTACCCACACAACGTTACAATTGCATGTTTGTCTGTTCTCAATTGTTTTGTGATATGAATGATGTCATACTATGCTTACCGTATTATAAACTTCGTCTATTTATCCTTAGCCCTCAATACAATGTGAAGAAATAGATAATACATTAGCGATGGTACATGGTCATATGTTTGGAACCTGGTTTTATTATGTACTTTGCAAAAAAATACAACTACTATTTTACATGGGTTCACCAGAATAAGTTCTGTATATAGACCAAAGCTATTTTGTTTGGTTTTGCTGCCTCCTTAATATCTTCTGTTCTGGTACTACTAATGTAAAACCTCAACTTTTCAGTGAGCTATGGAAAAAATGGTGGAACCGCCACCTTCTGAAGGTGGCGAGGCAACTATAACCGCAATGTCAGCTCTTGCTGCAGTGGGTCAGTACCTGTCCACTAACAGTGCCAAAAGCACGTTCCTGCGTAATACTGGCTTGGTTATTAAGGCAATCTCGTCCAAACTGCCTCATGATCAAGATATGTAAGCTCAAAACAATGTTGTATCTGCGCTCAAGACACAAGTCCATTCCCTAACAGAGACCCTTTGTGAAACAAGGAGAGACATTGTTCGATGTTGTCAAGATATGCATGGTTTTGAAACCAGACTATCAGACATTTGCTATGTTGTTCAGGAGCCTAGGAGAACTAAAGGCGAAGGTTATGGTGCTCCATCAGACAATACAGCATGAAAACGTAACAGTCAGGTCAAATGAACTGAGCTTCTGAACTTCTGGTGGTGCATTTATCTGCTAGACTGTTAACTTTTATGCCAACCTTCCTTTTGTTTTATAGTTGTAACTTGTTTTGGTGCGATGCCAAATTTGTTCTTAACATGCAGCCACCGGCTGAAGAAAACAGCAAGCCATTTTTGTTTAGTGTAGGGTGTTCCCTATATTTGCACTGGTGGCGAACTTTGATGCCCACCGGCTGTAGTCAACATGGGCCTCCTACGGGCCGTAGAAACAATGGTCCTTCTAAGGGCCGTAGAAACAATGGGCCTTCTTTCTTTCAAAAAAAAACAATGGGCCTTCTATGTGGCGTAGAAACAGTGGGCCTTATACGGGCTGTAGACACAATGGGCCTTCTATGCGCTGTATCATCAATGGGCCTTCTACGGGCCGTATGATCGGTTGGCCAAACATGGGCCAATCACAGACCACATTATAGCCATAAATGGGCTAGAGTTGAAATCGTCCGTTCATGGGCCGACCATAACGGGCCGTCATTAATCGGCCGTATTTTGATGACTTTATGAAAACGGCCCAACGTACTAACGGGCCACAAACGGGCCGACTGTAACCACGGGCTGAATTTGGCTCACAAGCAGAAAATGACATTAACGGGCCGTAAGTAAACGAATGTGGAAATGAGCCCAAGAATAAATGGGCCCCAAGAAGGCCGAAAGATAACATGGGCTGGAATCGGCACAACGGAATAATGGGCCGTTAATGGGTATAAAGTGATACACTGTTCATTACGGGGCAATTTCACCACGTGCCGTTAATGGGTATAAAGTGATACACTGTTCATTACGGGCCAGTTTTACCACGGGCCGTTAATGGCCGAGAGTAATAAGGGCCGCATATGGGCCGAAAGACGTCATGGGCCATACATGGGCCAGAAGTTAAAACAGGTTGGATTTATATTTGAGGGCCCACATGATGTTACTGGGCCTAATTTGGATAGGCCGTAAACGGGCCCTGGGTTAGTGGGTTGTACATGGGCTATATGCGAATAGGCCGTTAACAGCCTTGCCGTGGGCCGGCCCGCCACCTTTTGACCAAGTCAAACGGGCCGGCCTATTCACAGGAATGGGCCTCTATCGGGTCGTGCCACGTGTCGGCGTATCATAGGCGCTTTGGGTCCAATGAGTGGATGACATTTGTTCCAATGGCGAGCCGACATGTGTTTCCTCCAGCCAATGATGATTTCACATGTGGAAAATCCCCATTGATCGGGGCTGTTAACGGGTTATCGGATCCAAAAACGGACCTGATAGATTAACGGCGTTCCGTTACGGTGGATGCCACATGCCGGTCACCCTTGACGAAAGCACTTCTGTGACGCGCGATTTATCGTCATGGAAGTGGACACTTCCGTGATGATAATTTTGGTAATGTCATGGAACACTTCTACGACAACACATGTATGACTATCTTGATTCTGTCATAAAATCGTCATGGATGTACATGCATGACAGAAAACGTGACCTATTGTGACAAACACGTATCATCACGGAAGTGTATTTTTTTGTAGTGATGCCTAGATGATATGCACGAGTAGAACACAAAGAGTTGTGGGCGGTGATCTTCATACTGCTTACCACCAACTTATTATTTTGATTCGGCGGCATTGTAAGATGAAGCGGCCCGGACCAACATTACATGTCCACTTTACATGAGACCGGTTCCACCGTCACGTGCAACTTCTTTTGCATAAAGGTGGCTGGCGGGTGTTTGTTTCTCCTACTTTAGTTGAATCGTATTAGACTGCGGCTGGTCCTTGTTGAACGTTAAAACAACAAACTGGATAAATCACTGTTGTGGTTTTGTGCCATAGGTAAGAACGGTTCTTGCTAGATCCGATAGCAGCCACGTAAAACTTGCAACAATGAAGTAGAGGATGTCTAACTTGTTTTGCAGGGCATGTTGTGATGGATATGGTCAAGATGTAATGAGTTATCTATTATTGTATGAGATGACCATGTTTTGTAAATTATCGGCAACCGGCAGGAGCCTTATGGTTGTCTCTTTATTGTATGAAATGCAAGCGCCATGTAATTGCCTTACTTTATCGCTATGAGTTAGCAATAGTCGTAGAAGCAATAGTTGGCGAGACGACCACGATGCTACAATGTATATGAAGGTGTCAAGCCGGTGACAATGGAGATCATGACGATTCTTTGAAGATGCTGATCAAAAGCACAATATGATGATGGCCATATCATGTCACATATTTTGATTGCATGTTATTTTTATTTTTATGCATCCTATTTTGCTTAGTACGACGGTAGTATTATAAGATGATCCCTTCACTAAATTTCAAGATAATGGTGTTCTTCCCGAGTATGCACCGTTGCTACAGTTCATCATTTCGAAACACCACATGATGATCGGGGTATGATAGATGATAACCCACGAGTATAGGGGATTGTTTGTAGCCTTTTTGGTAAGTAAGAGTGTCGAACCCAACAAGGAGCTAAAGGTAGAAAAATATTCCCTCAAGTTCTATCGACCACCGATACAACTCTACGCACACTTGACGTTTGCTTTACCGGAAACAAGTATGAAACTATTATGAAGGTGTGATGCTAGAACTACTTTGCAAGAATAAAACTAGAAGTACTTTGCAAGATAGTAAAAGTGGATAGATTTTTGTCAACAAGAAGGTTATTTGTCCCTAGGCAATCGATAACAAGTACAGGTAATCATTCTTGCAATATATGAGGGAGAGGCATGAGCTAACACACTTTCTGTACTTGGATCATATGCACTTATGATTGGAACTCTAGCAAGCATCCACAACTACTAAAAATCATTAAGGTCGTGAAACCCGGCCATAGCATTAAGTATCAAATCCTCTTTACTCCCATACGCATACCCCCCCCCCTTACTCGTGTTTAAGTTTCTGTCACTCTCGAAACCCACTGTAAATGAACCATGAACATATTGCAACACCCTACAGTGGGGGGCCCTCACATTTGCCTGAGAACGGAGGGCACCGTAGGACATCACCATAAATAAAATATACAATCATACCAACCAAGATCACGATTAACCCACAGGACAAAACATATCTACTCAAACATCATAGGATAACCATAGATCATTGGGAAATAATATATGGAGTTGAGCACCATGTTTAAGGAGAGATTATAGCGGGGGGAAGAGGTGTTACACCGCTGCAATGAGGGGGAGAGAGTTGGTGTGGACGGTAGCAAGATTGTTAATGTAGATCGCCGTCCCGATCGTTGCCTCGGTGGCACTCTGGCATCACCGGAAGCGAGGGGGGAGAGCCCCCCTCCTTCTTCTTCTTCCTTGGCCTCCTTCCTAGGTGGGAGAAGGGTTTCCCCTCTGGTCCTTGGTCACCATGGCATGGGAGGGGCGAGAGACCCTCCGAGATTGGATATGTCTCTTTGTCTCTCTCTGTTTCGCGTCCCCCAGATCTGGCCTTTCGCCGTTTCTTAAATTCCTGGAGATCCGTAACTCCGATTGCGCTGAATTTTTGACATGATTTTTATCCATAAATTATATTTCTTGCGTGAGAAGAAGGGCCCCAACCGTGTTCGAGGAATGCACAAGACACCAAGGCGTGCCTGGGCCCTGTGGTGCGCCCTGGTGGGTTGTGCGCACTATGGGCTCTCGTTTGCGTTACTTACACCTCCTAAAATCACATATATTCCAAAATAATTCTCCGCTAATTTTATCGCATTTGGAAATCGTTTGATATGGATTTTTTGCGATAAAAAAAACATGCAAAAAATAGGAACTAGCACTTGGCACTGGATCAGTAAGTTAGTCCAATAAATCATATAAATAGTTGCCAAAAATATGTGAAAGTTGTATAATATTGGCATGAAACAATCAAAAATTGTAGATATGACGGAGAAGTATCAACATCCCCAAGCTTAATTCTTGCTCGTCCTCGAGTAGGTAAATGATAAAAAAGATAATTTTTGATGTGGAATGCTACCTAGCATAAACTTGATCATATATCTAGTCATGGCATGAATATTAAGACATGAGTGATTCAAAGAAATAGTCTATAATTTGAGATAAAGACATCAATACTCGGGCATCCCAACAAACAATCATGCATTCCAGAATATAAAATGCTAAAGAATGTTATCCCTACAAAATCATATAGTCTTGTCAAGCTCTGTCTTCCCAGCTCAAAGTATAAATCATGTATTGCCCCGGTGTCAGTTAAGCAATTGGTTCATACTTTTTAACGCGCTTCAGCATTTTCAACTCTCACACAATACATGAGCGCAAGCCATGGATATAGCAATATAGGTGGAATAGAATGCGGTGGTAGTAGACAAAACAAGGGAAGAAAGTCTCATGTCAACTAGGCAAACTAACGGACTATGGAGATGTCCATCAATCGATATCAATGTGAGGAGTAGGGATTGCCATGCAACAGATGCACTAAGAGTTATAAGTGTATGAAAGCTCAATATGAAACTAAGTGGGTATGCATCAAAGTCTACTACGGAAAAATTCCCACTAGTATATGAAAGTGACAACATAGGAGACTCTCTATATGAAAAACATGGTGCTACTTTGAAGCACAACTGTGGTATTTGCATGCCCCTTCTCTCTTTATTTCCTTTCTTCTTCTTTTTTTCTTTTTTTCTTTTTCTTTATTATTTTTTCTTTTTTTCTTTTTTTTTCTTTTTCTTTTTTTTTCTCTCTCATTGTCTAGAGTCTCATCCCGACTTGTGGGGGAATCATAGTCTCCATCATCCTTTCCTCACTGGGACATGCTATAATAATGGATAATGATGATCATCACACTTCTATTTACTTATAACTCAAAAGAAATAAAAATTACAACTCAATACATATGACATAGTATGACTCTAAATGAATGCCTCTGGCAGTGTACCAGGATGTGCAATGATCTAGCATAGGAAATATATCAAAAACGGACAAGCCATGAAAATATGGTGCTAGCTGTCTTACGATAATGCAGAGCAATATGAAAATGAATGCTCAAGTCAACTATATGATGGAAGTGCATGGCAATATAACTCGGAATGGCTATGGAAATGCCATAATAGGTAGGTATGGTGGCTGTTTTGAGGAAGATGTAATGAAGTTTATGCACCGACGAAAGTTGCGCGACATGAGAGAGGCTAGCAATTATGAAATGGTGAGAGTGCGTATAATCCATGAACTCACATTAGTCGTAAAGAACTCATATGCTTATTGCAAAAGTTTATTAGCCCTTGAAGCAAAGTAATGCTACGCATGCTCTTCAGGGGGAGGTTGGTAGGAGTTCACCATCGCGCGCCCCCGACCTTCACACAAAGATAGGACAATCAAGGATAAACTGTGCTCCAACTTCCCAGCAAAACAAGAGACTATATGTGCATGCTTCGAGATCACAAACCTTAACATCAATATCTTACTAAACACAATCATCCACTAGTACCTCCCACATATTAGCATCTCTATATCACAAAACTATTTCAAGGAATCAAACATATTATATTCAGTGATCCATAAGTTTTATGTAGGATTTTATGACTAACCATGCAATTGACCAATTCATGTTGACTCTCTAATAGATATAAGTGAAGCATGAGAGTTTAATTGTTTCTACAAAAGATCATGCTCTAACAAATATAAGTGAAGCACGAGAGTATTCTACGAACATCGGTTTTCTATGTGAAGAGAAACAGGCAATCCAAACTTCAAATGATATAAGTGAAGCACATGAAGCATTCTATAATGCCATACTCAAAAGATATAAGTGAAGTGCAAAGAGCATTCTACAAATTTGCCAAGGAGTATCTCATACCAGACGCTCCAAGAATTTACGCATATCATGTGAACGAAACGAATCCGTAAACATACCGATACTTGTTAAAGAAAGATGGGATGTCTTCCGGGGCATCCCCAAGCTTAGACGCTTGAGACTCCTTGAATATTTACTTGGGGTGCCTTTGGCATCCCCAAGCTTGAGCTCTTGCCTCTCCTCCTTCTCCGCACATCGAGACCTCCTCGATCTTCGAACACTTCATCCACACAAAACTTAACCAAACTTTTAGTGGCGGGGTTAGTGCATATGATCAATGAAATCTCATCATGTACTGCTCTAACATTATTGTATAATTATAGACAAACATTGCCCACTGTATGCTATCACAATTCTATGGCCCCAAGTCAAGGAGGCTTCAACAACAATTCAAACATAAACAGATAATGAAGCTATAACAACAATTTGTGAAAACAAGACAGTCTGTAAAGATTTGAACATTCACCATACTTATGTAACTCTAAAAATTCATAAAAAAATTAGAAAAAATAAAAAATTGTATAGAAAGACTGTGCAAAACGTTTCAGAACCGTTTTACGTTCCAGTAAAAAATGTAAAATCGCGCACTACAACCAAAGTTTCTATTTTGCACCGCACAAACCAACAAGTAATTTAATCATCCTAAAGGCAAATCTTGGCACATTATTTTTATAATTCAATGGAATTTTTCAAGGGGATAATTATTTTTGCAAGAAACTTCCATGAAAAATTCTACATTGTTTCCATGAGCATGAAGACAAGTGTTCAAGGTCGACCCTTATTTCCGCCATGCATCACCTTTCAATCGCCTCTCTTTTTGAAGAAGTTTTAGGTCCCCCTCTATTTTTGTAAACTTTATAAAAGCACTCAATAGAAATAAATTACTCTCCTTTTTAAACGTCGGGGTTGTTTCCCTGGTAGCGCTTTCTTTAAAGCCATTAAGCTAGGCATAAAGTGCTCAAGTAATGAATCCACCCGGATCCCAAGGTATATCAAAGCCAATTTGAATCAACAATGATTTAGCATTTAGTAGTGAGCACAAAGCAATATGTGTCAAGCAATGACAAAATCTAACTCTCTTCCTATGCATAGGCTTGTCATAAAAGAACAATTCATGCGCATCAAGTAATGGCCAATGCGTAGTACAAACAGTTTCTTGCAGTTTTGTTGTCTTGGAAACATAGAGAGGCGGAGATGTAGATCCTCTCTCATAATAATTACAAGTAGGAGCAGCAAGCACATGCATATTATATTCATCAAAAACATCATATGTAACAGTAAAAGGCAACCCATCAATATAATCCTTAATAAGTGCAAACTCCTTCGATATAGTGTACTTTGGAGAATTCAAAAAGATAATAGGACTATCATGCGTGGGTGCAATAGCAACAATTTCATTATTGACATAAGGAACTATAGCAAGTTCATATCCATAAGCATAATTCATATTGGCATCTTGGCCACAAGCATAGCAAGCATCAAGTTCATCAAAAAGGGATATTTCAAGTGAATCAACGGGATCATAGCAATTATCATAGCATTCACCCTCCAGTAAGCATTGAGGGGTTACTCTCATCAAAAGGTAGGCACGGGTACCTAATGCGTTCTTCCTCCTTTTGTTCTTCGATCTCCTCCTCATCTTTTTCATCCAATGAGCTCACAATGTCTTTAATGTCTTCCTCCATAGACTCCTGCGAACTATTAGTCTCTTCTTGGACAGCAGAGACCTTCTCAATAAACGCATCAATATGGGCATTGTATTTATAATTCAAATAGCAATATTTAAGTTTAGCAAGATTTTCATATCTGTAAACAACATCATCATAATTTTTATACTTTTCATACAAACATTTAATTTCACAAGCACCCTTAAAAGCAACAAATTCTTCTATTTGTTCCACATCTTAATAATCATGTACACCTCTAACATAAGAAGCTAAGGTTTCATTGTCATTGAAGTCACATGAAAAGGGTAGGTGTGGAGCATCAATCCTAGAGCAACAAGTATAATCATATCTCAAGCATAAATCATAAGCATACCAATGCAACATATGAATTTGATCCCATAACAATTTCCCTTTATGAGTCAAGCGATAATCCCTAAATTATTCACGTTGATCCAACATTTCTCCTATTATATAGTTGAATGGGGTTTTCTCAGGATTATCAAACTAGTGCATAATAGCCTTCACATGACGAGCATCGAGGGTTTTAGGAGGTTCCCCGTCACCATGAGAAGCAAGTACCACTATTTTTTTTGGTGTTTCATGTTCCAAGTCCATAACTAAAGATAGAGAACAACTTAGAACATAAAATAAAACTACTTAGTGATAAAAGCAAACAAGCACACATGAGAATATTCACCCCACGCTATAACTCCCCAGCAACGGCACCATAACAATTTCCCTTTATGAGTCAAGCGATAATCCCTAAATTATTCACGTTGATCCAACATTTCTCCTATTATATAGTTGAATGGGGTTTTCTCAGGATTATCAAACTAGTGCATAATAGCCTTCACATGACGAGCATCGAGGGTTTTAGGAGGTTCCCCATCTCCATGAGAAGCAAGTACCACTATTTTTTTTGGTGTTTCATGTTCCAAGTCCATAACTAAAGATAGAGAAGTACTTAGAACATAAAATAAAACTACTTAGTGATAAAGCAAACAAGCACACATGAGAATATTCACCCCACGCTATAACTCCCCCGCAACAGCACCAGAAAAAGGTCTTGATAACCCATAAGTATAGGGGATCGTTTCTAGCCTTTTTCGATAAGTAAGAGTGTCCAACCCAACGAGGAGCTAATGGTAGAACAAATATTCCCTCAAGTTCTATCGACCACCGATACAACTCTACGCACACTTGACGTTTGCTTTACCGAAAACAAGTCTGAAACTATTTTGTAGGTGTGATGCTAGAACTACTTTGCAAGAATAAAACTAGAAGTACTTTGCAAGATAATAAAAGTGGATAGCTTTTGTCAACAAGAAAGTTATTTGTCCCTAGGCAATCAATAACAAGTACCGGTAATCATTCCCGCAATTTTATATGAGGGAGAGGCATGAGCTAACACACTTTCCGTACTTGGATCATATGCACTTATGATTGGAACTCTAGCAAGCATCCGCAACTACTAAAAATAAATAAGGTCGTGAAACCCAACCATAGCATTAAGTATCAAGTCCTCTTCACTCCCATACATCATACCCCCTTACTCGGGTTCAAGTTTCTGTCACTCTTGCAACCCACTATAAACGAACCATGAACATATTGCAACACCCTACTGCAGGGGCCCCTCATGTTTGTGCGAGAATGGAGGGCACCGTAGGACAACACCATAAATAAAATATACAATCATACCAACCAAGATCACGATTAACCCACAGGACATAACAGATCTACTCAAACATTATAGGATAACCATAAATCATTGGGAAATAATATATGGAGTTGAGCACCATGTTTAAGTAGAGATTAAAGCGTGGGGAAAGAGGTGTTACACTGTTGCAATGAGGGGGAGAGATTTGGTGTGGACGGTAGCAAGATTTTTGATGTAGATCGTCGTCTCGATCGTTGCCCCGGTGGCACTCCGGCACCACCGGAAGCGAGGGGGAGAGAGCTCACTCCTCCTTCTTCTTCTTTCTTGGCCTCCTCCCTCGGTGGGAGAAGGGGTTTCTCCTCTAGTCCATGGTCTCCATGGCATGGGAGGGGCGAGAGCCCCTCTGAGATTAGATCTATCTCTCTGTCTCTCTCTATTTCGCGTCCCCCAGATCTGGGCCCTTCACCGTTTCTTAAATTCCCAGAGATTCATAACTCGCATTGCACTAAATTTTTGACACGATTTTTATCCATAAATTAGCTTTCTTGTGCTATAAGAAGGGCCCCAACCGACGTTCGAGAAGGGCACAAGACACCAGGGCACGCCTGGGCCCTGTGGCGCGCCCTGGTGGGTTTTGGGCATTACGGTGCCCCGTTTGCGTTACTTCCACCTACAAAAAATCACATATATTCAAAAATAATCTCCGCCATTTTTATCGCGTTTGGACATCGTTTGATATGGATTTTCTGCGATACAAAAAAACATGAAAAAATAGGAACTGGCACTTGGCACTACATCAGCAAGTTAGTCCAATAAATCATATAAATAGTTGCCAAAAATATGTGAAAGTTGTATAATATTGGCATGAAATAATAAAAAAATTATAGATACGATGGAGACATATCAATAGATTCTATGTTCACATACAACGGGTGTAAGACAGTTTTACACACGAGGAATACTTGGGTGAAACTTGATAAGCCTAGCATGTACAGACATGGCCTCGGAACACTGGAGACCGAAAGGTCGAACACGAGTCATATAGTAGATATGATCAACATAGAAATGTTCACCATTGATGACTACTCCATCTCACGTGATGATCGGACATGGTTTAGTTCATTTGGATCATGTATCACTTAGATAACCTGAGGGATGTTAACTTAAGTGGGAGTTCATTAGTAATTTGATTAATTGAACTTAATTTACCATGAACTTAGTCCTGATAGTATTTTCTTATCTATGTTATAGATCAATAGCTAGCGATGTAGTTCCCTTGTTTTTGATATGATCCTAGAGAAAACTAAGTTGAAAGATGTTAGTAGCAATGATGCGGACTGGGTCCATAATCTGAGGATTATCCTTATTGCTGCACAGAAGCATTATGTCCTTGATGCACCCCTAGGTGACAGACCAGTTGCATGAGCTGATGCTGACGTTATGAATGTTTGGCAAGCTGGATATGATGACTACTTAATAGTTTAGTACAACATGCTTTACGGCTTAGAACCTGGACTTCAAAACGTTTTGAATGCCATAGAGCATATGAGATGTTTTAAGAGCTGAAATTGGTATTTCAGGCTCATGCCCATGTCAAGAGGTATGAGACCTCTGACAAGTACTTTGCCTATAAGATGGAGGAGAATAGCTCAGCTAGTGAGCATATGCTCAGAATGTGTGGGTACTACAATCACTTGAATCAAGTGGGAGTTAATCTTCCAGATAAGATAGTGATTGATAGAGTTCTCTAGTCACTATCACCAAGCTAATAGAACTTTGTGATGAACTATAATATGCAAGGGATGACAAAAACGATTCTCGAGCTCTTCGCGGTGCTGAAATCGGCGAAGGTAGAAATCAAGAAAGAGCATCAAGTGTTGATGGTTAACAAGACCACTAGTTTCAAGAAAAGGGGCAAGGGAAAGAAAGGGAACTTCAAGAAGAATGGAAAGCAAGTTTCTACTACCGAGAAAAAGCCCAAAGCTAGACCCAAGCCTGAAACTAAGTTATTCTGCTGCAAAGGAAATGGTCACTAGAAGCGGAACTACCCCAAATATTTGGCGGATAAGAAGGATGGCAAAGTAAAAAAGGATATATTTGATTTTTCATGTTATTGATGTGTACCTTACTAGTGCTCATAGTAACCCATGGGTATTTGATACATGTTCAGTTGCTAAGATTAGTAACTAGAAACATGAGTTGCAGAATAAACGGAGAATAGTTGAGGGTGAGGTGACGATGTGCGTTGGAAGTGGTTCCAAGATTGATATGATCATCATC
This sequence comes from Secale cereale, assembly GCA_902687465.1. Lineage (NCBI taxonomy): Eukaryota > Viridiplantae > Streptophyta > Magnoliopsida > Poales > Poaceae > Secale > Secale cereale. Next base: position 241,520,433 of record LR738712.1, read on the forward strand.
ACACACTCCCTATACTTTCGGGATTAGTGTTAAACCTAAATAAATGTTATTTGGTGTTTGCGTTGATCATGAACAAGACTGGATTGTGTTTATTGCAATACACTTATTCATTTAAGTCAGAGAATAATTGTTGTTCTGTTTACATGAATAAAACTTTATATGGTCATACACCCAATGTAAATGGTTTATTGAATATCGATCATAGTAATACACATATTCATAATATTGATGCCAAAAGATTTAGAGTTGATAATGATAGTGCAACATACTTGTGGCACTGCCATGTAGGTCATATTGGTGTAAAGCGCATGAAGAAACTCCATGTTGATGGACTTTTGAAATCATTTGATACTTGCGAACTATGCCTCATTGGCAAGATGACTAAAACTCCGTTCTCCAGAACAATGGTGCGAGCTAATGACTTATTGGAAATAATACATACCGATGTATGTGGTCCGATGAGTGTTGAAGAACGCGGTGGTATCGTTATTTTCTCACCTTCACAAGTCTGAACTATTTGAAAAGTTCAACGAATTTTAGAGTGAAGTAGAAAATCATTGTAATAACAAAATAAAGTTTCTACGATCTGATCGCGGAGGCGAATATTTGAGTTACGAGTTTGGTCTTCTTTTGAAACAATGTAGAATAGTTTCACGGCTCACGCCACCTGGAACACCACAACATAATGGTGTGTCCGAACGTTGTAGTCATACTCTATTGGATATGGTGCATTCTATGATGTCTCTTACCGATTTGCCTTTGTCATTTTGGGGTTATGCATTAGAGACAGCTACATTCATGTTAAATAGGGCACCATCTAAATCCGTTGAGATGACACCGTATGAACTATAGTTTGGCAAGAAACCAAAGTTGTCATTTCTTAAAGTTTGGGGTTGCGATGCTTATGTGAAAAAGCTTCAGCCTAATAAGCTCGAACCCAAATCAGAGAAGTGTGTCTTCATAGGATACCCAAAAGAAACTGTTGGGTACACCTTCTACCCCAGATCCAAAGGCAAGATCTTTGTTTCTAAGAATGGATCCTTTCTAGAGAAGGAGTTTCTCTAGAAAGAAGTGAGTGGGAGGAAAGTAGAACTTGATGAGGTAATTGTACCTTTGCTCGAATTGTAAAGTAGATCATCAGAGAAAATCGTTCCCATGATGCCTACACCAACTAGATAAGAAACTAATGATAATGATTATGAAACTTCGGATCAAGTTGCTACCGAACCTCGGGGGTCGACCAGAACACGTACCGCACCAGAGTGGTATGATAACCCTGTCCTGGAAGTCATGTTGTTAGACAATGGCGAACGTTCGAACTATCAGGAAACTATGATGAGCCCAGATTCTGATAAATGGCTTGAGGCCATGAAATCTGAGATAGGATCCATGCATGAGAGCAAACTGTGGACTTTGGTGGACTTTCCCGATGATCGGCAAGCCATTGAGAATAAATGGATCTTCAAGAGGAAGACAGACGCTGATGGTAATATCACTGTCTACAAAGCTTGACTTGTTGCGAAAGGTTTTCGACAAGTTCAAGGAGTTGACTACGATGAGACTCTCTTACCTGTAGTGATGCTTAAGTCTGTTCGAATCATGTTAGCAATTGCCGCATTTTATGATTATGAAATTTGGCAAAAGGATGACAAAACTGCATTCCTTAATGGATTTCTGAAAGAAGAGTTGTGTATGATGCAACCAGAAGGTTTTATCGATCCTGAAGGTGCTAAGAAAGTGTGCAAGCTCCAACGATCGATCTATGGACTGGTGCAAGCATCTCGGTATTGGAATATACGCTTTGATGAGGTGATTAAATCATATGGTTTTATACAGACTTATGGTGAAGCCTGTATTTACAATAAAGTGAGTGGGAGCTCTCTAGCATTTCTGATATTATATGTGGATGCCATATAGTTGATTGGATATGATGTATAATTTCTGGATAGCATACAAGGATACTTGAATAAGAATGTTTCAATGAAAGACCTCAGTGAAGCTGCTTACATATTGGGCATCAAGATCTATAGAGATAGATCAAGACGCTTGATAAGACTATCGATGAGTACATATGTTGATAAGATTTTTGAAGGAGTTCAAAATGCAACAGTCAAAGATGGAGTTCTGGCCTGAGTTGTAAGGTATGAAGTTGAGTAAGGCTCAAAGCCCGACCATGACATAAAATAGAGAGAGAATGAAAGTCATTCCCTATGCCTCGGCCATAGGTTCTATAAAGGATACCCTGTTGTGTACCAGACCTAATGTGTGCCTTGCCACATGTCTGGCAAGGGGGTACAAGAGTGATCCAGGAGTGGACCACTGGACATTGGTCAAAATTTTCCTTAGAGCAATACGGAAATGTTTCTCGATTATGGAGGTGATAAAGAGTTCGTCGTAAAGGGTTACGCCGATGCAAGTTTTGACACTAGTCCAGATGACTCTGAGTATTAATCTGGATGTGTATTGAACGTAGGAGAAATTAGCTAGAGTAGCTCTATGTAGAGCATTGGAGACTGCTACTTCTCGAGCTTGCGTTGTATTCCCTCGAAGAGGAAAGGTTGATGCAGCACAGTAGCGTAAGTATTTCCCTCAGTTTTTGAGAACCAAGGTATCAATCCAGTAGGAGACCACGCGCGAGTCCCTCGCACCTGCACAAAGAAATAAGAACCTCGCAGCCAACGCAATAAAAGGGGTTGTCAATCCCTTCTCGGTCACTTACGAGAGTGAGATCTGATAGATATGAGAAGATAATATTTTTGGTATTTTTGATATAGAGACTGAAAGTAAATAAAGCAAAGTAAAGTAAATAGTTCATGGAAGATAATATGATGAGAATAGACCCGGGGGCCATAGGTTTCACTAGTAGCTTCTCTCATGATAGTAGAATTCTACGGCGGGTGAACAAATTACTGTCGAGCAATTGATTGAAAAGCTCATAGTTATGAGAATATCTAGGCATGATCATTATATATAGGCATCACGTCCGTGACAAGTAGACCGAAACGATTCTGCATCTACTACTATTACTCCACACATCGACCACTATCCAGCATGCATCTAAAGTATTAAATTCATAAGAACAGAGTAACGCCTTAAGTAAGATGACATGATGTAGAGGGATAAACTCAAGTAATATGATATAAACCCCATCTTTTTATCCTCGATGGCAATAATACTATACGTGCCTTGCTGCCCCTGCTGTCACTGGGAAAGGACACTGCAAGATTGAACCCAAAGCCAAGCACTTCTCCGATTGCAAGAACTATAGATCTAGTAGGCCTAACCAAACCAATAATTCGAAGAGACCTGCAAGGATATTGTCAGGGATATAACTATTAGGTATAAACCGCCCAGGAGGGGCCGGTTTATGCCTATGATGAATTACTCCTATTGAAGCCCATCAAGACATAGAGTATGGCGTTTTACTATAGGAGACTAAAAGGCCCAGGGCCCAAAAGGTATTAGGGCCCGTAGACATAAACCGCCATATGGTGTGTAACTTGTATTATAAGATAGGTAAAGTAGAGGCCGAGCTAGGCACATTTATGATCCGGCCTCGGGATTCTGTAAGCCGGCCGGGCGTCATCCTGTGTATATAAAGGGACGACCCGGCGGCAGTTCAGGGACAAGAAACAACAGCTCGAGACACAGGCAAAGTGGATTCGCTTCCTGGTCATCGAAACCCTAGCAATACCACAACAACTAGACGTAGGCTTTTATTTTCATCGGTAGGGGCCGAATTAGTATAAAAATCCCTTGCGTCCTTTGTCCGCTTTAACCCCTTTAAGCTAACCCATAGCGATGGCTCCACGACTAAATCCTTATGCTAGGACATCTGCCGTGACAAAAGCACGGCAGTTGGCGCCCACCGTGGGGCTATCGCACGATGATTTTCGAGTTCTTAGAGGGCAGATTTGAAGGACTCAAGGGCTATGTAGTGGGACGGATGACTAAGAGTCGTCGCGACAAGATCTACATCGACGACGTAGGTTGGGGCCCTGAGGCCGATTCAATCGAGTACGGGTACCGGGTCCCCTTCCGCGGCATCGATGTTTTCATTGGCAAGATCGGTGAACCGGGCCCTGAGCCAGACATCTGCACCAACATCGTCGAGTTAGCTCAGCGTGCGCGACCTGCCCGGGTTCGGCCCGCCACGAAGCGTGTCTTTGTGGGAGTGGTCCACGGAGCGTAAGCTGAGGATAGATCGGAATCTGGTGGTGAGACCGTTGTTTATTCTGGCGACGAGTCATCTACCAGAGAGACTGAGTCTTTGTACCTACTACAGGATGGCCGGTCTAGGGTCGGTTCCGACGGTGACAGTATTCCGGACCCCCTTGATCTGGAGAGCCGGGTTGCGGTCTTCATGGTCGGATCACAGCATGTGCAACATTCTTTGACTGCGGCAGCGTTAACATCCGGTTTGGCGGCGGCAGCAGCAGCCGAGGCAGGAGGCCCTGTGCAGCCGCCGGCTCAAGTCCTGTCCGGTTTATTTGACACTTTGATAGCGCTATTAACCGCGGAAGTCAGCCAGGCCGATAAGGAGCAGCACGACGTAGAAGTTGCTAAGGTAAAGGGTCAGATAGATCAAGCCAAGGCGGATCTGGCAGCTGAAAACACCAGGATGGCCGCGAAACAAGCCGAGTTGGATGCTCAGGCTTATCGGCTCATGTTGGATAAGAACGCATCAAATGATGTATTCAGGAGAAAGTACTAGTCTCGCCTGCATCCGATTTACGAGGCAAGGAATCTCTTTAATACGCCAGGAGCAGGAACCAGCAATCAGCCAGTGGTAAACCGGGCAGAAGTGCCTGGAACAAGGGCGTCGGTCCAGCCACACACAACGGATCCATCTCGTCAGCTCATTCCGTCACAACGTGTACCGACGCCTCCCGGTCATTACTCCAACCCCTTGGATAACATAGTCACAGCCGCTTCACGATTGGCGGCCCTCCCCATTTAAGGAGAATCCCCTATAGCAGTGGAGGCGCAACGAGCCAGGGAGTTCCTTCAGACGGCTTTGACTCAACAACAGACTTATTCCTACAGCCGCGAGAGGATTCATTGCACCCCCCGCCCAAGCCAGAGTTATCACAGGCATATTGATGAACCGGCCGTGTCAAGCAGTGCGTGGAACCGTAACCCTCCTCGGGGGGATAACCCGGCAGTTGGTGGTGCAAATGCTCAGGACGTAGTGGACCAGGGTAGACAGCGTCGAGAGGCCGAGTTAGCAGCACCATACACAACTCGTCAGCTTACCCCGGTTCGTCCAACCACCTCAGTGGAACTAGGAGTCACCTCCAGCTCTTTAGGAGTGCCATGTCTCACCCCCACTTTACGTAATGTGCGTCTGCCTAAGGATTTCAAAGGACCGCGGAAGGTGCCCAATTACACTGCTAATTTATCCCCCGAGTCATGGGTTGAAAGCTATGAGATGGAGATGGAGATGCTGGATGTGGACGATGCAACGTGTGCTAAGTACTTCACCATGATGTTGGAAGGAACGACTCGTACTTGGCTAAAAAACTTACCGGTGAATTCCATCGGGTCATGGGGCCGAGTTAAGGCGATGGTTTATCCAGACCTTCAAAGACACCTGCAAACAACCCATGTCTATTGTGAACTTAGCTACTTGTGTCCAAGGAGAGAATGAATCAACGAGTCATTGGGTGCGCCGGGTTTCAGAGATCCTGCACTCATCAGACCGCATCAACCCCAATACATCAGTCTTGACATTGGAGGTCAATTGCCGGTTCACGCCTCTGAAGCAGAAGTTGGGACGGCTTAAATGTCACTGTGATGACATGGGAACACTCATGGCAGCTTTGGTTAAGTACGCCGATTCTGATAGTACCAAGGACCCGGAGTCTGATGACGAAAAGTCGGGAAAGGGAAATAAGAATGGTAAAGCACCACAGCCTAACCCCGCGAGCCATGGAAACAGGGGTAAGCGTAAAGTGGACAACAATTCAGATTTTGTGGCTAACACCAATACACAGAATGATGGTCAGCGTCGTAAGGGTAGGCCGCCCCCGAGGAGCGGAGGATCAAATATCAATCTTGAGCGCCAGTTAAATCTGCCTTGCCCTAGGCACGGGACGAAGGAAAGGCCAGCTACGCACCTCTAGAAAGATTGTTTCATTATGCGAGAGTTCAAAAATTCAGATCGTTTCCAGTATGACCATGGTCCGACCGACGGTTCAGGGGCTAACTCTCATGGGCCGGTTTATCACGGTGGTAGTTCTGGCTTAGGATTCCAGGGCAATCATAGCGGGCATGGCAATCAGAGTGGACACAGCAATCATGGCAGTCAAGGCAGCCAAGGTGGTTATAATCACCAGGGGAATCATCAGCAGCAACAGTCAGGTTATCAGAGCAACCCGAAGCAGTTGAATAGTGGGCAGTATCACGTTTTCACCACCAGCCTGTGTAAGCATGATCAGAAGGTTTATAAGAGGGCGGTGCACTCCGTTGAACCGGCGGTGCCTCATTATTGTGTGGAGTCGTGAGGATCATCCGCCCTCGGTTGACAATCTGGGTCGGCTGGTGTTAGTGGTGGCACCTCAGGTTGGGGGGTATAAGTTCACCAAGGTGCTCATGGACGGAGGAAGCAGCATCAACATCCTTTATTATGAAACTTTCCGTCGCATGGGGTTAACAGATAAAAAGCTCAGACCGTCAAACACTGTCTTCCATGGTGTAGTACCTAGTAAATCGGCATATCCGGTCGGCAAGATAGATCTGGAGGTTACTTTTGGAGATGAGCATGACTCAAGATCAGAGACTTTGACCTTTGAAGTGGTAAAGATCAAGAGCCCATATCACGCCTTGTTTGGGTGCCCGATTTATGCTAAGTTCATGGTGAGGCCCTGTTATGTTTATCTGCAGCTCAAAATGCCGGGTCATAAGGGAACTATCATGGTACATGGGAGCCGTAAAATTGCTTTGGAATGCGAAGAAGGTGATGCAGCCTACGCTGAGTCGGTTAGTGCAACAGAGGAGTTGAAGTTCTACAAGGACAATGTTGATCTGGCAGACATGACTCCTTTGAAAAAGCCAACTACGGAGCATGATCCGGCCTTAAAGTTTAAATCAGCTGATGAGACTAAGCTAGTGGATTTTGTCCCGGGCGATTCATCCAAGCAGTTTAGCATGAGCGCTAATTTGGATCCGAAATAGGAAAGCGCGCTCATCGAGTTCATCCGTGAGAACCGGGACATCTTTGCATGGAAACCTTCTGACATGCCAGGTGTACCGAGAGGACTCGCTGAGCACACTCTTAATGTTGATCCCAAGTTTAAACCGGTGAAACAGTTTCTCCGCCGCTTCAATGAAGAAAGGCGCAAAGCTATTGGTGAAGAGGTAGCCAGGCTCTTGGCAGCCGGGTTTATTGTTGAAGTGTTTCATCCTGAATGGTTGGCTAATCCTGTGCTAGTACTCAAGAAGAACGACACTTGGCGCATGTGTGTGGATTACACAGATTTGAACAAGGCTTGCCCAGCTGATCCCTTTGCTCTCCCCCGTATTGATCAAATCATTGATGCTACGGCGGGTTGTGAGCATTGAGTTTTCTCGATTCATATTCCGGGTATCATCATATCAAAATTGCAGTTAAGTACCAGGAGAAGACAACCTTTATAACTCCCTTTGGAGCCTTCTGCTATGTATCTATGCCCTTTGGGCTCAAGAGTGCCTAGGCGACTTATCAGCGTTGCGTGCAGAATTGTCTTTATACACAGATTGGGCATAATGTTCATGCCTATGTGGATGATATTGTGGTAAAATCCAAAAAGGAAGAAACGTTGATAGACGACTTGAAGGAAACCTTTGACAATCTTCGGGTCTATAAGATGATGCTTAATCTGGACAAGTGTGTTTTTGGTGTACCGGCAGGCAAGCTCTTGGGGTTTCTGGTGTCAAACAGGGGCATCGAAGCTAATCCGGAGAAGATCAAGGCTATCACGTCCCTTGCTAAACCGGCGTGTATCAATGACATTCAACGTCTGGCGGCCGCATTGCAGCACTAAGCCGGTTTATCAGCCGATTGGGAGAGAAGGCTATCCCGCTCTACCAAATGATGAAAAAGACAGACAATTTTGTCTGGAGTGATGCTGCTAATGCCGCATTTGAGGACTTGAAGAAACAGTTGGCAGAGCCGCCTGTCCTTGCTGCTCCGGTCAATAATGAACCACTGTTACTATATGTAGCTGCTAATGCCCGGGCTGTCGGTGTCGCCTTTGTAGTGGAGCGCAAGGAGGTTGGGAAGGAATATCCGGTTCAATGCCCGGTTTACTACATCAGCGAGGTGCTCATTGAGTCTAAGCAGAGGTATCTGCATTGGCAGAAGCTGGTATATGGAGTCCTCATGGCAGGCCGGAAGCTCAAGCAATATTTTCAGGGTCATCCATCACTGTGGTCAGCTCTGCCCCTCTGGGAGATATAATCCAAAACAGAGAAGCAACTGGCCGAGTTGCCAAGTGGGCCATTGAGCTTGGACCTCACGGGTTAAAATATGTGCCTCGTATGGCAATCAAGTCCCAAGCACTTGTGGACTTCATCAATGACTGGACGGAGTTACAGGCGCCGGAAGAAAATCCGGATCACACGTACTAGACTATTCACTTTGATGGATCCCGACAATTGGAGGGCTTGGGGGCTGGAGTCGTATTAACTTCCCCATGAGGTGATAAATTTTGTTATGTTCTTCGTTTAATGTTCCCTTGCACTAATAATGCAGCAGAATATGAGGCTCTCCTCCACGGTCTTCGAAAGGCTAAGGGGATGAATCTAAGCCGGGTTAAGTGCTTTGGCAACTCGGACCTGGTGGCTCAATAAGTATCTGGCACCTGGGATTCTAAGGACCCGCTCATGGCAGCATATCATCGAGAAGTGGATATTGTTGCTGGACACTTCAAGGGTTATCAGGTGGATCATGTGGACCGGCGAAAGAATGAAGCGACGGACGCATTAAGCCGTTTGGGTTCCCAACGTAAACCGGTTCACCTAATGTTTTTTCTAGACGTCTTGCATAATCCATCGGTTAAAATACCTTCAGAGGAGGACTTGGCTGTTCCTTATCCGGAGGCTCGGTTGGTAGCGGCTCTTCATGCTATCCCAGATTGAACAGTCTCATATTTGGCGTATATGAACCGAGGCGAGTTACCAAAGGATGAAATCTTGGCTAGGCAGATAATCCGGTGATCCACATCAATGACTATCGTCAACGGAGAATTACATCATTGCAGTGTAACAGGGGCGTTTCAGCATTGTGTATCTACGGATGAAGGCCGTGAGATTCTGCGTGAGGTCCACGAAGGAGATTGTGGTCACCACGCCGGTTCAAAGTCCTTGGTAGCTAAAGCTTTTCGTCACGGTTTCTATTGGCTGACGGCTCATGCTGATGCTGAAGATTTGGTCAAAAAGTGTGATGCATGTCAGAAATTCTCAAGGCGTGCTCATGTACCGGCTCAAGAATTGAGGATGATTCCAATCACTTGGCCGTTTGCGACTTGGAGGCTAGATATGGTTGGGCCCTTTAAGAGATCTCCAGATAAGAAGACCCACCTTCCAATGGCGGTTGACAAGTTTACCAAGTGGGTGGAGGCAGAGCCAGTCAGCAAGTGTGATGCAGCCATGGCGGTTCAATTCATCAAGAAGGTAATTTTCCGGTTTGGTTTTCCACACAACATTATAACTGATAATGGCACTAATCTATCCAAGGGGGCTATGAAAGAATTTTTTCAATAAGAGCATATCCGGCTTGACGTATCTTCAGTGGCTCACCCTCAATCTAATGGTCGAGCTGAGAGAGCCAATCAAGAGATCTTGAGAGGCATCAAGCCCCGGCTTATGGTTCCGTTACAGAGGACGCCGGGTTGCTGGGTGGAGGAGTTACCTTCCATATTATGGAGCATCAACACCACGCCAAACAGATATACGGGTTACACGCCTTTTTTCATCATTTACGGAGCAGAGGCGGTTCTCCCTAGTGACATCCATCATGATTCACCTCACATGGCGGCTTATGTTGAAGCTGACAACGAGAAGGCACGACAAGAAGCACTGGACCGGTTGGATGAGGAACGTGACATTGCAGCAGCTCGGTCGGCGATTTACCAGCAAGATATGCATCGATACCATAGTCGCCGGGTTAGAACCAGAATTTTCAAGAAGGTGATCTGGTGCTCCGGCTCATCGAAGACCAGACTGATATGCACAAGCTATCCCCACCTTGGGAAGGACCCTTTGTGGTCAGCAAGAATCTGCACAACGGGTCATACTACCTCGTTGATGTTTGAGAACATAAGGACTCACGCACATCGGAGGAGGAGACCCAGCAGCCGTGGAACATTGCTCATCTTCGGCCTTACTACACCTGAGCCATAGGCTCCCTTTATGTACATATTTTCACAATGTATATATTATGATCAATATAATAAACTGGCATCCCTGTTAAAGTGGGGCCTTCGCTGTTTTTTCCATAATAGTTTGTCACGTGGGGGCTTCTGTGTATAAAATGGAGTTCTCATGGCCCTCTTAAACCGGCTATGAAGCCAATATTATCATAAGATCACAGCTCTGGTTACTTCGTTAATCCGGCTATCAAGCCAACATGATGATAAGGGGCAAAAGAGAGTTTGATGCATGGCACGACTCAAACATAGGCACCCATTGAGCACAACTCACAATGTTACTTGGGGGCTCTTGTTGCACAGCGACAAAGAGCTTTTTAAGGCCCTTGTTGGCTATCAAGCCAGGCTTGGAAGCCAGGTGCATACACCTAAAACCCCAGGTTAACCTGCCTGCATCAAGTAAGTCACTCCGTCCAGGTAAACCTAGTATGACCCGTCGAACGTTTGACAAGTCAATCTTATACAGACCCTTAACTTGTCAATGTTAAAACGATGATTGTTTAATGTGAGGTCCATCTTAACAGGCTTCGTAAAAAGGTTTAACTCAGTGGCCTGGCAGCCCATGAAAAGCCTCGAATTTAGGCCTGGCAGCCCATAAAAAGCCTTGTATGATTTTTGATAAGTTGTTTTCTATTTTGCGACTTATGACACATGTTTTATGTTAAATCGATATTTATTGACTCGGCCTAGTGGTTGATTATAAGTAACCACCATCAAGTAAAACCGGTGTTTATTAACCCGGTCTGGTTTGATTACAAATTGCCAGTATCATATAAGTATAATCCGGTATTTGTCACAACCCGGTTTGGTTTTCTCTTAAACCAGCAAATGTTGTAAGAGTCATTAATACTCGCAATTTGGGATTGTCACCCTTACTACAAAAGTTGGTAAAGCCAGCGATGTGATTCAATGACACATGTATGATCTATTTCATATTTATGCAGCCTGGGTTATAAACCTAGGTCATGTGTTTGGGCATTATGACCCGTCCGGCGATAAATCGCCACGACACTTTAAACTTGTTCTATGCAGAAACAGGTTGAGTAAAGCTGTTCAGAAGAATAGACCGACATATTATATGGATACCGGATTAAGCAGCGTGACGCAAAGTGAATATGCACGATGGCATAATAGACCAAACATTTTCAGCTAGCCTATTACAAGGCGTGTTGCATCCCAAAGGAATAACAGTTGTTCACCAAGTGTTACGGTATATCGAAGATTAAACCGGCCCCGGTTCATGACTCCTCGCCAGCCCGGCCAGATGGCTGTGGATCACCCTGTGTCGTTTCCTCTTCTTCGTCTCCACCCAGTGGCTGGAAATCAGTAGTTGCCCAATTAATCCTAGTTAGGGCTTGGAAAATAGCTTCATCGTTTATAAGCTCGGAGGGTTCAACATCAGGAGCATAAGTGTGCTTACGGACGGGTGGGATGAGATACTCCACGTCATGAGTCGGTGCATTAACTCGTTTGTTGTCAGCGTTATAAACCGCCTGATAGTGGGACAGATCAGCTTCTTCAGCTAATTTGCTGGCCAAGGGCCGCATTTCCTTTGTCAAAGCTCGAAGATCATCATTATTAAATTCTGATCCATCCTCTTTCAAGCTTGGATAACCATTCACTACGTCAGCCAGATCAAGGTCGGGTACCCATGCTTTCGCCCGGGTTAGTGCAGTCAGAGCACCTGCCCTTGCAGCCGATCTCTTTAGCTCTTCAAACCGGGCGGACAGCATTGACAACTTTTCTAGTGTTTCCTTAATCAAAGTTGGGGCGGTTTGTTGTGAGTGGCAGTACAAATGATTCGCTGCGCGCCGGTATAAAGTTGTTCTATAAGTGTATAGGCAGCCTTCAGCTTCTTCTGCATGTCAGGGCCTAAATGGGCAGTACATTTTCCTGCATCAGTGCAACCATTATTAAGCCAGCAATTTATGGGATGATACATATTCAGAGTTATAATAAGGGTGCTTACCAAAGACAGCAGTGGTCATAGCATTTATTTGATGCTTTAAGCCATATAGCTCTTCTGCCACTCGTTTAAGGGCGGCCTCTGCATCATCAGCCCTTTTCTTAAAAGTGGATTTCTCTGTATCCCAATCCGCCCGCTCCTTTTCTGGAAGTCTTTTTTCAGTTTTTCCATACTTGCCAAAGCACTGGTCAACTCATCCTTGGCTTTGGAGGTTGCTGCTTGCTGGAACTTAAGGTTTTCTTGAAGGTCAGCGGTTTGAGATTCCTTCTGACTCGGATCAGCCTATAAAGAGACATACATATCATAAATTGGCGAATCATATTGAAAGTCCCAAGCGCATAACAAGTTATACACTTGGCACTTGGGGGCTAATGCATATTTGCGGTTATCGGAAGTTTTTTACAAGTCCCAAGATCAATACAAATATTGTTCCTGGCACTTGGAGGCTAATGCATATTTGTTCAAAGTGAAGTTACAGGACAAAGTACTGGTTCATCTTGAAAAGGTAAACCGGCCCTTGGGGGCTACACTAGCGAAAGTTCCAAAGTCTAAATATTCTACAAGTCCCGATTTATCTGGAAGAGATAAACTGGCCCTTGGGGGCTACACTGGAACTGATATAAAGAGTTTGATGAAAAAATAAACAGTATTGCAGAAGCCAAGCAACATTTACCTCATATCGTTCCTTCATTAGTCTCACCAAACCGGCTTCATAATCGCGGCTTGTATACAGCCGGTTTAAATATCCGGAGTGAAGGTCCTGGGCGCTGAGATGAGCATAGCTCGATAAGTCGGCATTCCACTTGCCCTTGTCCAGACCAGAGACTTCCTCTTTTGCATTATGCTTTGACAAGGCAACAGGCTCGCCAAGAGTGGTGTGGCCAAAACCAGTAATCATAACATCTTCTGTTGTATCGGCAGCAGCTTTGGCTGGGCTTGCCGGGTTGTCACTGGCCCGGATGGGGCTATTTTGTTTGTCACCAAGATCCATTGGTGCAGCTTCTTGTTCAGCAAAAATATCATGATCTGCCAGCAGCGGATCATCACGCAAAGCGTCAGTATTTACTTCTGCCGGCTCTGGAGTTTTTTCCAGTTCAGGGATTACATCACCATCAGCCGGTTTAGTCAATTTGGCCTTCTTACTGGGTTTTGGCCTACTGAGAAAGGTAAAAATAAAAGTTAGGGTGTGGACTAAACATAAAGGTTAATAGTAAAATAAAAGCTCACCCAGGAATTGTTTTGAGAGGAGGAAGCTATGTGGCCGTTGACTCACCAGACGATGAATCAGGGGTTTCTTGATAGTTGGAATCAGATGAATTAAGAGGATGTCAAAAATGGCCCGCTTTGGGATAAAGAACATCAGGTATGTATAAGACCTCTGATCGACGCTTCCGGGTTGGAGTGTTTGGTAAACCGGTGGAGGGCCACTGTGCCGGGTTGTGCGGCGAGCTTCATGTTGCTGCTTCTTCAAAAGAAAGTTTGGGTCCAAGTAAGCTAAAGGGTGAGAAAATCTTACTTTCTGGTTTGCTTGACGGATTTTCTATGTTGGCAGAGGATCTGAACCGGAGGAAAGGATAATTACCTCTACATCATCAGCTTGGCTGCCTTCAGCGTTTTCCTGAATATAATCATTGTCAATGAGGTGCAAGAAAAGGGAGCCAAGGGAGTCAAGTTCTACCTCTGATGCCGGTTCATCATCCTCAATGTTTAACTCGGATGATTCAGCAATTTTCTTTTTGACAGTCTTCTTGATGGCCTTGATCTTGGGGCGAGATACTTTTGCCAGTTTATCTTCAGCTTTCCTCTTCCAGAACGGATCATTACCCTGTCAGAAATTGAGGAGCTTTAGAAGGGATACTTAAAAGATTGAAATAAGGCAAAAAGTTATAAGGATACTAACAGCTGGTGGTTTATTGGACTCGCAGAAGGGAGCCAGCCCAGTTTTGTTGCAGACAGCCACCGGTTCATCCAATATCTTCTTGACAGATTCATTGATTTCATTTTCTGTTAGCAAAACCTCAGTATGACGTTGAGGGTCTTTTGGGTCCCCTGTGTACTCGCACATCAAACTGGGGCGCCAGCTTAGAGGTAAAGTGCTCCAAGAAATCCAGCAATGAACAAACTCGATGCATGTTAAACCGTTTGCATTAAAGGCCCGAAGCTTTGAAAGCTATGGTGCATACTTGGATCGTTCCTGGGCACTAAGCCGTTGGGGAAATGGATGATTGTTGGAAAGCCGATGAGGACGATAACCCGGCAGACGATTCTCACCAGCTGGAGATGTATCTTGACAATAAAACCAAGTCTGGTTCCAATCTTTAGGATGAATATGATGCTTGGCGTGAGGAAAACTGACATCTTTCCTTTTTTGAATGAACATCCCACCAAGTTCGGTGTTAGGTCCGTCCGTAAATTCCGTACGGTGGTTCAGGTGGAAGAAATCTCTAAACAGCTCAATTGTGGGCTCCTCTTGCAAATAAGCCTCACAGAATACTTGAAAATTGCAAATATTGGACACAGAGTTTGGTCCAATATCTTGAGGGTGGAGTTGGAAGCTAGCAAGCACATCACGGAAGAATTTTGATCCGGGAGGGCTAAACCCTTGGGCTAAGTGATCAACACATATAACTACTTCTTCATCTTTGGGTTCAGGAGGGTTTTCCGGACCAGGGATTCTCCAATGGATGATATCTTTTTTGGCTAAGGCGCCAACCTCAACTAAATCATTCAGTTATTCTTCAGTAACCCGGGACGGAACCCAGTTGCAGGAATAAAATTGCTTCGCTTGCTTTGCCACTTCAAAGGAAAAAGCTGAAATTACAGATAAGGGCCGGTTTATGATTCATGATTGACAGATATAAAATGTCGACATGTATTGAGGTATACACACAATATTAAACCGGAGCTAGACATTGGAAGTATTATAAAGACAACTACAAAGGCGGTTTAAGCGGGGCCTAATGCTACCTACTGGATTATACTTTCCTAAAAGTTAAACCGCCAATGAAGGTATGAAGGATGCAGATCTAAAGTAACAGAGTGATAGAAAAAACAAGTTTCGGATATCAGCAGCAGAATTACAGATCTACAGTGTGTCAATAAATTTAGGTATATTCAGACTTAAGTTGAACAAGTACTGCAGCAGTTCATCAGACCTAGGTGGGGATTACTTAAAAAGATGAAGCGTGCTAATGATAAGAAAGGAGGATTATCGCTACAGCCGCATACAAAAGCATTAGATCTACACTTGCCACCGAAGCCATGGTGAAGAACAGGGAAGAACAGCGCAGGAGCTTTGATGAACTCACAGAAAAAACCCTAATGAGATCTATAGGAGAAGCGAAGAAAGGACTTACCGGAGCTCTCGGATGCGGAGGCGCGCCGGTGAAACTCTGGTCCAAATAGGTTGATTCAGCGGCCTGGGTTGGAGTAGATGTAAAGGTCAACGGCGGCGGCAGTGCTTAGGCACTGAGGAGGCGCGAGGAAGAAGAAGGACGAAGGGGCAAGGGGAGGAAAAAGAAAGGGACCCCTCTCCCTATTTATAAGCCGAACGGATAAACGGCGGGCGCGGGAATCAAGGAGCCCAAAAAATGGATATAGGGCGGAGCTGTCGCCTCGGTCTTTGGAGGATTAATAAATAAAGGTTAAAACATATACAGGTTTTAAATGAACAGGTGATGTCATGGCGGTTTAACATGATCATGGAAGATGACGTCATGGCGGTTTACAAGGTCATTTGAAGGCACGGAAGACAAGGTTTTCCCGAAAGTGTTGAACATTGACATGAACAGGTTCAAATCAATCTGGGGCCTAATGTCAGGGATATAACTATTAGGTATAAACTGCCCAAGAGGGGCTGGTTTATGCCTATGATGAATTACTCCTGTTGAAGCCCATCAAGACATAGAGTATGGTGTTTTACTATAGGAGACTAAAAGGACCAGGGCTCTAAAGGTATTAGGGCCCGTAGACATAAACCGCCATATGGTGTGTAACTTATATTATAAGATAGGTAAAGTAGAGACCGAGCCAGGCACGTTTATGAGCCGGCCTCGGGATTCTGTAAGCCGGCCGGGCGTCATCCTGTGTATATAAAGGGACGACCCGGCGGCGGTTCAGGGACAAGAAACAACAACTCGAGACACAGCCAAAGCGGATTCGCTCCCTGGTCATCAAAACCCTAGCAATACCACAACAACTAGACGTAGGCTTTTACCTTCATCGTAAGGGGCCGAACTAGTATAAAAATCCCTTGCGTCCTTTGTCTGCTTTAACCCCTTTAAGCTAACCCGTAGCGATGGCTCCATGAATAAGTCCTTATGCTAGGACATCTGTCGTGACAAAACCACGACAGACATTATAATCATACATAAAAGATTTCAGAAAAGAATCCAATATTGTTCAAAGATAATCTTGATCATAAACCCACAATTCATCAGATGTCGACAAACACACCGCAAAAATATTACATCGAATAGATCTCCTCGAAGATAGAGGAGAACTTTGTATTGAGATCCAAAGAGAGAGAAGAAGCCATGTAGCTAATAACTATGGACCCGAAGGTCTGTGGCAAACTACTCACAACTCATCGGAGAGGCTAAGGTGTTGATTTAGAAGCCCTCTATGATCGATGCCCCCTCCGGCGGAGCTCCAAAACAGGCCCCAAGATGGGATCTCATGGGAACAGAAGGTTGCGGCGGTGGAGTTAGGGTTTCGTCTGTTGCCTTGGTGTTTTCTGGGTATGAGAGTATATATAGGATGAAGAGGCACGTCGAGGAGTCAACAGGTGGCCCACGAGGGTGGGGTAGCGCCTACCCCCTGGGCGCGCCCCTGCCCTCGTGGCCACCTCTTTCGCTTCATGGCGTGTACTCCAAGTCTTTCGCATTGATATTGTTCCAAAAATAACTCTCCGAAAGGTTTCATTCCATTTGAACTCCGTTTGATATTCCTTTTCTCCGAAACACTAAAATAGGTAAAAAAACAGCAATTTGCACTGGGCCTTGGGTTAATAGGTTAGTCCCAAAAATAATATAAAAGTGTATAATAAATCCCATTAAACATCCAAAACAGAATATATAATAGCATGGAACAATAAAAATTATAGATACATTGGAGACGTATCAAGCATCCCAAGCTTAATTCCTGCTCGTCCTCGAGTAGGTAAATCATAAAAATAGAATTTTTGATGTGGGATGCCAACCAACATAATTCTCAATGTAATTTTATTTATAGTGACATGAATGTTCGAATCCGAAAGATTCAAGACAAAAGTCTATATTGACATAAGAATAATAATACTTCAAGTATACTAATAAAGCAATCATGTCTTCTCAAAATAACATGGCCAAAGAAAGTTCATCCCTACAATATCATATAGTTTTGCTATGCTCCATCTTCGTCACACAAAATGCTCAAATCATGCACAACCCCGGTTTCAGTCAAGCACTTGTTTCATACTTCAAAAATTTCAAACTTTTTCAACTTTCACGCAATACATGAGCATGAGCCATGGACATGGCACTATAGGTGGAATAGAGTGGTGGTTGTGGAGAAGACAAAAGAGGAAGATGGTCTCACATCAAATAGGCGTATCGATGGGCTATGGAGATGCCCATCAATAGATATCAATGTGAGTCAGTAGGGATTGCCATGCAACGGATGCACTAGAGCTATAAATGTATGAAAGCTCAACAAAAGAAACTAAGTGGGTGTGCATCCAACTTCTTTGCTCACAAAGACCTAGGGCATTTGAGGAAGCCCATCGTTGGAATATACAAGCCAAGTTCTATAATGAAAATGCCCACTAGTATATGAAAGTGACAAAACAAGAGACTCTCTATCATGAAGATCATGGTGCTACTTTGAAGCACAAGTGTGGAAAAAGATAGTAGCATTGTCCCTTTTTCTTTTTTTCTTTTTTCTTTTTTTTGGGCCTTTTTTTTGCCTTTCCTTCTTTTTTTTCTTATTTTTTTTCTTTGGGACAATGCTCTAATAATGATGATCATCACACTTCTATTTACAACTCGATATTTGTAATGCCCAGGATGGAATTATACCTCCTACGTGTCGAGGCACGACTTAAAGGCATAAGTCCATCCTAGAATGATCTCAAGTTTGGTAATCTTTGCACAACTCATGTAAAAGGGGGATAGTAAACTGAAAATAGTTGGCTTACAATCGCCACGTCACAGAATAACAGTACAAGTCTCAAACATCATACAATAAGATCACTACAACCCTCTAAGGGCAAAAGCCAAATGTCAAAGTACCAAACTCAGATAAATAAAACAACCACAGGCGGATCGAATCCTAGTAAGAGTCTCCACTACTGATCGTCCGGGTAGCGCACGTAGTAGCGACTACGCTCCTCGTCGTACTCCCAATCCAGCTCGGTGCCATCACCTGGATAGCTCACAGCTGGACCTGCATCTGGTGTGTGAAGTAACTGTGAGCCACAGAGGACTCAGCAATCCCGTTCCCGGGTAACAGAACTATTTAAGCCTTTAGGTGAGGGAAAGGCTGAAGAAAGAAATGAGGTGAAGGAACAACAAAGAGTCTGCAGCAGCAACTAGCACTAACTTACGCAAGTGAGAGCGAGAAGAGAAGGCATCGCGAGAAGTGATCACGAAGTGATCCTAGCTACAGCTCACAAGCATAACCCCTCCGTGTTCAACTCCCGAATCCCTATTCGGAAATTGACAGTCACGGAACACACGCTGGTAGTGTATTAGCATCATTGTGTCAAGTTATCTACAACCGGAATTAACAAGCTCCCATCTTCCACATAACCGCGGGCACGGCTTTCGAAAGTTCAAACCCTGCAGGGGTGTTCCAACTTGACCCATTACAAGCCCACGATCCGCGGAGTCGCAACTCCAAAGTGGGAAGACCAGAGTATCCTCGGAATCCCGTGCTCAAGATATACCGAGCTAAGGTAAGGCTAATCCAGCAAATCCTCCCGGCGTGTCGACACCCTGATAGTAGCCGCGCGTATCTAGGTCTCAGGACACGTCCGGATGAGCGCTACGTACAGATACCAAAGACCCCAGCGAACTGGGTAGTATCCGCAAGTGACTCTGGTTTGGACCAACACTCAAGTCGAGCACTGGCCCAGGGGGTTGAATTAATTAAGCCTCGGGTTAATTACTCCCTCGGAAAGGTTTTAGTTGTGTTAGGCGAATAGTACCAATGTTGGGACTTGCTGGAAAAGACTTAGCACTTAGCGGTTTATCGAGGGGGTCCCATACACCCCAACCGTGTTAGGAACGCATAATCAAGGAACATAAAACCGGCTTATACGGATCCTAACGGCATGAGTGGAACAAAACACCAAGCAAAAGGCTTAGCCTTCCACCCTTGCCAATATATAGGTGATTTCAATTAAAGCATTTATATAGTGTGATATAACCCAACCAAACTTCAACATGGAGCAAGCATCTTCACTTCACCTGCAACTAGCAACGCTATAAGAAGGGTTGAGCGAAGCGTACTTAGCCAAGCAACGGTTTGCATAGGTAGGGTGGTTAAACATGGCAATTGGTTACAAGTAGGAGGCTGACAAGAAGAACATGGGCATCGAGGCAAAACTATAGATCGAGACTACTAGCAATAGGCAAAGATAGTAATGTTATCGGGGTTCGGTCATCTTGCCTGAAGAGAAGACGTTCGGATCAAAAGAAGGGTCCTCGTGCTCAAACTCGTTGGAAACCTCGTTGGAAAACTCGTGCTCAACTTCCGGCTCTAAACAAGATAAACACACCAAGCACCAATCAACACGATGCAATGCGCACTCGAAAAACATGTATGCATGATGGATGCACTAGTGAAGCACATGGAGCACGGAAAACATCACTCAAGAAAAACACCTCAAAACAAGATAACAACCTGATATTATTAATCTACACAGAAAATCACCCAAGTTTGATATAAGATTCGCTGAAATCGGAGTTACGGGCTAAAAGTTATGCCCGAAACAAGATTTGAGCGAAAACTGAAAATTACAGCAACATAGCATCTTGGGAGCTCAAAATAATTAATCTACAGCACCCAAAAAGCATGGCAAAGGACTTGAACATAAACTAGATATAATGTACAGCAACTAGGTCCAAAGTGCACCCTCAACGGAGTCACGGATCAATAGCAATGATCTTGGACATATTGAACTTTGAAATAAAATTCTGGCAGCAGAATTTTATTGAAAGTTTGGAGCAAAAGATAAACATGCTACAGCCACTCAAATGGACATGTGAGGACATGGATGGAAAGACAACAATATATACTTCATGGAACAATCAAAATCCACCCCAAAACTATCATGCTTTGTCCTACAACATCACACGAACATGGCATCGGAACGTTACAGATTTCAGACTTAGTGAAATTTCACTAAGTCCTAAAACAGCAACATCATCATAGCATTCAAAAGAGCATGTTTAAGACACCTCGAAACTAAACATGGCAAAGGGTAAGCACCTCATCAAAATACATATGACGGTGATCCCGAAACACACAAGCATGCATCAATGTGGTGAACACACCGATTGCAACGAGCTCAACAAGATGGCATTTCATAACAAGTGAAAACACAACATGTGAACATGGCACTTTGCGATGATGATAACAAGGAAACAATAAATCTACCATGCAACCTATCACACACAACACGTAGTTCGTGACGAGACGAACACGTGGACATGTCATTTGCATCGTTTGGACAAACGAGCTAAAAGATATCACATGTCAAAGGTGGCATGAAAATAACACATAACAGCAGTTTATATCATCATGCACTCTTGCAACAGCAAAACAAGCCCCTAGATGACCTCTAACATGCATGGCTACAACAGGTAAAACGTAGAGGGCATCTCCACGAACATCTGGACATGCTACACGCGCAAAACGGAGCATCACAGAGAAAGTTACAGCAGGTCAAAGTAAGCATCTCAGATTGACAGATCTGGGGAGTTAGAGAAAAAAAAACAACCTCGTTGGATCTAGATGAACAGGAACGGGCCCGGTACTGTGCGGCCCAGATCTGGAGGCACTGTGCGGCGGCGGCCCGATCCGGCGCTGGTACGGGCCGGGAGGAGGGGCCCGGTGGTGCGGGGCGGCCTGGTAGGCGGAGGAGGCCCGGCGGCCCGGCGAGGCGGGGCCCGGCCGGCGCGGGGACGCGGCCCGGCGCGGAGAGGAGAAGGGCCCCGCGCGCGGCGAGCGGCCTGGGAGGCGAGCGGCGGCCCGTCACTCGGTGCGGCTGGCGAAGGGAGCCCAGCCCGGGAGCGAAGAGCGCGGGGTGGAAGGTAGCGGGCCGGGGAAGGTGGCTGCGGCCCACCAGCCGGCGGCGAAGGAACGACGCAGGCGCGGCGTACGCCCGACGAAACGGTCCCCTCCTGGGCCCTGGCGACGCGGCGAGCGCGCGTACGGCCCGGTCGGAGATGGATCGAACGGTCGATCCACTCGGTCGCTGCGAGGCGCCGAGGACGCGGTCGATGCGGAGGAGAAAAACGAGGCGTTGACCTCGACGGCGCTGCGGCAGCTTCGAGCCAGCAGCAGGAAATCGCGGCGGCGGATGGATCCCTCGGGATCCGGGCAGAACAGTGGAGGATTTTTGGGATCTGAGATCTGAAATAAAAGAAAAAAATAGAGGGAAGGAGGAAGAAGAAGGGGACATGCCAAATAGACTAGGGGTCTATATATAGCAGTATTTTTAGGGTTAGGAGGAGTTTAGGGGCGCTAGGAGCCCTCCGATCGTGATCCAACGGATCCGATCGCGGGGACGATTTAAAAGGCCCAGACGGAGATAAAAGAAAGCCACAGGGGTATTTCCGGGACACGAAGTGAAGGCACTTCGGGCCCACAGGTACAACGGAGGGAAAAGTCAACGGAGTCCAAACGAGACGAGATTTGAGAGGCGGGTTGCACACAACAAAACAACAACACACAACACAACCTCGCGGCACACCGGTAACGAAAAACGCCCGAACAACAAAGTAGGCCTACGGGACGTCACGGACACGTGAGGGAGCTCCGGAACGCGAAACGGACAACGGGAAGAAACGCCACGAACCGGAAACAACCCACAACACAGATGCAATGCAATGCACATGTCTACATGATATGAATGAATGCCACACACTCACACAACAAAACGACGAAAGCCCGAAAGACAAAAGAACCCGAAATGGAAATAGATGAAGCCGGAGATTTATTATAAGCCCAAAAGGGAAAGTATTACATCCGGGGCATTACAAACTCTCCTCTACTACAAAAAGATCTCGTCCCGAGATCTAGGACTGGAAAAAGGAAGGGTACTCGGAACGAAGATGATCTTCTCGTTCCCAGGTAGCTTCTCGGTCTGTGTGATGTGACCACTTGACTTTCAGAAACTTGATGGTCTTGTTGCGAGTCTTGCGTTCAGTTTCTTCGAGAATTGCAACTGGATGCTCTCGGTAGGAAAGGTCTTGTTGAAGATCAATCTCCTCAAACGGAATCATTCGCTCAGGTGCCTTGAAGCATTTGCGAAGCTGAGACACATGGAAGACATCATGAACATTTGCAAAGTTGGAAGGGAGCTCGAGCTGATAGGCTAGATCGCCTCTTTTGCCAAGAATTTTGAAAGGCCCGACGTATCTAGGAGCAAGCTTTCCTTTGATACCGAACCTTTGGGTTCCTTTCATCGGAGAAACTCGGAGATAGACATGATCACCGATGTCGAAAGCCAAATCACGATGCTTTCCGGCATAGTAACTCTTCTGACGCGACTGAGCGGCCTTGAGATTCTCACGTATGACTTTGCACATTTCTTCGGCTTCAGAGATCAAATCATTGCCAAGAAGTTGGCGTTCGCCTGTTTCAGACCAGTTGAGAGGGGTACGGCACTTTCTGCCATAGAGGATTTCAAACGGTGCTTTGCCTGCACTTGCTTGAAAGCTGTTGTTGTAAGAGAATTCTGCAAATGGAAGACAGTCCTCCCATTTCATGCCGAAGGAGATGACACAGGCTCTGAGCATATCTTCAAGGATCTGATTCACACGCTCGACTTGACCACTAGTCTGAGGGTGAAAAGCAGTGCTGAACCTGATCTTCGTGCCCATGGCGGATTGAAAGGAGTCCCAGAACCTTGATGTGAACAAGCTGCCACGGTCTGAGGATATCACTTGAGGAATGCCATGTAGGGACACAATTCTGGAAGTGTACAGCTCTGCAAGTTGAGCTGCATTGATTGATTCTTTGACTGGAAGAAAGTGAGCAACTTTGGTAAGCTTGTCAATCACCACAAAGATAGCATCATTTCCTCGCTTGGATTTAGGAAAACCAGTGACGAAGTCCATTTCAATGTGGTCGAACTTCCACTCAGGAATAGGAAGAGGTTGGAGAAGACCGGCTGGACGTTGATGTTCTGCTTTCACTCTTCTGCATACATCACATTCATTCACGAATTGGGCAATCTCCCTTTTCATGCGTGTCCACCAGTAAGATTGCTTGAGGTCTTGATACATCTTGGAACTGCCAGGATGAATGGAAAGGAGAGAGTCATGAGCTTCTTCCATTATGAGCTTCCTGAGATCACCTTTGGGAACA
>LR738712.1:241544394-241595719 GCA_902687465.1 Secale cereale
CCATGTTTCACCTTCTTCACCATGGTATCACTGAGCTGGGCCTCACGGACTTGATCTTCCAAGGTAGGAGCAATTTGGAGATTTGCAAGAAAACCCTGCGGAACAACTTGAAGGTTGAGCTTCCTGAAAGCTTCACAAAGCTCAGGCTGATGTGGCTTGATAAGAAGGCTGTTGCAATATGCCTTTCTGCTCAAAGCATCTGCAATCACATTCGCCTTGCCTGGAGTGTACTCAATGCTGGGGTTGTACTCTTGGATCATCTCGACCCAACGAGTCTGGCGGAGGTTCAGATGCGGCTGTGTGAAGATGTACTTCAAACTCTTGTGATCAGTGAAGATGTCGACCTTTCTGCCCAACAACAGATGTCTCCACGTAATCAGAGCATGTACCACAGCTGCTAGCTCGAGATCATGTGTGGGATAGTTCTTCTCAGCTGGCTTGAGCTGACGTGAAGTGTATGCCACAATTCTCTTCTCTTGCATAAGCACACCACCAAGACCTTGGAGAGAAGCGTCACAGAACACTTCATAGGGCTTGGATTCATCTGGAGGAATCAGAACTGGAGCTGAGACAAGCTTCTCTTTGAGTGTTTTGAAAGCCACTTCACACTCGGGAGACCAAAAGTATTTGACATTCTTCTGGAGGAGGTTGGAAAGAGGCTTGGCAATCTTGGAGAAGTTCTCCACAAACCTTCTGCAATAGCTGGCAAGACCCAGAAAACTGCGGAGCTGCTTGACGTTCTGAGGAGCCTCCCAGTTGACAATTGCTTCAACTTTCTCGGGATTAACCGCAATACCGTCAGCTGAGATAATGTGGCCCAGGTACAAAACCTTATCGAGCCAAAACTCTTGGAGAACTTGGCATAGAATTTATGCTCTCGGAGTCGATCAAGAACCAGACGCAAATGCTTTTCGTGATCTTCTTCATTCTTGGAAAACACCAGAATATCATCCAGATACACTAGCACAAACTCGCCTGTATAGGGGTTGAAGATGTAATGCATCATCCTTGAGAAGGTAGGAGGAGCATTGGCGAGACCGAAGGACATGACGGTATACTCATATGAACCGTAGCTCGTTCTGAACGCCGTCTTGGGAATGTCTTCCTCGCGAATGCGAATTTGATGATAGCCCATTCGGAGGTCAAGCTTAGAGAATACTTTAGCTCCTTTGAGCTGCTCAAAGAGTTCATTGATGTTGGGGAGCAGATACTTGTTCTTAATCGTCTTCTTGTTCAGTGGCCGGTAGTCAACACAGAGACGCTCCGTGCCATCTTTCTTCTTGACAAATAAGACACCACAGCCCCACGGAGATGTACTCGGTCTGATGAGACCCATACGCTCCTGTTCATCCAACTGTTTCTTCAATTCCTTCAATTCATCTGAAGAGAGCTTGTAAGGACGCCGGCAAACAGGTTCGGTGCCCGTCTCGAGTTCAATGACAAACTCCACCTGACGGTGTGGAGGCATGCCTGGAAGTTCTTCTGGAAAGACGTCTTGATATTCATTCACCACTGGAATTTGCTCTATGGCATTAATTTCACCCTTATCATTAAGAGAGAAAAGCCGAATAGTATTATCCCTGGAGGCGAAGATAATCACATCTTCATCAGAATGAGTCAATTTGACTTCCTTTTGAGCACAATCAATGTGAGCATCATGCTGAGAAAGCCAATCCATTCCGAGAATGAGGTCGATGTCAGAATAACCAAGAACCACCGGAGAAGCCAAAAATCGATAGTCACCCATGCGAATAGAAATATCCGGAACAACTGTGTTGGAAGTCATTTGCAAACCCGGAGAAATAATCTTCAAAGGTCTAGGAATCCTCTCCGGAACCAATTCATGCTTAGCAACAAAAGGTCTTGAAATGAAGGACAAAGATGCACCCGAATCAAACAATACTTTAGCTGGAAAAGAGTTCACTGAGAGATTACCCAGAATGACATCAGAAGAAGCCTCCGCTTGTGCTGCATTCATCAGATTGACCCTTGCAGACTTTGGATCATGCTTGACAATAGCTGAACTCATAGGTGGTGGAGGAGGAAGACGCTTCGGATTCGGACATCTGTTTGCATAGTGCCCCTTCTGGCCACACTTGTTGCACACCACTTCAGAGAGAGGACGGAAATGAGAGCCACTGGACTTGGAGCCTTGAGACTGAAACTGCTTCTTCGACTGGTTGCTTGGGTTGGGTAGGTGGGAGAAACCACGACCACTAGAGTTCTTGTTGTTGGAGTTGTTGAAGTTGCTGGAGTTGTTGAAAGGAGCTCGAATCATTGGAGGAGGAGGAAGCCAGAATTTCTGTTGTTTCGCAGCCAACTGAGACGATGAGGTAGAGTGAACAGCATCTCGAATTCTCTTCTTAGAAGCCTCCATCTTAAGCTGAGCTGCTTCTTGTTTCAAAGCCATATTATAGAACTTATCGAATTCGTCTGGCTCGAACAAGGTGAGAGCAAGCTGAAGTTCATCTTTGAGACCTCCACGGAACTGATAGATTTTGCTCTTTGCATCAGGTATGTCTTGCTTTGCATAGCGAGCGAGGTTTTGGAACTTGACATTATACTGATAGACTGTCATGGAGCCCTGCTTGAGGTTGCGGAATTGCTCACGCATACCCTCGATAACACTTGTAGGAATGTGATGCGAGCGGAAATCCTTGCAGAAATTCTCCCATGAGATCACTTGACCCGGCCTTGAGTCTTTGTACTGCTGCCACCAGTCAGCTGCTTGATCTTTCAGTTGGAAGGCTGCAAACTTCACATAGTCATCTTCTTTCACGTTACTGCACTCAAAATGCTTCTTTATGTCGGTCAACCAATCCTCAGCATCAAGAGGGTCGACACAGTAACTGAAAGCTTTAGGATTGTTAGCCAGGAACTGGTTCAGAGTAGCATGGTGCTGCTGGAAGAAGTTGCCTTGGTTCATTGGAATGCCCTGATTAACTTGATTAGCTTGCATAGCTTGCATTTGCTGCATCATCTGCATCATCAACTGAGTGTTCTGAGCAGTAGTCTGCATAATTGCTCTCCAAGCCTCAGGCGGAGGAGGAGGTGAAGGAGGACGTTCCGGAACCTCTTCACCCTCTGGGTTAGCATTCGGAACCTTTTTCGGAGCCATCCTGTAAGAGATGACCACGAATCAGCAATTGATTGACAAAAGGAATAAGCTGAATCAATGGAATGAATTGCAACAAGTCTTCACAATAATCATTCGAACAATAAGAACGAATGAAATCATCCGAACAAGAGGAACGAATGAATTTCTCAGTTAAATGATAACATCAGTCTTCACGAGAAGCCACATAGGGATCAAAAGGATAAAATAATAAAAACAACAAGGTACAGACGGGAACAAACACAAGAGAGGAGTTTCGTTCTAACATCTTCGTGCTGAAAGCATATGAACGCGTTACGAAAAGGTTTTGCAATCCCCGGATCAGCATAGCCAAGGACCCTTTAAGATGCAACTCCTGATAGTAACCTCGGTCATATAACCCCTTCACTCAATGTCGAACCCCGAACTCACTAACCTGCATTCGTTGGAAGAATGCCTATGATCTACTGGATAAAACCCACCTATAGCTTTCCGAAAGATTCCAGTTATGCAATCAGGTGTTGGGGATACACGGGAAGCACCGCGCAATCAACTCTAACCTACATCCAGGTGTATCCATCCTTCAACACATAACCAGTCTTTCTCGGAAACTGTGTACCTCGGACCTTCGAAAAGCATCCACTATAACAAGCTATGGCAATACTCCCGAACTACCTCCCCAGTACTGGGTGATGTCGGGGTTATCGTGCCACTGGCCGTATAGGGGAGATTTTCGATGTCGGCCGTCTTAAGTATTTAGTACTGTCGCGATATGCTTGTTACAGTGATACCCCGAAGCTCAACTCCTCGGTAACAGGAGGCATCAGGAACAATATCCTTGTCACAAGAACATCGAAACAATCCCAGAATACTCGCGGGAATCCTAAAAAAAAAATTTTGTGCAAATTTTGAAGATAGGAGAGACAAGAGTAGACGTCAGGAGTCCTCACCTGAGAGAAAGGGGATGAGAAGCAAAGAATCCTACTCTCCGATATAATATAGGACTCAAAAAGTTTTCAGTGTGTGCCTAGACTCAACCGTCAACGGTTCGATCAAACAGTGGGGGCTCCTAGGTCGGAGAAGGCTCTGATACCAACTTGTAATGCCCACGATCCGCGGAGTCGCAACTCCAAAGTGGGAAGACCCGAGTATCCTCGGAATCCCGTGCTCACGTTAAACCGAACTAAGGTAAGGCTAATCCAGCAAATCCTCCCGGCGTGTCGACACCCTGATCGTAGCCGCGCGTATCTAGGTCTCAGGACACGACCGGATGGGCGAAGCTACGGGTTTTTACCAAACCTTGAGTTTCCTCGAGGTGGCCCCGCAGGCTCCCCGTTTCGGACCAACACTCATGTGGAGCACTGGCCCGGGGTTGTTGATTAAGAAAGAGGGTTAATTACTCCCTTATGCATGTTTAGTTTGTTATTAGGCAAATAGTACCAATGTTGGGATTTGCTGGAAAAGACTTAGCACATAGCGGTTTATCGAGGGGGTCCCATACACCCCAACCGTGTTAGGAACGCATAATCAAGGAACATAAAACCGGCTTATACGGATCCTAACGGCATGAGTGGAACAAAACACCAAGCAAAAGGCTTAGCCTTCCACCCTTGCCAATATATAGGTGATTTCAATTAAAGCATTTATATAGTGTGATATAACCCAACCAAACTTCAACATGGAGCAAGCATCTTCACTTCACCTGCAACTAGCAACGCTATAAGAAGGGCTGAGCGAAGCGTACTTAGCCAAGCAACGGTTTGCATAGGTAGGGTGGTTAACATGGCAAATGGTTACAAGTAGGAGGCTGACAAGAAGAACATGGGCATCGAGGCAAAACTACAGATCGAAACTACTAGCAATAGGCAAAGATAGTAATGTTATCGGGGTTCGGTCATCTTGCCTGAAGAGAAGAAGTTCGGATCGAAAGAAGGGTCCTCGTGCTCAAACTCGTTGGAAACCTCGTGCTCAACCTCGTTGGAAAACTCGTGCTCAACTTCCGGGTCTAAACAAGACAAACACACCAAGCACCAATCAACACGATGCAATGCGCACTCGAAAAACATGTATGCATGATGGATGCACTAGTGAAGCACATGGAGCACGGAAAACATCACTCAAGCAAAACACCTCAAAACAAGATAACAACCTGATATTATTAATCTACACAGAAAATCACCCAAGTTTGATATAAAGATCGCTGAAATCGGAGTTACGGGCTAAAAGTTATGCCCGAAACAAGATTTGAGCGAAAACTGCAAATTACAGCAACATAGCATCTTGGGAGCTCAAAATAATTAATCTACAGCACCCAAAAAGCATGGCAAAGGACTTGAACATAAACTAGATATAATGTACAGCAACTAGGTCCAAAGTGCACCCCAAACGGAGTCACGGATCATTAGCAATGACCTTGGACATATTGAACTTTGAAATAAAATTCTGGCAGCAGAATTTTATTGAAAGTTTGGAGCAAAAGATAAACATGCTACAGCCACTCAAATGGACATGTGAGGACATGGATGGAAAGACAACAATATATACTTCATGGAACAATCAAAATCCACCCCAAAACTATCATGCTTTGTCCTACAACATCACACGAACATGGCATCGGAACGTTACAGATTTCAGACTTAGTGAAATTTCACTAAGTCCTAAAACAGCAACATCATCATAGCATTCAAAAGAGCATGTTTAAGACACCTCGAAACTAAACATGGCAAAGGGTAAGCACCTCATCAAAATACATATGACGGTGATCCCGAAACACACAAGCATGCATCAATGTGGTGAACACACCGATTGCAACGAGCTCAACAAGATGGCATTTCATAACAAGTGAAAACACAACATGTGAACATGGCACTTTGCGATGATGATAACAAGGAAACAATAAATCTACCATGCAACCTATCACACACAACACGTAGTTCGTGACGAGACGAACACGTGGACATGTCATTTGCATCGTTTGGACAAACGAGCTAAAAGATATCACATGTCAAAGGTGGCATGAAAATAACACATAACAGCAGTTTATATCATCATGCACTCTTGCAACAGCAAAACAAGCCCCTAGATGACCTCTAACATGCATGGCTACAACAGGTAAAACGTAGAGGGCATCTCCACGAACATCTGGACATGCTACACGCGCAAAACGGAGCATCACAGAGAAAGTTACAGCAGGTCAAAGTAAGCATCTCAGATTGACAGATCTGGGGAGTTAGAGAAAAAAAAACAACCTCGTTGGATCTAGATGAACAGGAACGGGCCCGGTATTGTGCGGCCCAGATCTGGAGGCACTGTGCGGCGGCGGCCCGATCCGGCGCTGGTACGGGCCGGGAGGAGGGGCCCGGTGGTGCGGGGCGGCCTGGTAGGCGGAGGAGGCCCGGCGGCCCGGCGAGGCGGGGCCCGGCCGGCGCGGGGACGCGGCCCGGCGCGGAGAGGAGAAGGGCCCCGCGCGCGGCGAGCGGCCTGGGAGGCGAGCGGCGGCCCGTCACTCGGTGCGGCTGGCGAAGGGAGCCCAGCCCGGGAGCGAAGAGCGCGGGGTGGAAGGTAGCGGGCCGGGGAAGGTGGCTGCGGCCCACAAGCCGGCGGCGAAGGAATGACGCAGGCGCGGCGTACGCCCGACGAAACGGTCCCCTCCTGGGCCCTGGCGACGCGGCGAGCGCGCGTACGGCCCGGTCGGAGATGGATCGAACGGTCGATCCACTCGGTCGCTGCGAGGCGCCGAAGACGCGGTCGATGCGGAGGAGAAAAACGAGGCGTTGACCTCGACGGCGCTGCGGCAGCTTCGAGCCAGCAGCAGGAAATCACGGCGGCGGATGGATCCCTCGGGATCCGGGCAGAACAGTGGAGGATTTTTGGGATCTGAGATCTGAAATAAAAGAAAAAAATAGAGGGAAGGAGGAAGAAGAAGGGGACATGCCAAATAGACTAGGGGTCTATATATAGCAGTATTTTTAGGGTTAGGAGGAGTTTAGGGGCGCAAGGAGCCCTCCGATCGTGATCCAACGGATCCGATCGCGGGGACGATTTAAAAGGCCCAGACGGAGATAAAAGAAAGCCACAGGGGTATTTCCGGGACACGAAGTGAAGGCACTTCGGGCCCACAGGTACAACGGAGGGAAAAGTCAACGGAGTCCAAACGAGACGAGATTTGAGAGGCGGGTTGCACACAACAAAACAACAACACACAACACAACCTCGCGGCACACCGGTAACGAAAAACGCCCGAACAACAAAGTAGGCCTACGGGACGTCACGGACACGTGAGGGAGCTCCGGAACGCGAAACGGACAACGGGAAGAAACGCCACGAACCGGAAACAACCCACAACACAGATGCAATGCAATGCACATGTCTACATGATATGAATGAATGCCACACACTCACACAACAAAACGACGAAAGCCCGAAAGACAAAAGAACCCGAAATGGAAATAGATGAAGCCGGAGATTTATTATAAGCCCAAAAGGGAAAGTATTACATCCGGGGCATTACAATATTACAACTCGCTAGAACAAAGTATGACCCTACATGAATGCCTCTGGCAGTGTACCGAGATGTGCAATGAATCAAGAGTGACATGTATGAAAAATTATGCATGGTGGCCTAGCCACGAATACAATGTCAACTACATGATCATGCATAGCAATATGACAATGATGAAGCGTGTCATATGAACGCAACGGTGGAAAGTTGCATGGCAATATATCTCGGAATGGCTATGGAAATGCCATGATATTTAGGTTTGGCGGCTGTTTTGAGGAAGGTATATGCTGGGTGTATGATACCGGCGAGAGTTGCACGGTACAAGAGAGGCTAGCAATGGTGGAAGGGTGAGAGTGCGTATAATCCATGGACTCAACATTAGTCATAAAGAACTCACATACTTATTGCAAAAATCTACAAGTCATCGAAACAAAGTACTACACACATGCTCCTAGGGGAAGGGTTGGTAGGAGTTAACCATTGCGCGATCCCGACCTCCACACAAAGGATGACACTCAATGAAATACCTCATGCTTCAAATTTGTCGCACGACGGTTACCATACGTGCATGCTACGGGACTTGCAAACCTCAACACAAGTATTTATCAAATTCACAATTACTCTACTAGCATGACGCTAATATCTCCATCCTCATATCTCAAAACAATCATCAAGCATCAAACTTCTCATAATATTCAATGCACTTTATATGAAAGTTTTACTATACCATCTTGGATGCCTATCATATTACGACTAGATTTATAACCAAAGAACATTACCATGCTATTCTAAAAGACTCTCAAAATATAAGTGAAGCATGACAGATCATTAATTTCTACAAAATAAAACCACCATCGTCCTCTAAAAGATATAAGTGAAGCACTAGAGCAAAACTATCTAGCTCAAAAGATATAAGTGAAGCACATAGAGTATTCTAATAAATTCCAATTCATTTGTATCTCTCTCTAAAGGTGTGTCCAGAAAGGATGATTGTGGTAAACTAAAAAGCAAAGACTCAAATCTTACATGACGCTCCAAGCAAAACGCATATCATGTGGTGAATAAAAATATAGTCTCAAGTAAAGTTACCGATAGATGAAGACGAAAGAGGGGATGCCTTCCCGGGGCATCCCCAAGCTTAGGCTTTTGGTTGTCCTTAAATTTTTACCTTGGGGTGCCTTGGGCATGCCCAAGCTTGGGCTCTTGCCACTCTTTGTTCCATAATCCACCAAATCCTTACTCAAAACTTGAAAACTTCACAACACAAAACTTAGCCAAAAACCTCATGAGCTCCGTTAGTATAAGAAAACAAACCACCACTCAGATGTTCTGTAATGAACTCATTATTTGTTTATATTGGTGTTAAACCTACTGTATTCCAACTTCTCTATGATTTATACCCCCGCCCCCCGATACTACTCACAGATTCATCAAAATAAGCAAACAACACACGAAAAACAGAATCTGTCAAAAACAGAACAGTCTGTAGCAATATGTAACTTTCGAATACTTCTGTAACTCCAAAAAAATTAAATAAATTGGTGGACGTGAGGAATTTGTCTATTAATCGTCTGCAAAAAGAATCAACTAAAAAGCACTCTCCAGTAAAAAATGGTAGCTAATCTTGTGAGCGCTAAAGTTTCTGTTTTTTACAACATGATCGCATAAACTTCACACAAGTCTTCCCAAAGGTCTACTTGGCCCAAACACTAATTAAAACAGAAAACCACATCTAAACAGAAGCTAGATGCAATATTTATTCCTAAACATAAGCAAAAGCAAAGAAAATAAAATTGGGCTGCCTCCCAACAAGCGTTATCGTTTAACGCCCCTAGCTAGGCACGATACAAGAATAGATCTATGTAGCGACCCGACCCGAATGGATCAAGTATCTGTGCTTAAGTGTCATCCCTGGATCGGTATGCTGACACACACAGTACTCGAGGATTTATAACAGAGGTAAATCACATGTATAAAGTAGCGTAAATACTATTACCTCAATCAACACATAGCGGAAGCAACAAGGTTGTGGAGTTCCATCAACACCAACAGCAAAGTTGAGTGTAGACAGCGCAACCCTAACGTAACACTTACTCGTCGAATAATTCCTGCAACATGACACGTTGCAGCCATGTAGGTCAGTACATTGAATGTACTGGCAAATTCACACTGTAGAAGTAAGGATGAACAATGCCTACAACTACATGCATATTTGGCTGGTGGAGGCTGTAGGTTAAAGTTTTTGCGTAAAGCCAATTTTTCCCTACAACAAAGGAATAAATTTTATTTTAACTATCATGGTAGTTGAAAACCATTGAGAAGGTACCCCCAACTCAATCCCAATTAAAGTAATCATTAACCCAACAAGTTAACTTTAGAGTGATGAGATCAACCAATAATTCAAGTACCAGATCTCAAGATTGTCCATAACCGGGGACATGGCTAATCATGAACAGTTTGTACACTCTGCAGAGGTTTGTGCACTTTTCCCACAAGACTCGATCGCCTCCATTTATTTTCTCGCACTGCATGGTGTTTGAGAAACGGATGACCGAGACACAGTCTTTCCGAAGAGGTCCCTTTAATCGATAGATAGGCTGGTACACCTACAATCCCTCTATCTGCTAGCCCATCATGGAAAGGTTTCCCACAACTTACTCAACTATGCCAGTGCCCATAATGGCATTGTGGCTGCACACGGAAGTTTCTAGCATGAATAGTTTTATGATCCCTTTGAGCCTGGGTGGCATTCCATAGGACAATCACACGAAAACCCCGGGATTTCCTAGGACAACACTGGATACCCAAGGTGCCCTACAACCAATCCACCCAGATGTGTATTCAAGTAACCACCTTAAGTTGAACCCTTAATTAACAACTCACATCTGTCATGGATTTCACTCAAACCCAAACCACGTCTACGAGCATAGCATAGCAACCTAAGCATAACATAGAAGTAACTCCCAAGGGTTTGAAAATAATGCAGGTAATAGGTTCTACCTCAATCTACTTCCCAGTCCCACAAGTTAAAGGATCCTACTCATGCAATGTGTTTGAGGATATAACTAATGCAATGAAAACTGGGTATTCGAAAGTATGATCAAAGTGTGAACTTGCCATGTATTGACGATGTAGAAGATTCGCACTCAGAACTCGTGATAGATCTACTCGTCACACTCCGTTCAATCTATCGTAAGCAAACAATAGTAACCACACATAAGCAATCACTCAGCAAAACAGAAAGAACGAAGAAAACACTTTGCAAAACTTCGAAAACAAACGAATGACTCTTGAAACAGATAACAATTTCTGACAGTACCAAAATTATGTAAATTTGGCCTTATCAGAAAGTTTAGGTCAAGAGCCTTGATTTGCAAAAAGAATCAACTAAATCGGAGTTATAAAACTCAAGTTATGATCAAACGAAGTTCAAATTCAAATCTAGTTGAATTCAAATTTTAAAAATTTCAAAAACATGTTTAAGTTGTTTTACTGGAAAGAGGGGATCGTAACGAAGACATGGGTGTTGGTTTCGTTGGATTTGGACCAATAAGTTAGGATCGTTTTTAGTATTAGGGCTAAACTGCAAAACTTTTATTTACTGCTAAGTCCCTGGCAGAAAACTAAAAGAAAAAGAAAAGAACTAAAGACCGAACATTCACTATTAAGACCTAACCAGTGAACGTCCTCTAGATAGATCTAACTAAAAACGAAGAAAACCGTGATCTAAACCGGACCGGGGAGGTTTTTCCCTTACCGGTTTGTGGATCGGGGCGGATCGGGGCGGTTCGGGTGCGGGTTGTCGGCCGGCGGAGCTCCGGTGACGGTGGGGCTGCGGCGGTGCAAAGCAGCGGCGGGCGGCGCGGCGCTGCGGGAGGGCGAGGGGTGAGGCGCGGCAGTGCTCGGGCGGTGGCGGCGGGGGCGGCGGCGCGCAAAGGCAGCGGCGGCGAGCGGAGCAAGGGCGGCGGCGGCGGTTGCTGCGCGACGACGGCGGCGAGATGCGACAGCGGCGGGGGAAAGGGGAGAAAGGGGCGGCGGGGCGGCGTATATACGGGGAGGGGGCGAGGGGCGAAACTTGGAAGAGGGGTGAGACAAGGCGGCGGCGAGGCGTGCAAGGCACGGACACCGAGGCATGGAGGCGGCGGTCTCCTTCGGGAGGAGGAAAGCGGCGGGGAGTGGGCTGGGCTGGGCCCGGCTGGAGCTGGGCCGGCCCAGTCGACGGAGGAGAACTTTTAAAAAAACACACACACACAAGAAAAAGAATAAAACAGAAATAACCTAAAATATTATATAGGCATATAATATATCAAAATTTTCAGAAAAACAAACCCTACAACATGAACATTTTTCTACTATCAAATAAAATCCTCACAAATTCTAATAAGTCAAATAGTGTTACTGTTGCAATAAAAACCAATAAAAATCATTTTAAAAATACCAAAATGATTTCAAATTTATTTCTCTCCAATTTTCTGCTGTGGGGAATCATGTTACCCTATTTTCCATATATTTTATTTTTGGAGAAAAATAATTTGAATAAAACCTAAATAACTCAATTTTTTAAAATGAGTTATAGAAAATTTTAGAAAACCTCCAACTCATATTTCCTATAATTTGAAGAAGTCATTTTATCTTCTCTCTGGAAAATCATTGAGTTGCTTAAAGTTTCTGAATTGAAAATATTTCGAGGATGAAATTTAAAATCCTTTCAAAGCCCTTTATCATTTAATAATAAATGGAAGAAGTCATATTATCTTCACTCTAGGTTTTTGTGTTGAAAAGAATTTGAATTCCCGGTGGTCACAAAATGCAAAGTGAAAGTTTGGGAAAGTCATTTCATTCCCTCTCATTTAACTTTCAAAAGTTTCAAATTTCACTCAATTTCACTCAGCACATCAGCAAGCAATCAAATCTATCTATTTATTATAACATTCCAAAATTTAGAATTTTGGGATGTTACAAACCTACCACACTTAAAATGAATCTCGTCCTCGAGATTCGGAGATGCTAGCGAGAAATAGGTTAGGGTTTGGGGGTCTCCTAACAAATCACTGATTGGTATGGTCTGGTGTGCTACCACACTTAGAAACAGGGTTGCGGTTCCACCAAAATCAGGTCCTCCATTCTTTGGGGTTGACGGTGTCGGTCTTCTCAGATCTTGAGGGTATTTCCTTCTCTGGGCTCTTTCGGTAGTGGCAAAAACCTTTTACCCGAATTCTTGTGTCCTTTCATCTTTGATAAGGTTCCTTCGAGACTAGCTCCTCTTAGCTAACAGGTCTGGTGCCAATACTAAACAAATATTGATATCTCATGGTGGTCATGAAACAATTTGATTGGGTCCCTGCAGAAAAACGGGTCTGGGCTTCATCCTCACCGTATGACCTACGGTTGGCAACAACATACCGTGTACAAGGGAAAAGTTATATACCATTCTAAGGTTTAAACAAAGTTTTTGACATCGTCGTCTCTCTACTATAGGTAAGTCAATTAGATTTACCCTCCCGTATAACTGAGGAGAATAATAAGAGTAAGGCGGTATGGTGATCAATCCATCCCGCACCCAAATCATTACGTTGTATATGGTTTAGTGAATCTCGTATTCTATCACACGGTCATCCTCACAAGCATTGCAGAATTTTCTCTTGTCAACAAACTAAGTTCGGATAAATCCATTGATTCTGCAAGCCAAACAGCCATCTATCGTGTTTCACAACCCTCGGGTTTAACGTAACCACCTATAAGATCGTATGGTGGCAAAGTCGTAACTTCTTCCAGGGGTTTTCCTTCAGCAAGAGTGTGCTTGCTTCCTTGACAGGTCCTGGGGCCTGTGGGTTATGGCTCATCTCACCACTAGTAACACTTGGTCTCACCATTGGGTTGCAACTGATCATTCTTTCGACATCCAACTTCCGAGTATTCTTAAATCCATCCAACTATCCCTTACTTCTCTTGGTTCAAAACTGAGGGTGATTACTCTCACTCATCTTTGGGCAGTCCATTCCAAGTCTGACGTAACTAACCACTAGCTAGTGTATCCGGGTAATGGTGTTGGATTCTACCACACTTAAAATGAATAACACTAGTTCTCTTCAAAATCTTGATCCATGTATCATGTCTTCACTCATCACTTATATAGTACCAACTTATAAAATCCAAAATCAATACCATGATGCTAACTGTATTGACTCTCAACTCACTACGGTCTACTGCATTTCCCTTGCATGCTTAAACTCAACTACTTAGCACAAATCTCCTTCTCCTTGAGACAATCACTAGCAAAGTGCACTGCTTCACTATAGGATAAACATATTACTTCTGACAAGTCGCGTGGTTCCCTTGTGATTATGTAGCCTCCTTAGGTCCTCAGCTTGGGTCCACTTTAGAACTTGTATATCCTTAGCTCATCTTTGGAGTCATTATTGCTCCACACTCTAGCATTACACCCTCATTAAATCCAATTTGCAGTTCTTTCCTTCACACCATTGGGGTAAGCGCTATATCAAGGATAAACTCCAACTTATTTTTGCAAACTCCACTATTTGGGGCACCAGCTTCCTCCCTATGAGTCCAGGGTTCGCCCAGTAAGGTACCACTAAACCAAATGCACTCGTTCATCCATAATCCATATTCTCCTCATATCAAATCTTTTATTACTTCCTGAACCATTATTCGACACTCCGATTACAAGGTGCTTCACTTCGAATGTTGCCATCCACATAGTTGGGTATGGTCACACATTCCTCCCATATTTATTCCTTTGTCCTAGCTAAGGGCGATTTAGTCCCACTGGAATTGTGCACTGTGATCCTTGAAATCGTCAATCTTTTGCTTCGCCCTACTGGTCGTGTGCTTCATCTCCATCATCTCTGCCTGCACCTTACTCAGGCATTCCTGGGTATAACGAAGTCTTGCTTCGAGTATTTCTCCAATCTGACGTATGGCCTCCATAGCGGCTTCACGAACAGAGTCGAAGAATGTAGTTCGTGGTACTTGGGAGATGAAAAAGTATTGACCCATCGTCTTTGGGCAAACTCCTTTCACACGATGGAGGTGGACCTCCACGTACCAAAGTTCAACTCCATTCTCCATGAAGGGATAACCCTTGTAAACTGCATCTCCTTCTAGGTGAAAATGCTTCATCATGTCTTTCAGGATCTTTGGGTAATCCTGATCGCTAGTCAGGGTCATGATGGTTTCCGGGCCTTTGGGAAAAGACTCGTAAAGGGTTGTCATCTGTAGGTATAAGACAGAAGGGGTTCTCAGGACAACATATGAACATCCTTGGGTAAAATGGGGTCGTTTGTCCGAGAAAGGCTTGGGGTCAGCTTCTCCATGGGTTCTAGGTTTTGGTCTGGGTGAGGGCACTCACAAACATCCAACCACTCATAACCTTTCCTTCTTTGGTTCCAAACATATCAACTTCTATTGCTTCACAAACTATTACAATGTTATTTCCATAACTCAACTCTACATTGTAATAAAGGTGTATTCCACATTTAGCTACATGCTTCATTCTAATATCCAGATCTCAACTACTCTGATCAATCTTTCCTCCGGTCTGAACCTTCTCTTGGCAAAATGCTCTACTTCCTTGTAGCGTAAACTAATGGCATTAGACAAATCGAAGGTCTTCATGGTAACTATCCTGGTTCACAGGATTCTCCGCTTCCTGGTTGGGCAGTTGCTAGCATAATGACCTAAATCCTTGCACCGGTAACATGTGATGTGACTTAGGTCCTTTTCCGCAGAAATTGGGTTCTTCTGGGGACACATGCTCTTTCTCTTCCTCGACTTCCTTGTTTCTATCAATTCCTCTATCTTTCGTGGATCAAACTCCACTTCTTCTATCGGGAAACATCCCAGATACTCATGGCTTTCCTTCGTGCAATACTATGAAAAATGTCCTTCTTCTCCACATGAATAGCAAGCACGAGAGTAATATCTATTTAGGCCTTCTCCATCAGGGTCTTCAATATCTTCCTCCATTGTGGATTCCTTTGAAATTTCCTTGAGGACTTCTTTCATTGCTTCTTTCTTCTGTTGGATAGTTCATTGTACCATGGGGTAAATGTGACAGTGGGCTGGGTAGTGGGTAGTCCCTTCACACAAGAAACAAGTAATCTGCCTAGTTGGGCATTCTTCAGCTACGTGACTTCCTTCACAATTAGGGCATTCATCCATATGCTCCTCCTGGTTGTGTCCTATTTCTCCACAAATCCTACAAGCACAAGGCTTCTTCTTCGGGTTGTCACCCCGCTCTCGGATGAGACGGGATCTTAACAGAGTTCTCTTAAATTCCTCCCAACTTCCTGCTCCATTACATCCTTGTATGGCTTGATGCATCTTCCACCATGTTGCAGCACTTTTTGTAAAGTACCGAAGAGCGTATTGAACCTCATACTTCCTTGCAACCAAATTTTTCCTAAAGTGATCCTCCATGTTTTGTATCCATAACTCTGCCTCCGGTTGGGTCATTGGTCCAAAGACTTCAAGTCTATCTTCGTTCATCCTCTATTGGGTCCAAGGGTTTTGGGATGAGATTCGGAAGGTGGAGAGAGAGACACTCAACACAAACAAAAGTTTTTGAAAAGACGGGTTCTATGTTGTGGCCGTCGGGAAAACATCAAACAATTGACAGCTCACAATCGTCGCCTCTAACGTAAGTACATAACAGGGGTTGGTCTTCTAAAGGTCAACATCTTCTCAAAGTTGTCAACTCTTCAAATCTTCGGAGTATCCGCTATTGTAGCTTCAACACTTCTAATGTATGGTAAAATCCTCTTTACTCCAAAGTGATCCAAAGGGGCGAGGGTGTAGTCTAACTATTTGGGAAAAAGGTGAGTTTTGACAAAGCTTGGAAAATAAGAGAGGTATAGAATCTTTTTGAAAAGATAGTTTTAGAGAAAACTATTCCTATGGGCTTGCCAGTTTCTAGGGTCACGTCCTACAGTCAACATGTGCTCTGATACCATCTTGTAGCGACCCGACCCGAATGGATCAAGTCTCTGTGCTTAAGTGTCATCCCTGGATCGGTATGCTGACACACACAGTACTCGAGGATTTATAATAGAGGTAAATCACATGTATAAAGTAGCGTAAATACTATTACCTCAATCAACACATAGCGGAAGCAACAAGGTTGTGGAGTTCCATCAACACCAACGGCAAAGTTGAGTGTAGACAGCGCAACCCTAACGTAACACTTACTCGTCGAATAATTCCTGCAACATGAGACATTGCAGCCATGTAGGTCAGTACATTCAATGTACTCGCAAATTCACACTGTAGAAGCAAGGATGAACAATGCCTACAACTACATGCATATTTGGCTGGTGGAGGCTGTAAGGTTAAAGTTTTTGCGTAAAGCCAATTTTTTTTCCCTACAACAAAGGAATAAATTTTATTTTAA
This sequence comes from Secale cereale, assembly GCA_902687465.1. Lineage (NCBI taxonomy): Eukaryota > Viridiplantae > Streptophyta > Magnoliopsida > Poales > Poaceae > Secale > Secale cereale. Next base: position 241,561,399 of record LR738712.1, read on the forward strand.
CTATCATAGTAGTTGAAAATCATTGAGAAGGTACCGCCAACTCAATCCCAACTAAAGTAATCATTAACCCAACAAGTTAACTTTACAGTGATGAGATCAACCAATAATTCAAGTACCAGATACTCAAGATTGTTCATAACCGGGGACATGGCTAATCATGATCAGTTTGTACACTCTGCAAAGGTTTGTGCACTTTTCCCACAAGACTCGATCGCCTCCGTTTATTTTCTCGCACTGCATGGTGTTTGAGAAACGGATGACCGAGACACAGTCTTTCCGAAGAGGTCCCCTTAACCGATAGATAGGCTGGTACACCTACAATCCCTCTACATCTGCTAGCCCATCATGAAAAGGTTTCCCACAACTTACTCAACTATGCCAGAGCCCATAATGGCATTGTGGCTGCACACGGAAGTTTCTAGCATGAATAGTTTTATGATCCCTTTGAGCCTGGGTGGCATTCCATAGGACAATCACACGGAAACCCCGGGATTTCCTAGGACAACACTGGATACCCCAGGTGCCCTGCAACCAATCCACCCAGATGTGTATTCAAGTAACCACCTTAAGTTGAACCCTTAATTAACAACTCACATCTGTCATGGATTTCACTCAAACCCAAACCACGTCTACGAGCATAGCATAGCAACCTAAGCATAACGTAGAAGTAACTCCCAGGGGTTTGAAAATAGTGTAGGTAATAGGTTCTACCTCAATCTACTTCCCAGTCCCACAAGTTAAAAGATCCTACTCATGCAATGTGTTTGAGGATATAACTAATGCAATGAAAACTGGGTATTGGAAAGTATGATCAAAGTGTGAACTTGCCTTGTACTGACGATGTAGATGATTCGCACTCAGAACTCGTGATAGATCTACTCGTCACACTCTGTTCAATCTATCGTAAGCAAACAATAGTAACCACACATAAGAAATCACTCAGCAAATCAGAAAGAACGAAGAAAACACTTCGGAAAACTTCGAAAACAAACGAATGACTCTTGAAACAGAAAACAATTTTTAACAGTACCAAAATTATGTAAATTTGGCCTTATCAGAAAGTTTAGGTCAAGAGCTTCGATTTGCAAAAAGAATCAACTAAATCGGAGTTATAAAACTCAAGTTATGATCAAACGAAGTTCAAATTCAAATCTAGTTGAATTCAAAATTTAAAAATTTCAAAAACATGTTTAAGTTGTTTTACTGGAAAGAGGGGATCGTAACGAAGACGTGGGCGTTGGTTTCGTTGGATTTGGACCAACGAGCAAAAAGTTAGGACCGTTTGAAGTATAGGGGCTAAACTGCAAAACTTTTATTTATACCTAAGTCCCTTGCAAAAAACTAAAAGAAAAAGAAAAGAACTAAAGAACGAACGTTCACTATAAGGCCTAACCAGTGAACGCCCTCTAGATAGATCTACCTAAAAAACAAAACCGAAGAAAACCGTGATCTAAACCGGACCGGGGCGGTTTTTTCCTTATCGGTTCGGGCGCGGGTCGTCGGCCGGCGGAGCTCCGGTGACGGCGGCGCGAAGCAGCGGCAGGCGGTGCGGCGCTGCGGGAGAGCGAGGGGTGAGGCGCGGCAGCGCTCGGGCGGTGGCGGCGTGCAAAGGCAGCGGCGGTGAGCGGAGCAAGGAGGGCGACGGCGGTTGCTGCGCGATGGCGGCGGCGAGATGCGGCAGCGGCGGGGGAAAGGGGAGAGAGGGGCGGCGTATTTATGGGGAGGGGGCGAGGGGCGAAACTTGGAGGAGGGGTGAGACAAGGCGGCGGCGAGGCGTGCAAGGCACGGACGCCGAGGCATGGCGGCGGCGGTCTCCTTCGGGAGGAGGAAGGCGGCGGGGAGTGGGTTGGGCTGGGCCCGGCTGGACCTGGGCCAGCCGAGTCGGCGGAGGAGAACTTTAAAAAAAACACAGACAAGAAAAAGAATAAAACAGAAATAACCTAAAATATTATATAGGCATATAATATATCAAAATTTTCAGAAAAACAAACCCTACAACATGAACATTTTTCTACTATCAAATAAAATCCTCACAAATTCTAATAAGTCAAATAGTGCTACTGTTGCAATAAAAACCAATAAAATTCATTTTAAAAATACCAAAATGATTTCAAATTTATTTCTCTCCAATTTTCTGTTGTAGGGAATCATGTTACCCTATTTTCCATATATTTTATTTTGGAGAAAAATAATTTGAATAAAACCCAAATAACTCAATTTTTTAAAATGAGTTATAGAAAATTTCAGAAAACCTCCCACTCATATTTCCTATAATTTGAAGAAGTCATTTTATCTTCTCTCGGGAAAATCATTGAGTTGCTTAAAGTTTCTGAATTGAAAATATTTCGAGGATGAAATTCAAAATCCTTTCCAAAGCCCTTTATCATTTAATAATAAATGGAAGAAGTCATATTATCTTCACTCTAGGGTTTTGTGTTGAAAAGAATTTGAATTCCCGGTGGTCACAGAATGCAAAGTGAAAGTTTGGGAAAGTCATTTCATTCCCTCTCATTTAACTTTCAAAAGTTTCAAATTTCACTCAGCACATCAGCAAGCAATCAAATCTATCTATTTATTATAACATTCCAAAATTTAGAATTTTGGGATGTTACAATCTACGTATTGCCATCTTTGGTAGGCAATCCAGAAGTGGCTCTCATAATAGATTCATAAGGTAACTTGATTTTATTTCTAGGAAAGTGTTCCATGCCTTTCCTTAACAGAAATTGGAATCTAATATTTCCTTCCTTCATGTCAATAATCGCACCAATCGTTCTAAGGAAAGGTCTACCAAGAATAATATGACATGTAGGATTGCAATCTATATCAAGAACGATGAAATCTACGGGCACATAGTTCCTATTTGTAACAATAAGAACATAATTAATCCTTCCCGTAGGTTTCTTAATGGTAGAATCCGCAAGATGCAAATTTAAAGAACAATCATCAAGTTCATGGAAACCTAACATATCGCACAAAGCTTTTGGAATAGTGGAAACACCTGCACCCAAATCACACAAAGGAAAGCATTCATGATCTTTGATCTTAATTTTAATAGTAGGTTCCCACTCATCATAAAGCTCTGTAGGGATAGAAACTTCTAATTCATGTTTTTCTTCATAAGTTTGCATTAAAGCATCAACTATGTGTTTGGTAAAAGCTTTATTTTGACTATAAGCATGAGGAGAATTTTGCACGGATCGCAACAAGGAAATACAATCTATTAAAGTGAAATTATCATAATTCAATCCCTTGAAATCCAAGATAGTGGGTTCATTGCTATGTAAAGTCTTGATCTCTTCAATCCCACTTTTAACAATTTTAACATCAAGATCTAAAAACTCGGAATCATTGGGACGCCTTTTAACTAAAGTAGACTCATCTCCAGTCCCATCTTTATCAAGATTCATACTAGAAAACAAGGATTTAATAGGATACACATCAATCACTTTTAGATCTTCATCTTCATTATCATGATAACTAGAAGAACACGCTTTCATAAAGCAATCTCTTTTAGCACGCATCCAAGTGGTTCTTTCCTTGCATTCATCAATGGAAATTCTCATGGATTTGAGAGACTCATTAATATCATGCTTAGGTGGAATAGATCTAAGTTTCAAAAAATCAACATCAAGAGAAATTCTATCCACGTTTATAGCCAATTTGTCAACCTTAAGCAATTTTTCTTCAACCAAAGTATTGAAATTATTTTGTGAATTCATAAACTCTTTAACACTAGTCTCAAATTCAGAGGGCATCTTACTAAAATTTCCATAAGAGTTATTGTAGGAATTACCATAATTGTTAGAGGAATTACTAGGAAAAGGCCTAGAATTAAAGTTTTCTCTACAAGCATTGTTACCAAAATTATTCCTTCCAACAAAATTCACATCCAAAGATTCATTATTATTCTCAATCAACGTGGACAAAGGCATATCATTAGGATCAGAAGAAGCACTTTTAGTAGCGAATAATTTCATAAGTTCATCCATCTTTCCACTCAAAACACTAACCTCTTCAATAGCATGCACTTTTTTACTAGTACATCTTTCAGTGTGCCATTGAGAGTAGTTAACCATAATATTATATAGGAGTTTGGTAGCTTCTCCTTAAGTGATTTCCATAAAAGTGCCCCCCACGGCTGAATCTAAAAGATTTCTAGAAGCAAAATTCAAGCCGGCATAAATTTTTTGTATAATCATCCACAAGTTCAAACCATGTGTAGGGCAATTGCGTATCATTAATTTCATTCTCTCCCAAGCTTGTGCAACATCCTCATGATCTAGTTGCTTAAAATTCATAATATCGTTTCTAAGAGAAATAGTCTTAGCGGTAGGAAAATACTTAGAGATAAAGGCATCTTTGCACTTATTCCATGAATCAATAATATTTCTAGGGAAAGAAGAGAACCAAGTTTTAGCACGATCTCTAAGTGAAAACGGAAATAGCTTCAATTTAACAATATCATTATCTATATCCGTCTTCTTTTGCATATCGCACAAATCAACAAAGTTGTTTAGATGGGTAGCGGCATCTTCACTAGGAAGGCCAGAAAATTGATCTTTCATGACAAGATTCAACAGAGCATCATTGATCTCACAAGATCCAGCATCTAAGATAGGAGCAATCGGAGTGCTAATAAAATCATTATTGATGGTATTGCAAAAGTCAAACAATTTGGTATTGTCTTGAGCCATAGTGACAAGCAAGCAATCCAACATACAAGCAAACAAGAGGCAAGCAAATGTTAAACACACGGAAGAAGAAGGGCGAATAAAATGGCAAGGGTGAAGTGGGGGAGAGGAAAACGAGAGGCAAATAATGTAATGCGAGGGATAAGGGTTTGTGATAGGTACTTGGTATATGACTTTTGCGTAGATCTCCCCGGCAACGACGCCGGAAATTGGCTAGTTGTCGGGAGATCAAATCTTGACTTGACTTGGCGTGAGTCTCCCCGGCAACCGCGCCAGAAATTCTTATTGCTACTTCTCGAGCTTGCGTTGTATTCCCTCAAAGAGGAAAGGGTGATGCAGGACAGTAGCATAAGTATTTCCCTCAGTTTTTGAGAACCAAGGTATCAATCCAGTAGGAGACCACGCGCGAGTCCCTCGCACCTGCACAAACAAATAAGAACCTCACAGCCAATGCGATAAAAGGGGTTGTCAGTCCCTTCTCAGTCACTTACGAGAGTGAGATCTGATAGATATGAGAAGATAATATTTTTGGTATTTTTGGTATAGAGATTGAAAGTTAATAAAGCAAAGTAAAGTAAATAGTTGATGGAAGATAATATGATGAGAATAGACCCAGGGGCCATAGGTTTCACTAGTGGCTTCTCTCATGATAGCAGAATTCTACGGTGGGTGAACAAATAACTGTCGAGCAATTGATAGAAAAGCACATACTTATGAGAAGGCATGATCATTATATATAGGCATCACGTCTGTGACAAGTAGACCGAAACGATTCTGCATCTACTACTGTTACTCCATACATCGACCGCTATCCAGCATGCATCTAGAGTATTAAGTTCATAAGAACATAGTAATGCCTTAAGCAAGATGACATGATGTAGAGGGATAAACTCAAGCAATATGATATAAATCCCATCTTTTTATCCTCGATGGAAACAATACTTTACATGCCTTGCTGCCCCTGCTGTCACTGGAAAGGACACCACAAGATTTAACCCAAAGCCAAGCACTTCTCCCACTACAAGAACTATAAATCTAGTAGGCCAAACCAAATCAATAATTCGAAGAGACTTGCAAGGATATTATGAGCACACATAAAAAGTTCAGAGAAGAACCAAATATCTTTCATAGATAACCTTGATCATAAACCCACAATTCATTGGATCTCGACAAACACACCGCAAAAAGATTACATCGAATAGATCTCCTCGAAGATCGAGGAGAACTTTGTATTAAGATCCAAAGAGAGATAAGAAGCCATCTAGATACTAGCTATGGACCCGAAGGTCTATGGTAAACTACTCACAACTCATCGAAGAGGCTATGGTGTTGACGTAGAAGCCCTCCGTGACCGATGCCCCCTCCGGCGGAGCTCTGGAACAGGCCCCAAGATGGGATCTCACTGGAACAGAAGGTTGCGGCAGTGGAATTAGTGTTTCTTCTGTTGCCTCGATGTTTTCAGGGTATGAGAGTATATATAGGCTGAAGAGGCACGTCGGGGGGTCAACAGGTGGCCCACGAGGGTGGGGGGCGCGCCTACCCCCCTGGGCGCGCCCCCTGCCCTCGTGGCCACCTCTTTCACTTCCTAGAGTGTACTCCAAGTCTTTCGCGTTTATATTGTTAAAAAATAACTCTCCCGGTGGTTTTCATTACGTTTGGACACCGTTTGATATTACTTTTCTGTCAAACACTAAAATAGGCAAAAACAACAATTTGCACTTGGCCTTGGGTTAGTAGGTTAGTCCCCAAAATAATATAAAAGTGTATAATAAAGCCCATTAAACATCCAAAATAGAATATATAATAGCATGGACCTATCAAAAATTATAGATAGGTTGGAGACGTATCAGAGACATAGATATTTGCAAAGTACACTGATACGTCTCCAACGTATCTATAATTTTTTATTGTTCCATGCTATTATATTATCCATCTTGGATGTTTTATATGCATTTATATGTTGTTTTATATGATTTTTAGGACTAAACTATTAACCTAGAGCCTAGTGCCGGTTTTTGTTTTTTCCTTGTTTTTGAGTTTACATAAGAGGAATACCAAACGGAGTCCAATTAACGAGCCAATTTTTAATGATTTTTTTATGGACCAAAAGAAACCCCGGAACAACAGAGTTGGGCCAGAAGAGTCCCTGGCCATCCACGAGGGTTTAGGGCGCTCCCCCCTACCTCGTGGACGACTCAGAGACCCCCCTGACATGAGCCCGACACCAAAATTTCCTATAAAAATAGAAACCCCCCAAAAGAAACCTAGATCGGGAGTTCCGTCGCCGCAAGCCTCTGTAGCCACCAAAAACCAATCGGGACCCTGTTATGGCACCCTGCCGGAGGGGGCATCCCTCACCGGTGGCCATCTTCATCATCCCGGCACTATCCATGATGAGGAGGGAGTAGTTCACCCTCGGGGCTGAGGGTATGTACCAGTAGCTATGTGTTTGATCTCTCTCTCTCTCTCTCTCTCTCTCTCTCTCTCTCTCTCTCTCTCGTGTTCTTGATTTGTTATGATCTTGATGTACCGCGAGCTTTGCTACTATAGTTGGATCTTATGATGTTTCTCCCCCTCTACCTTCTTGTAATAGATTGAGTTTTCCCTTTGAAGTTATCTTATCGGATTGATATGGATTTCAGAACACTTGATGTATGTCTTGCATGTGCTTATCTGTGGTGACAATGGGATATTCATGTGATCTACTTGATGTATGTTTTGGTGATCAACTTGCGGGTTCGGTGACCTTGTGAACCTATGCATAGGGGTTGGCACACGTTTTCGGCTTGACTCTCCGGTAGAAACTTTGGGGCACTCTTTGAAGTTCTTTGTGTTGGTTGAATAGATGAATCTGAGATTGTGTAATGCATATCGTATAATCATGCCCACTGAGACAATGGAGTATCTAGGTGACATTAGGGTTTTGGTTGATGTGTGTCTTAAGGTGTTATTCTAGTACGAACTCTAGGATAGATCGAACGGAAAGAATAGCTTCATGTTATTTTACTACGGACTCTTGAATAGATTGATCAGAAAGAATAACTTTGAGGTGGTTTCATACCCTACAATAATCTCTTCATTTGTTCTCCGCTATTAGTGACTTTGGAGTGACTCTTTTTTGCATGTTGAGGGATTGTTATATGACCTAACTATGTTATTATTGTTGAGAGAACTTGCACTAGTGAAAGTATGAACCCTAGGCCTTGTTTCGAAGCATTGCAATACCGTCTGTGCTCACTTTTATCATTAGTTACCTTGCTGTTTTATATTTTTAGATTACAAAAACCTATATCTACCATTCATATTGCACTTGAATCACCATCTCTTTGCCGAACTAGTGCACCTATACAATTTACCATTGTATTGGGTGTGTTGGGGACACAAGAGACTCTTTGTTATTTGGTTGCAGGGTTGTTTGAGAGAGACCATCTTCATCCTACGCATCCCACGGATTGATAAACCTTAGGTCATCCACTTGAGGGAAATTTGTTACTGTCCTACAAACCTCTGCACTTGGAGGCCCAACAACGTCTACAAGAAGAAGTTTACGTAGTAGACATCAAGCTCTTTTCTGGCGCCGTTGCCGGGGTGGCTAGGTAAGCGGCACTCACATCCCGTCAACTAAGCTCTTTTCTGGCACGGTTGCCGGGGAGGCGAGTGCTTGAAGGTATATCTTTAGATCTTGCAACCGAATCTTTTAGTTAGTTGTTTTATCACTAGTTTAGTTCATTAAAGAAAACTACAAAAAATGGAATTGAGGGTGACTCATATGCTTCATCTTTTTAATATCTTTCATGAAAATGATGGAAAGGAAAATTGTGCTGAAGTGCTAGAAGAAGAATGCATTAAAATGTTTGGCACTAGATACTTGAATGATGAGAGTGATTATGCTTATGATATTGAAAGGCCCAAGCTTGGGGATGCTATGTTTGATGAGAATGACATGTTTGAGAGTTTGTTTTTTGCAATTAATGTTTGTCCCAAGCTTGGGGATGCTATGTTTGATGAAGATGATATTTTTTGTCCCCCAAATTTCGATGAGCAAATTTATTTTGATGATAGCATGCCTCCTATTTATGATGATTATATTGATGAAAGTGGGTTTGGAAGAGTGTCAACTTTAGGAAGTAATGACCCCACTATTTTGGAGGGTGTTGAATCACATTGTGATAATTATGAAAGTGGATTTGGAGAGGTCATGATTGTATTTAGTGATGAATCCACTATTTCGGAAGAGGTTCCAATTGATTATGAGAACAAAGTTGCTATCTATGATGATTATTGTGATGACTTGTGCTATTAATAATAATGATAACCATGAAACTTGTCATCATGATTTTAGTTTTCAATTGGATTATGCCTCACATGATAATTATTTTGTTGAGTTTGCTCCCACTATTATTGATGAGAAAAAATTTCTTATTTGGAGAGTAGTAAATTTTCTATGCTTGTAGATCATGAAAAGAATACTTTATGTGATGGTTATATTTTTGAATTCATTCATGATGATACTAAAAATTATTATGAGGGAGGAATATATGCTTGTAGGAGTTGCAATAATATCAAGTTTTCTCTCTATGTGCTTAAAATCTTGAAGTTATGCTTGCATTGCCTTCCTATGCTAGTTAATTATCGTTCCCATAAGTTGTTTGCTCACAAAATCCCTATTCATAGGAAGTGGGTTAGACTTAAATGTTCTAGTTATATTCTTCATGATGCTCTCTTTATGTTTCAATTCTTATCTTTTATGCGAGCATCATTGAAACCATCATGCCTAGCTAAAAGGCATTAGAGAAAAGCAATTGTTGGGAGACAACCCAGCATTTACCCTCACTGTTTATATGTGTCCACATGATTAATATACTTTAGTAATCATGTTTTATAGCTTTTGTTTGAATAAAGTGCCAAGTAGAACCTTTGGGGAGACTGGGGTGAAGTCTTTGCGATCTTGCTGTAAAAAATAGAAACTTTTGCGCTCACGAGATTAGCTGCCATGTTTTACTGGAGAGTGCTTTTAGGTTGATTATTTTTGAAGAGGATTAATAGAAAAATTCCTCACGTCCGCCAATTTATTTCAAAAAAATTAGAGTTACAGAAGTATTCGAAAGTTACATATTGCTTCAGACTGTTCTGTTTTTTGACAGATTCTGTTTTCTGTGTGTTGTTTGCTTATTTTGATGAATCTATGAGTAGTATCGGGGGGTATGAACCATAGAGAAGTTGGAATACAGTAGTTTTAACACCAATATAAATCAAGAATGAGTTCAATACAGTACCTTAAAGTGGTGGTTTGTTTTCTTCTACTAACGGAGCTCACGAGATTTTCTGTTAAGTTTTGTGTTGTGAAGTTTTCAAGTTTTTGGGTAAGGATTTGATGGACTATGGAATAAAGAGTTTCAAGAGCCTAATCTTGGGGGTTCCCAAGGCACCCCAAGGTAAAATTTAAGGACAACAAAAAGCCTAAGCTTGGGGATGCCCCGGGAAGGCATCCCCTCTTTCGTCTCAGTCTATCGGTAACTTTACTTGAGACTATATTTTTATTCACCACATGATATGTGTTTTGCTTGGAGCGTCTTGTATGATTTGAGTCTTTGATTTTTAGTTTACCACAATCATCCTTTCTGTACACACATTTTGGGAGAGACACACATGAATCGGAATTTATTAGAATACTCTATGTGCTTCACTCATATCTTTTGAGCTAGATAATTTTGCTCTAGTGCTTCACTTATATCTTTTTAGAGCACGATGGTGGTTTTATTTTATAAAAAGTATTGATCTCTCATGCTTCACTTATATTATTTTGAGAGTCCTTTAGAACAGAAATGTAATTTGCTTTGGCTATAAAATTAGTCCTAATATGATAGGCATCCAAGATTAGTATTATAAAAACTTCCATATAAAGTGCATTGAATATTGTGAGAAGTTTGATACTTGATGATTGTTTTGAGATATGAAGATGGTGATATTAGAGTTGTGCTAGTTTAGTAATTATGGATTTGAGAAATAATTGTGTTGAGGTTTGCAAGTCCCATAGCATGCATGTATGGTAATCATTGTGTACCAAATTTGAAGCATGAAGTATTTCTTTGATTGTCTTCCTTTGTGTGGAGTTCAGGATCGCGCGATGGTTAACTCCTACCAACCCTTCCCCTAGGACCATGTGTGTAGTGCTTGGTTTTGATGACTTGTACATTTTTGCAATAAGTATGTGAGTTCTTTATGACTAATGTTGAGTCCATGGATTATATGCACTCTCACCCTTCCACCATTTCTAGCCTCTCTAGTACCGCGCAACTTTCGCCAGTACCATACACCCACCATATACCTTCCTCAAAACAGCCACCATACCTACCTATTATGGCATTTCCATAGCCATTCCAAGATATATTGACATGCAACTTTCCACTGTTTCGTTTATTATGACACGCTCCATGCTACCTCTTGAGCTTGTGTTGCATTCCCTCGAAGAGGAAAGGGAGATGCAGCATGGTAGAGTAATTATTTCCCTCAGTTTCTGAGAACCAAGGTATCAATCCAGTAGGAGACCATGCGCGAGTCCCTCGCACCTGCACAAACAAATAAGAACTTCGCAGCCAATGCGATAAGGGGTTGTCAATCCCTTTACGGTCACTTACGAGAGTGAGATCTGATAGAGATGATAGTTTATATTTTTGGTTTAATAAAACAGCAAATAAAAGCGGTAAAAATAAAGTAGATGTAGATTGATATGCTGAGAATAGACCTCGGGGCCATAGTTTTCTCTAGTGGCTTCTCTCATGATAGCGATATTCTACGGCGGGTAAACAAATTACTGTCGAGCAATTGATAGAAAAGCGAATAATTATGAGACTATCTAGGCATGATCATTGTATATAGGCATCACGTCCGAAACAAGTAGACCAACTCCTGCCTGCATCTACTACTATTACTCCGCACATCGACCGCTATCCAGCATGCATCTAGTGTATTGAGTTCATAAGAACAGAGTAACGCCTTAAGCAAGATGACATGATGTAGAGGGATAAACTCAAGCAATATGATGTAAACCCCATCTTTTTATCCTCGATGGCAACAATACAATACGTGCCTTGCTACCCCTACTGTCACTGGGAAAGGACACCGCAAGATTGAACCCAAAGCCAAGAACTTCTCCCATTGCAAAAACTATAGATCTAGTAGGCCAAACCAAACCAATAATTCGAAGAGACTTGCAAGGATATTATGAGCACACATAAAAAGTTCCGACAGGAACCAAATATCTTTCATAGATAACCTTGATCATAAACTCACAATTCATCGGATCTCGACAAACACACCGCAAAAAGAGATTACATCGAATAGATCTCCTCGAAGACCGAGGAGAACTTTGTATTGAGATCCAGAGAGAGAAAAGAAGCCATCTAGATATTGGGGAACATAGCAGAATTCAAAAAATTTCTACGCTTTCACCAAGATCAATCTAAGGAGTCATCTAGCAACGAGCATAAAGGAGTTCATCTACATACCCTTTGTAGATCGCGAGCGGAAGCGTTCGTAGGAATGTGGATGATGGAGTCGTACTCTTCGTGATCCTCGTCACCAATGATCCCAGCACCGAACGGACGGCACCTCCGCATTGAACACACGTACGGTACAGCGATGTCTCCTCCTTCTTGATCCAGCAAGGGGGGAGGAGAGGTTGATGGAGATCCAAGAGCACAACGGCGTGGTGGTGGATGCAACGGGAAAAGTTGTAGGGCTTCGCCGAGACCCTGCGGGAGGAGTTGGAGGTGTAACGGGGGGGAGGTGCCAGGGCTGAGGTGCGGCTGCCCTCTCTCCCCCCCACTATATATAGGGGGCCAGGGGGCGCCGGCCCTAGGAGATCCAATCTCCTAGGGGGGCGGCGGCCAAGGGGGGGTATCTTGCCCCCAAACCCCGGGACCCTTCCGGTGGTCCCGGTACGCTACCGGTGACCCCCGGAATTCTCCCGATGACCGAAATTGGACTTCCTGTATATCATTCTTTACCTCCGGACCATTCCGGAACTCCTCGTGACGTCCGGGATCTCATCCGGGACTCCGAACAACATTCGGGTTTCCGTGTGCATATATCTCTATAACCCTAGCGTCACCGAACCTTAAGTGTGTAGACCCTACAGGTTCGGGAGACACGCAGACATGACCGAGACGACTCTCTGGTCAATAACCAACAGCGGGATCTGGATACCCATGTTGGTTCCCACGTATTCCTCGATGATCTCATCGGATGAACCACGATGTCAAGGATTCACTTAATCTCGTATGTTATTCCCTTTATCTATCGGTACGGTACTTGCCCGAGATTCGATCGTCGGTATACCGATACCTTGTTCAATCTCGTCATGGCAAGTCTCTTTACTCGTTCCGTAATCCATCATCCCGTGACCAACTCCTTAGTCACATCGAGCTCATTATGATGATGTCTTACCGAGTGGGCCCAGAGATACCTCTCCGTCATACGGAGTGACAAATCCCAGTCTCGGTTCGTGCCAACCCAACAGACACTTTCGGAGATACCCGTTGCGTACCTTTATAGCCACCCAGTTACGTTGTGACGTTTGGCACACCCAAAGTATTCCTACGGTATCCGGGAGTTGCACAACCTCATGGTCTATGGAACAGGTACTTGACACTGGAAAAGCTTAAGCATTACGAACTACACGATCTTATGCCAGGCTTAGGATTGGGTCTTGTCCATCACATCATTCTCCTAATGATGCGATCCCGTTATCAATGACATCCAATGTCCATGGTCAGGAAACCGTGACCATCTGTTGATCAACGAGCTAGTAACTAGAGGCTTACCAGGGACATGTTGTGGTCTATGTATTCACACATGTATCGCTGTTTCCGTACAATACAATTCAAGCATGAATAACAGACAATTATCATGAACAAGGAAATATAATAATGATCCTTTTATTATTGCCTCTGGGGCATATTTCCAACAGTCTCCCACTTGCACTAGAGTCAATAATCAAGTTACATTGTGATGAATCGAACACCCATAGAGTTCTGGTGTTGATCATGTTTTGCCCGTGGAAGAGGTTTAGTCAATGGATCTGCAACATTCAGATCCATATGCACTTTACAAATATCTATGTCTCCATCTTGAACATAATTCCGGATGGAATTGAAACGGCGCTTGATGTGCTTGGTCTTCTTGTGAAACCTGGGCTCCTTGGCAATGGCAATAGCTCCAGTGTTGTCACAGAAGAGAGTCATCGGGCTTGACACGCTTGGAATGACTCCTAGGTCGGTGATGAACTCCTTCATCCAGACTCCTTCTTGGGCTGCTTCGCAAGCAGCTATGTACTCCACTTCATATGTAGAATGCGCCACGATGCTCTGCTTGCAACTGCACCAGCTGACTGCCCCTCCATTCCAAATATACACGTATCCAGTTTGCGACTTGGAGTCATCCAGATCTGTGTCGAAGCTAGCATCGATGTAACCCTTTACGACGAGCTCTTCGTCACCTCCATAAACGAGAAACATATCCTTAGTCCTTTTCAGGTACTTCAGGATGTTCTTGACCGTTGTCCAGTGTTCCATACTGGGATCACTTTGGTACCTCCCTACCAAACTTATGGCAAGGTTCACATCAGGTCTGGTACACAGCATGGCATACATAATAGAACCTATGGCTGAGGCATAGGGGATGACACTCATCTTTTCTCTATCTTCTGCCGTGGTCGGGGACTGAGCTGTGCTCAATCTCATACCTTGTAAAACAGGCAAGAACCCCTTCTTGGACTGATCCATATTGAACTTCTTCAATATCTTGTCAAGGTATGTGCTTTGTGAAAGACCAATGAGGCGTCTCGATCTATCTCTATAGACCTTGATGCCTAATATATAAGCAGCTTCTCCAAGGTCCTTCATTGAAAAACTCTTATTCAAGTAGGCCTTTATGCTTTCCAAGAATTCTATATCATTTCCCATTAGCAGTATGTCATCCACATATAATATGAGAAATGCTACAGAGCTCCCACTCACTTTCTTGTAAATACATGCTTCTCCCCAAGTCTGTATAAAGCCAAACGCTTTGATCACATCATTAAAGCGAATATTCCAACTCCAAGATGCTTGCACCAGCCCGTAGATCGAGCACTGGAGCTTGCATACCTTGTCAGCATTCTCTGGATCGACAAAACCTTCCGGCTGCATCATATACAGTTCTTCCTTGAGGAAGCCATTAAGGAATGTTGTTTTGACGTCCATTTGCCATATCTCATAATCATAGAATGTGGCAATTGCTAACATGATTCGGACGGACTTTACCATCGCTACGGGAGAGAAAGTCTCGTCGTAGTCAATCCCTTGAACTTGTCGATAACCCTTAGCGACAAGCCGAGCCTTATAGATGGTCACATTACCATCCGCGTCTGTCTTCTTCTTGAATATCCATTTATTTTCTATGGAGTGCCGATCATCGGGCAAGTCCACCAAAGTCCATACTTTGTATTCATACATGGATCCTATCTCGGATTTCATGGCTTCAAGCCATTTGTTGGAATCCGGGCCCGCCATCGCTTCTTCATAGTTCGAAGGTTCACCGTTGTCTAACAACATGATTTCCATGACAGGGTTGCCGTACCACTCTGGTGCGAAACGTGTCCTTATGGACCTTCGAAGTTCAGTAGTAACTTGATCTGTATCTTCATGATCATCATCATTGAGTTCCTCCCCTGTCGGTGCAGGCACCTCAGGAACAATTTCCTGCGCTGCGCTACTTTCCGGTTCGGGATGGGTGACTTTCACCTCATTAAGTTCTACTTTCCTCCCACTCACTTCTTTTGGGAGAAACTCTTTCTCCAGAAAGGATCCATTCTTGGCAACGAAGACCATGCCTTCGGATCTAAGGTAGAAGGTGTACCCAATAGTTTCCTTTGGGTATCCTATGAAGACGCATTTTTCCGATTTGGGTTCGAGCTTTTCAGGTTGAAGTTTCTTGACATAAGCATCGCAACCCCAAACTTTCAGAAACGACAGCTTAGGTTTCTTGCCAAACCAAAGTTCATACGGTGTCGTCTCAACGGATTTTGACGGAGCCCTATTTAAAGTGAATGCGGCAGTCTCTAAAGCAAATACCCAAAAAGATAGCGGTAAATCGGTGAGAGACATCATAGATCGCACCATGTCCAACAGAGTACGATTTCGACGTTCGGACACACCATTACG
Organism: Secale cereale; assembly: GCA_902687465.1. Lineage (NCBI taxonomy): Eukaryota > Viridiplantae > Streptophyta > Magnoliopsida > Poales > Poaceae > Secale > Secale cereale. Next base: position 241,577,297 of record LR738712.1, read on the forward strand.
CTGAGGTGTTCTGGGCGGTGTCAATTGTGAAACAATTCCACAGTTCCTTAGGTGCGTGCCAAATTCATGACTCAAATATTCACCCCCACGATCTGATCGTAAGAACTTTAGTTTTCTGTCACGTTGATTCTCAACCTCATTCTGAAATTCCTTGAACTTTTCAAAGGTCTCGGACTTGTGCTTCATCAAGTAGACATACCCATATCTACTCAAGTCATCTGTGAGGGTGAGAACATAACGATAGCCTCTGCAAGCTTCAACACTCATTGGACCGCACACATCGGTATGTATGATTTCCAATAAGTTGGTTGCTCGCTCCATTGTTCCGAAGAACGGAGTCTTGGTCATCTTGCCCAAAATACATGGTTCGCACGTGTCAAATGATTCATAATCAAGAGACTCTAGAAGCCCATCTGCATGGAGCTTCTTCATACGCTTGACACCAATATGACCAAGGCGGCAATGCCACAAGTATGTGGGACTATTATTATCAACTTTACATCTTTTGGCATCCACACTATGAATATGTGTATCATCACGTTCGAGATTCATCAAAAATAAACCATTGACCAGCGGGGCATGACCATAAAACATATCTCTCATATAAATAGAACAACCATTATTCTCGGATTTAAATGAGTAGCCATCTCGTATCAAACGAGATCCAGATACAATGTTCATGCTCAAAGCTGGTACTAAATAACAATTATTAAGGTTTAAAACTAATCCCGAGGGTAGATGTAGAGGCAGCGTGCCGACGGCGATCACATCGACCTTGGAACCATTCCCGACGCGCATCGTCACCTCGTCCTTCGCCAGTCTCCGCTTATTCCGCAGCTCCTGCTTTGAGTTACAAATGTGAGCAACTACACCGGTATCAAATACCCAGGAGCTACTACGAGCGCTGGTAAGGTACACATCAATAACATGTATATCATATATACCTTTGACGTTGACGGCCTTCTTATCTGCTAAGTATTTGGGGCAGTTCCGCTTCCAGTGTCCCGTTCCCTTGCAATGAAAGCATTCAGTTTTAGGCTTGGGTCCATTCTTTGGCTTCTTCCCGGCAACTGGCTTACCGGGCGCGACAACTCCTTTGCCGTCCTTCTTGAAGTTCTTCTTACCCTTGCCTTTCTTGAACTTAGTGGTTTTATTGACCATCAACACTTGATGTTCTTTCTTGATATCCACCTCCGCTGATTTCAGCATTGAATACACCTCGGGAATGGACCTCTCCATCCCTTGCATATTGAAGTTTAACACGAAGCTCTTGTAGCTAGGTGGGAGCGACTGGAGGATTCTGTCAACGACCGCTTTGTCTGGGAGATTCATTCCCAAATGAGACAAGCGGTTGTGCAACCCAGACAACTTGAGTATGTGCTCGCTGACAGAACTATTCTCCTCCATCTTACAACTATAGAATGCGTCGGAGACATCATATCTCTCGACTCGGGCATGAACTTGGAAAACCATTTTCAGCTCTTGGAACATCTCATATGCTCTATGGTGCTCAAAACGCTTTTGGAGCCCCGATTCTAAGCTGTAAAGCATGCCGCACTGAACCAGGGAGTAATCATCACAACGCGACTGCCAGGCGTTCATAACGTCTTGGGTCGCCGAGAGAACGGGTGCATCACCTAGCGGTGCCTCAAGGACATATGATCTCTTGGCAGCTATGAGGATAATCCTCAGGTTACGGACCCAATCCGTATAGTTGCTACCATCGTCTTTCAGCTTGGTTTTCTCTAGGAACGCGTTGAAGTTGAGGGTAACCAAAGCGTGGGCCATTTGATCTACAAGACATATTGTAAAGATTTTAGACTAAGTTCATGATAATTAAGTTCATCTAATCAAATTTTATGAACTCCCACTCAGATTGACATCTCTCTAGTCATCTAAGTGATACATGATCCGAATCGACTAGCCCGTGTCCGATCATCACGTGAGACGGACTAGTTATCAACGGTGAACATCTTCATGTTGATTGTACCTTCTATACAACTCATGTTCGACCTTTCGGTCTTCCGTGTTCCGAGGCCATGTCTGTACATGCTAGGCTCGTCAAGTGAACCCTAAGTGTATTGCGTGTGTAAATCTGGCTTACACCCGTCGTATGCGATCGTTAGAACCTATCACACCCGATCATCACGTGGTGCTTCGGAACAACGGTCCTTAGCAACGGTGCACAGTTAGGGGGAACACAATTCTTGAAATTTTATTGAGAGATCATCTTATTTACTACCATCGATCTAAGTAAACAAGATGCATAAACATGATAAACATCACATGCAATCAAATAGAGTGACATGATATGGCCAATATCATTTTGCTCCTTTGATCTCCATCTTCGGGGCACCGTGATCATCTTTGTCACCGGCATGACACCATGATCTCCATCATCGTGTCTTCATGAAATCGTCTTGCCAACTATTACTTCTACCACTATGGCTAACGTTTAGCAATAAAGTAAAGTAATTACATGGCGTTATTTAGTGACACGCATGTCATACAATAAATAAGACAACTCCTATGGCTCCTGCCGGTTGTCATTTTCATCGACATGCAAGTCGTGATTCCCTATTACAAGAACATGATCAATTTCATACATCACATATATCATTCATCACGTCTTCTTGGCCATATCACATCACACAGCACATGCTGCAAGAACAAGTTAGACGTCCTCTAATTGTTGTTGCAAGTTTTTACGTGGCTTCTATAGGTTTCTAGCAAGAAAGTTTCTTACCTATGCCAAAACCACAACGTGATATGTCAATTTCTATTTACCCTTCATAAGGACCCTTTTCATCGAATCCGATCCGACTAAAGTGGGAGAGACAGACACCCGCCAGCCACCTTATGCAACTAGTGCATGTTAGTTGGTGGAACCAGTCTCACGTAAGCGTACGTGTAAGGTCGGTCCGGGCCGCTTCATCCCACGATGCCATCGAATCAAGATTGGACTAGTGGCGGCAAGAGAATTGAACAAAATCAACGTCCACAACTTGTTTGTGTTCTACTCGTGCAAGATGCTACGCAAAGACCTAGCTCAGATGCCACTATTGGGGAACGTAGAAGAATTCAAAAAAAAAAATCTACGCTTTCACCAAGATCAATCTAAGGAGTCATCTAGCAACGAGCATAAAGGAGTGCATCTACATACCCTTTGTAGATCGCGAGCGGAAGCGTTCGTAGGAACGTGGATGATGGAGTCGTACTCTTCGTGATCCTCTTCACCAATGATCCCAGCGCCGAACGGACGGCACCTCCGTGTTCAACACACGTACGGTACATCGACGTCTCCTCCTTCTTGATCCAGCAAGGGGGAGGAGAGGTTGATGGAGATCCAACAGCACAACGGCGTGGTGGTGGATGCAACGGGAAAAGCTGCAGGGCTTCGCCGAGACCCTGCGGGAGGAGTTGGAGGTGTAACGGGGGGAGAGGTGCCAGGGGCTGAGGTACAGCTGCCCTCTCTCCCCCCCACTATATATAGGGGGCCAGGGGGGCGCCAACCCTAGGATATCCAATCTCCTAGGGGGCGGCGGCCAAGGGGGGGTACCTTGCCCCCCAAGCCAAAGGGGGGCGCCCCCACCCCTAGGGTTTCAACCCTAGGCGCATGGGGGGAGCCCCATGGGGGTGCGCCAGCCCACTAGGGGCTGGTCCCCCTCCCCCTATGGCCCACGGGGCCCTCCGGGATGGGTGGCCCCACCCGGTGGACCCCCGGGACCCTTCCGGTGGTCCCGGTACGCTACCGGTGACCCCCGGAATTCTCCCGATGACCGAAACTGGACTTCCTATATATCATTCTTTACCTCCGGACCATTCCAGAAATCCTCGTGACATCCGGGATCTCATCCGGGACTCCGAACAACATTCGGGTTTCTGTGTGCATATATCTCTATAACCCTAGCGTCACCGAACCTTAAGTGTGTAGACCCTACGGGTTCGGGAGACACGCAGACATGACCGAGACGACTCTCCGGTCAATAACCAACAGCGGGATCTGGATACCCATGTTGGTTCCCACGTGTTCCTCGACGATCTCATCGGATGAACCACGATGTCAAGGATTCACTTAATCAAGTATGTTATTCCCTTTGTCTATCGGTACGGTACTTGCCCGAGATTCGATCGTCGGTATACCGATACCTTGTTCAATCTTGTCATGGCAAGTCTCTTTACTCGTTCCGTAATCCATCATCCCATGACCAACTCCTTAGTCACATCGAGCTCATTATGATGATGTCTTACCGAGTGGGCCCAGAGATACCTCTCCGTCATACGGAGTGACAAATCCCAGTCTCGGTTCGTGCCAACCCAACAGACACTTTTGGAGATACCCGTTGCGTACCTTTATAGCCACCTAGTTACGTTGTGACGTTTGGCACACCCAAAGTATTCCTACGGTATCCGGGAGTTGCACAACCTCATGGTCTAAGGAACAGATACTTGACACTGGAAAAGCTTAAGCATTACAAACTACACGATCTTATGCCAGGCTTAGGATTGGGTCTTGTCCATCACATCATTCTCCTAATGATGTGATCCCGTTATCAATGACATCCAATGTCCATGGTCAGGAAACCGTGACCATCTGTTGATCAAGGAGCTAGTAACTAGAGGCTTACCAGGGACATGTTGTGGTCTATGTATTCACACATGTATCGTTGTTTTCTTACAATACAATTCAAGCATGAATAACAGACAATTATCATGAACAAGGAAATATAATAATGATTCTTTTATTATTGCCTCTAGGGCATATTTCCAACACTAGATACTAGCTATGGACCCGAAGGTCTGTGGTAAACTACTCACAACTCATGGTGAGGGCGATGATGATGATGATGATGATGAAGGCCTCCGTGATGGATCCCCCTCCCGGAACAGGCTCCAAGATGGGATCTCCACGGGAATAGAAGCTATGGCGGTGGAATTAGGGTTTTCTCTCTGCATATGGAGTTTCTGGGGTACGTGGACCTACATAGGAAGAAGCAGGGCATCAGGGGCCACACGAGGCAGCCTCGAGGTAGGGGGCGCGCCCTAGGAAGGGGGGCGCCCCCACCCTCGAGGGCAGCCCCTCTGTCCCCTGACTTGGTCCTGAAGTTGCGTGATTTTCTCCGAAAATATCTCTCTCAAAGGTTTCATTCCGTTTGGACTCCGTTTGATATTCTTTTTCTGCAAAACCCTGAAATAGGCAAAAAAAAACAGCAATCTAGACTGGGCCTTTGGGTTAGTAGGTCAGTCCCAAAAATGATATAAAAGTGAATGATAAAGCCCATTAAACATCCAAGACTTCATAAATAATAGCATGGAACAATCAAAAATTATAGATACGTTGGAGACGTATCACTCCACCATTGTCATATTTCCTTGCATGATCATGTAGTTGACATTGTATTTGCGGCAAAGCCAACATTCATAATTTTTTCATACATGTCACTCTTGATTCATTGCACATCCCGGTACACCGCCGGAGGCATCCATATAGAGTCATATTTTGTTCTAGTATCGAGTTGTAATCTATAAGATGTAAATAAATAGACGTGTGATGATCATCATTATTAGAACATTGTCCCGAAAAAAAGAAAAAAAGATAGAAAGGCAAAAAAAGGCCCAAAAAAGAGAAAGGCCAAATAAAAAAAGGAAGGCCCAAAAAAAGAAAAAAGAAAAAGGGACAATGCTACTATATTTTTTCCACACTTGCGCTTCAAAGTAGAACAATGATCTTTATGATAGAGAGTCTCTTATTTTGTCACTTTCATATACTAGTGGGAATTTTTCATTATAGAACTTGGCTTGTATATTCCAACAATGGGCTTCCTCAAATGCCCTAGGTCTTCGTGAGCAAGCAAGTTGGATGCACACCCACTTAGTTTCTTTTGTTGAGCTTTCATACATTTATAGCTCTAGTGCATCCGTTGCATGGCAAACCCTACTCACTCACATTGATATCTATTGATGGGCATCTCCATAGCCCATTGATACGCCTAGTTGATGTGAGACCATCTTCCTCTTTTTTGTCTTCTCCACAATCACCATTCTATTCCACCTATAGTGATATGTCCATGGCTCATGCTCATGTATTGCCTGAAAGTTGAATTTTTTTGAAAAAATTAAAGTATGAAACCATTTCTTGGCTGAAACCGGGGTTGTGCATGATTTGGGTATTTTGTGTGACGAAGATGGAGCATAGCCAAACTATATGATTTTGTAGGGATGAACTTTCTTTGGCCATGTTATTTTGAGAAGACATAATTGCTTTGTTAGTATGAATGAAGTATTATTATTTTTATGTCAATATTAAACTTTTGTCTTGAATCTTTCGGACCTGAACATTCATGACACAATAAGGAGAATTACATTTAAAATTATGTTAGGTAGCATTCCACATCAAAAATTATGTTTTTATCATTTACCTACTCGATGACGAGCATGAATTAAGCTTGGCGATGCTTGATACGTCTGTAACGTATCAATAATTTTTGATTGTTCCATACTATTATATTATCTATCTTGGATGTTTTATATGCATTTATATGCTATTTTATATGATTTTTGGGACTAACCTATTAACCTAGAGCCCAGTGCCAGTTTTTGTTTTTTCCTTGTCTTTGAGTTTTACAGAAAAGGAATACCAAACGGAGTCCAATTGACGTGCCAATTTTTGATGATTTTTTATGGAACAAATGAAGCCCCGGAATAAAAGAGTTGGCCCAAAAGAGTCTCGGGCCATCCACGAGGGTGGAGGGTGCGCCCTACCCCCAGGGCGCGCCCCCTACCTCGTGGATGACTCGGAGACCCCCTGACGTGAGCCCGACGCCAAAACTTCCTAAAAATACAGAAACCCCCAGAAAGAAACCTAGATTGGGAGTTCCGCCGCCGCAAGCCTCTATAGCCACCAAAAACCAATCGGGACCCTATTCCGGCACCCTACCGGAGGGGGGATTCCTCACCGGTGGCCATCTTCATCATCCCGGCGCTCTCCATGACGAGGAGGGAGTAGTTCACCCTCGGGGTTGACGGTATGTACCAGTAGCTATGTGTTTGATCTCTCTCTCCCTCTCTCTCTCTCTCTCTCTCTCTCATTCTCTCTCTCTCTCTCCCTCTCTCTCTCGTGTTCTTAATTTGGCACGATCTCGATGTACCGCGATCTTTGCTACTATAGTTGAATCTTATGATGTTTCTCCCCCTCTACCTTCTTGTAATGGAATGAGTTTTCCCTTTGAAGTTATCTTATCGGATTGAGTCTTTAAGGATTTGAGAACACTTGATGTATGTCTTGCATGTGCTTATCTGTGGTGACAATGGGATATTCACGTGATCTACTTGATGTATGTTTTGGTGATCAACTTGCCGGTTCAGTGACCATGTGAAGTTATGCATAGGGACTGGCACACGTTTTCGTCTTGAATCTCCGGTAGAAACATTGGGGCACTCTTTGAAATTCTTTGTGTTGGTTGAATAGATGAATCTGAGATTGTGTGATGCATATCGTATAATCATGCCCACTGAGACAATGGAGTATCTAGGTGACATTAGGGTTTTGGTTGATGTGTGTCTTAAGGTGTTATTCTAGTACGAACTCTAGGATAGATCGAACGGAAAGAATAGCTTCGTGTTATTTTACTACAGACTCTTGAATAGATCGATCAAAAAGAATAACTTTGAGGTCGTTTCGTACCCTACAATAATCCCTTCGTTTGTTCTCCGTTATTAGTGACTTTGGAGTGACTCTTTATTGCATGTTGAGGGATTGTTATATGACCTAAGTATGTTATTATTGTTGAGAGAACTTGCACTAGTGAAAGTATGAACCCTAGGCCTTGTTTTGAAGCAGTGCAATACCGTTTGTGCTCACTTTTATCATTAGTTACCTTGATGTTTTTATATTTTCAGATTACAAAAACCTATATCTACCATCCATATTGCACTTGTATCACCATCAATTCACCGAACTAATGCACCTGTACAATTTACCATTGTGTTGGGTGTGTTGGGGACACAAGAGACTCTTTGTTATTTGGTTGCAGGGTTGTTTGAGAGAGACCATCTTCATCCTACGCCTCCCACGGATTGATAAACCTTAGGTCGCCCACTTGAGGGAAATTTGCTACTGTCCTACCAACCTCTGCACTTGGAGGCCCAACAACGTCTACAAGAAGAAGGTTACGTAGTAGGCATCATACACATGTATCTGAATGTTGTAGACACGTTGACTAAAACCTCTCTCACAAGCAAAACATGATCATACCTTAGAACTCTTTGAGTGTTAATCACATAACGATGTGAACTAGATTATTGACTCTAGTAAACTCTTTGGGTGTTAATCACATGGCGATGTGAACTAGGTTCTTCACCCTAGTGCAAGTGGGAGACTAATGGAAATATGCCCTACGGGCAATAATAAAATGGTTATTATTATATTTCCTTAATCATGATAAAGGTTTTTTATACATGCTAGAATTGTATTGAATGGAAACCTAAATATATGTGTGAATACATAAACAAATACCGTGTCCCTAGTAAGCCTCTACTAGACTAGCTCGTTAATCAAAGATGGTTAAGGTTTCATAACCATGGACATGAGTTGTCATTTGATAACGGTATCACATCAGTATGAGAATGATGTGATGGACAAGACCCATCCGTTAGCTTAGCATTTTATAGTAAAGTTTATTACTATTGCTTTCATGTATGTCAAATACATATTCCTTTGACTATGAGATCATGCAACTCCCAGATACCGGAGGAATACCTTGTGTGCTATCAAACGTCACAACATAACTGGGCGATTATAAAGATGCTCTACAGGTATCTCCGAAGGTGTTTTGTTGGGTTGGCGTGAATCGAGATTAGGATTTGTCACTCCGAGTATCAGAGAGGTATCTCTGGAGCCTCTCGGTAATGCACATCATAATAATCCTTGCAAGCAAGTGACTAATGAGTTAGTCACGGGATGATGTATTACAAAACGAGTAAAGAGACTTGTTGGTAACGAGATTGAACTAGCTATAGACATATCGACGATTGAATCTCGGGCAAGTAACATAGCAAAAGACAAATGGAATTGTGTATGTTGTCATAACGGTTCGACCAATAAAGATCTTCGTAGAATATGTAGGGGCCAATTTGGGCATCCAGGTTCCGCTATTGGTTATCAGAGAGGTATCTCAGTCATGTCTACGTAGTTCTTGAGCCCGTAGTGTCCGCATGCTTAACGTTCGTTGATGATATAGTATTATATGAGTTATGTGATTTGGTGACTAAATGTTGTTCGGAATCCCGAATGAGATCACGGACATGACAAGGAGTCTTGAAATGGTCAAGAGGTAAAGATTGATATATACGACCATGGTATTCGGACACCAGAAGTGTTCCGGAGGGTATCAGATATTTATCGGGCACCCGCTGGCAAAAGATATGAGCCAAGAGGGCAAACACACCAGTCACAAGGGGCTGGTGTGCCCCCCATATGGGCCAGCCTAAGAGGAGAAGGAAAGAGGGGAAGGGAAAGGAAAGAGAGGAATATGATTCCCCCTTCCTTCCCTCTTCCCCCATTTTTCCTTCCCACTTCAACAAACATGGCAGGGGGGCGCGGCCATGGAGGACCCCAAGAAGGATTCGACCTACTTGGGGCGCCCCATGGCGGCCTCCCCTCTCCCTCCCACCTATATATACTAGTAGAATGCCCGTGCATTGCCACGAGCTTTTCAGATATTTTTGTTGAGTTGTATAAACATAATGGATGTAAATTTTCACATGTAGAGATAAGATAGCATGGGAATATTGGTGCTTTGTCACATGGTACGAAAATATTTCACTGAAATTATGTAAACACAACGCATATCAAATTTTATATGCAGAGACAGGATAGCACAAGCACAATCGGGGTATTTGTTAAAGTCCAATTCACTTGCAATGTAAATTGATACAAGAGATAAATTAACAATGTATACATATAAAGTGATGATCCAATAAAAATTCTATTACAAATTAATATCTACTCTTCCCTGTTGTTGCGTTTACGCAGTTCTTGCACAACATTAGATATGTTGTTTTTAGCTTCATTCACATGATACTTAAGCAAGTATAATAAAAACTTCTTCCTCAACCTACATTGGTTAGCTACATTTCAATATTACTTTATATCATAAATGTGCTACTGTAATCATGGAGTAGTGCTTCTAGCATTGTTGAGAGTACTCCTAGAAGTGATCATAATCCATAATATTGTCTACTACTACTGTGTTACTCCCGTTGCAAATCCCAACCCCCACCCCGCGCTCACTCTCAACGCTCACTCTGATTAGAAAGTCCACTGGCTCGCATTCTGAGAGCATCTCCAGCCGCGCCCCCAATAGGCCCCCAGGCCCCTTATTTGTTACCGGCACCGAAAAATGGCCCAGTCGCGCCACCAGGAGCCCACTTTTCGCCGGTTAGGCCCGAAACTGGCGTCGGCGGACCCAGGTCGAACCCGGCATGCTGGGGGGCGCCCGGGCATACATTTTTGGTGCGAAAGAACGGCGGGCTCACCGAGTCAGCGTCCATGGCGCCTGGTCGTCCTCATCGCCTCAGTTTCCCATGGAGAATCAGTGCCAAGGCTGCCACCGGTCAGCCTTCCATTGATTCGTCACAGGCGGCGACGCGCCCCCTCCCGCCACGCGTACACACATTGTCGCCCCCAACCGCTATAATAGCAACTCTAGCAGACCCCGCAAAATGCACCAACCAACAAAATTCTGACAAGTATGTGGGCTCGGCCCAATTTTCCGGCCAGAACAGAACCCGCATACTCATCCGGCCCGCAATTTTTTTTGCCGCGGCCCACAAAACGCATGCCCCGAACGCCATATCTATGGTTTCGCGGCTCATTTGCGGGTCGAAACCCTATCCCCCGTCGTCGCTGAGCCACGCGATTCTCCACCCCATTTCTCCAATTTCTCGCCGCCGGCGACCACCTCCCCCGCCTCCAGGCGCCATGTGGGCGCACATTTGGAGCTCCGGACGCGCCTCCGGTAGCAGATCCGGTGGCCGAAGTGACCCGGAGCGCGAGCGGCGCGTTTGGTTGGATGGCGCGAGGAAGCGCGGGGCCCGGAAGTGGACCAACCGCGGCATGTCGCCGCCAGCGAGCTTCCTCGTCCGCGAGACGGAGGAGTACGACCGCCGGCGTGCGTCCTTCTCCTCCACGAGATCTACGTATGCCGGGAGCTCCTCCTCTTCCAGCACGGGCCTTATCCTCGTGAAGAGGAAGTGGTTGGAGGACGAGGAGGAGCTGGACGAGTTTGATTGCGTCCCCGTCAAGGAGGAGCCCGCTCCGCTCGGCTGCCGCGGAGTCGTTGGGCCGGAAGACTACATCGCCAACGTTGACGCCGTTGCGGCCGCAACCACCGAGCGGAGCGTGCACGAGGAGGCGGAGCGCTGGTGCCACGCCGAGGAGCTCGAAGCCCTGAAGTGGCGACAGGCGGTCGCCGCCAACCTCGCCGCCGCGGAGAAGGACGAGGAGTGGCGCCGCATCCGCGAGGAGCAGAGGGCGAAGTACATCGACCTCTGCAGCTCCGGCGAGGAGGATTGAGCATCCTTCTCCTCCACGGTGTCGTCCATTTGCCGCGACCTCGCCGCCGTCATATCCAACCCCCTCTAGTACTAGTATTAACATAGTATGTAGTATGAAGTATGGTTGTAGTGTTTGATCATGTAAAAATCTATGTAGTATGTGATGAACAACTCGCGTTAATTTCTCCCGCGAAAGTGTTTTTTCAAATTATGTTGTTTTAGATACGGGTTCTGTTCGGCCAGCTAGTTTTCGACCCGCAAACATGATCTTCGTGAAACTGCAAACGCATTTTGCGGGTCAAATTTTTGCGGGATCTGCTAGAGTTGCTCTAAAAGCCACTCCCCTCCCTCGTAGGTGGAAGCACCCGCCCCGCAGCCACCCTCTCTCGCCGCCGACGCCTCTCTTTCCCTCACTCCACGTCTAGACCCATGGGCGAACTGTTCCCCGTCGACGCGGCAGCGGCCAACAGCTTCGGCCGCCGCTCTCCGCACAAGTGGGAGCCCACCTCCTCCACGAGGCAAACTACCCAGCGCCCCTCGACATGTGCGCGCCAGGGTGGTGGAGGCTCAGCGCCGGGGGCGTACCCGTCCCCCGTCTGCCTGTCGTCGAGCGCCCCGCCTACTTCCAGGCCGAGATCGAGCGTGTGCGGGCCTCCCCGTCGGAGGAGGAGAGAGCCCTCCCAGAGTACGCCGTCGGCAACCACGAGGCGTGGGCGGCGTACTCGAACGCCGGCAGGCGGAGCGGCTCGCCTCCATCAACAACGTGCTGGTGGTGCGGGGGCGCAACAACAGCGACGGCCGCCGCCTGTGGTGGGCGCCCCCGGTCAGACGCTCCACGCCGTCCTTGAGCACCTCGAGCGCGGCAATGATGCACTGCTCGAGTACCCGGCGGCCCCGGCCCCCCACCGGAGTGGCGGACGGAGTGGTGGTTTGTGACTGCCGAGGAGAATGCCGGGCGGGTCCTCCTCCTCCTCCTCCCGATCCTCCTCCCACTCCTCCGGGTCACCGGCGTCAAGGTCGAGCCCGTGGAAATGCCGCTCGGCCGACGCACCCGCAACGCCGGCCTCGTCATCAACGAGTGCGGCCGTGCCTCCTCCTTGGCTCCCCCGCCTCGTCAAGCCGAAGACGGAGCCTAGGCTCGCAGTCGTGAGGACGGAGTCTGGGCTTGCCGCCGTGAAGAGCGAGCCAATAGACGAGGAGGCTGCCATGAAGTGTGATACGTCTCCAATGTATCTATAATTTTTTATTGTTCCATGCTATTATATTATCCTTCTAGGATGTTTTATATACACTTTTATATGATTTTTGGGACTAACCTATTAACCCAGAGCCCAGTGCCAGTTTCTGTTTTTCCTTTGTTTTAGAGTATCGCAGAAAAGGAATATCAAACGGAGCCCAATTGACCTGAAACTCAACGGAGGTTATTTTTGGACCAGAAGGTTCCCGGGCTACCCACGAGGGTAGGGCCGCCCCCCTAGGCGCGCTCCCTACCTCGTGGACAGCCCGGAGGTCCCCTTTACTTGTCCCCGACTCCAACACCTCCTATATATACATAAACCTCCAGAAAATAACCTAGATCGGGTGTTCCGCCGCTGAAAGCCTCTGTTGCCACCGAAAACCAATCTAGACCCTGTTCCGACACCCTGCCGGAGGGGGAATCCCTCTCCGGTGGCCATCTTCATCATCACGACGCTCTCCATGACGAGGAGGGAGTAGTTCACCCTCGGGGCTAAGGGTATGTACCAGTAGCTATGTGTTTGATCTCTCTCTCTCTCTCTCTCTCTCTCTCTCTCTCTCTCTCTCTCTCTCTCTCTCTCGTGTTCTTGAGATGGCAGGATCTTGATGTATCGCGAGCTTTGCTACTATAGTTGGATCTTATGATGTTTCTCCCCCTCTACTCTTTTGTAATAGATTGAGTTTTCCCTTTGAAGTTATCTTATTGGATTGAGTCTTTAAGGATTTGAGAACACTTGATGTATGTCTTGCATGTGCTTATCTATGGTGACAATGGGATATCACGTGATCTACTTGATGTATGTTTTGGTGATCAACTTGCGGGTTCTTGTGAACTTATGCATAGGGGTTGGCACACATTTTCATCTTGACTCTCCGGTAGAAACTTTGGGGCACTCTTTGAAATTCTTTGTGTTGGTTGAATAGATGAATCTGAGATTGTGTGATGCATATCGTATAATCATGACCGCGGATACTTTAGGTGACAATGGAGTATCTAGGTGACATTAGGGTTTTGGTTGATTTGTGTCTTAAGGTGTTATTCTAGTACTAACTCTATGATAGATCGAACGGAAAGAATAGCTTCGTGTTATTTTACTACGGACTCTTGAATAGATCGATGAGAAAGAATAACTTTGAGGTGGTTTCGTACCCTACCATAATCTCTTCGTTTGTTCTCCGCTATTAGTTACTTTGAAGTGACTCTTTGTTGCATGTCGAGGGATAGTTATATGATCTAGTTATGTCATTATTGTTGAGAGAACTTGCACTAGTGAAAGTATGAACCATAGGCCTTGTTTCAAAGCATTGCAATACCGTTTGTGCTCACTTTTATCATTAGTTACCTTGCTGTTTTTATATTTTTAGTTTACAAAAACCTATATTTACCATCCATATTGCACTTGTATCACCATCTCTTCGCCGAACTAGTGCACCTATACAATTTACCATTGTATTGGGTGTGTTGGGGACACAAGAGACTCTTTGTTATTTGGTTGCAGGGTTGTTTGAGAGAGACCATCTTCATCCTACGCCTCCCACGGATTGATAAATCGCAGGTCATCCACTTGAGAGAAATTTGCTACTGTCCTACAAACCTCTGCACTTAGAGGCCCAACAATGTCTATAAGAAGAAGGTTGCATAGTATCCATCAAAGTGGGCGCGGGGAGATTGGACACGGATGGAGATGGAGCGCCTGCGCGCACCCTGGAAGAGATCGCCGCGCGCCGCCATGGCCACGAGGAGGGAGGCGTCGTCGTGCTCAAGGACAGCGATGACAACGCGCGCCGCCGGCCAAACCAGTCTGCCAGGGCGACCCCGGCAAGGGTACAACAGGGACGGCCTTGTGAAGAAGGAGAAGGAGGAGGGCGACGACGGCGACTACGTCGTGTTCAGCGAGTTCTTCGACCTGTAGGCGTGAAGCCCTTTGTTTTAAGTAGTTTTCCTTGTTTTCTATATGTAAAAAAGTGCGGAACACCTAAATGTCACCGAATCTATGTCATGTTTGCCGATGTTTTTTAAATATGTTTTACAAAAAGGGCATCTGGGGGCGACCTGAGGGCGGCAGATGGGAACCCGGTCGCCCCCACACCGAAATTATCATCGGTTTGCCCCCAAGCGGCACTTTTTCTAGCCCCTGGGGGCGAACAGCTAGAGATGCTCTGAGTGAGACAGTTTTCGACTTAGCAAGGGACAAGGGTCAGAAACTGCCTTCAGATGTTATTCACTACATGCATATAACATTTTTTAAGTAGATAATGCTACCTGAACATGCACTCAATAAAAAGATAATGCTACCCGGAGATGCACTCAATAAAAAGATAATGCTACCTGAACATGCACTCAATAAAAAGATAATTCAATGTATTGTTGGTAATTCAATGTATTGTTGGTAACAGACAAATTTATATCTGAACAAAATTCTATGAGAAAGCGACGGGGCTCTCTGAAACTACAGGGCTCCACGAAACTACACATTATACCCTTTGTGTTAGTCAAGATAAAAAAATAGCTAGGCATTCGTAATCATGAATGTACCTTATAATCAAGTTATTTGTTGCGTTGATGTCTGGGTTGAAGTATATCCGAGACTGTCGTATGCAAGATAACATCTGAAATTCAGTGTATACAATCAGAGGCATGTTACCTCGAGGAATCCCTATCAAAAGACACCGGTTTCCTTCCCCACATTACATATGCCAAAAGATACTAAGCATAACATTAAACAATTTAGTTGTCTAGATAACCAGATTAAATCATAAGCATTACATGGTTCTTATTTCAGTGAAAAGGAATACCGTTGAATAATGATTGCCAATGCATGTCAGCATGCATAATTCAGAAACCACATGTTTAATCATTTAGGGGGCAGATACATTTGTTTTCAGAGCCTGCAAGTCATAATGAAATGCTAGACAAGTTTATTGTCCTACTAAAAATATGAGGAACTTATCAATGTCAAAGTTGTTGTGTCTAATGGCAAAACTAACTACTAAATTAGGTCTGGTTATTGAGATGGTGTTCGGTGTGAACATTAGTTAACGAAAAAATATGAGAAAATACTCGTGTAATTAGAACAACAATAATTGTAAATGTATGGATTTAGATTTCACAACTTAATGCCAACTAACACCGCATTAGAAAGAAGTAAAGCCTGGACCAGTATACTTTGCAATGAAATTTGATTGAATCATTAAATTATCAAGAGCCATGTTGAACAATACCCGACGAACGTTTGCTAGGGATGAGGTACGAACGTTCGCTGGGGATGAGGTCCCAGTGAACACACCCAGAACCACACAATCAAGATCCTGTGGATGGCAGTTTCTCAAAAATTGCACTAAAATTAAAGAACTGCCATGGCAGTTTATAAAAAATGCACCTGCCCCTACCCTAAAAACTGCCACCCGATTCGTTCACATATGGCATTCCTGGCATACAAACGACATCTTGTTTTTTTTTCATTTTCCTAAACAAAAAGCAACATATACTCGCTATTTCAGTTTGACAATAACAACAAGCTACGTCAAACACTCAGTTTTTAAAAAGCTCATGTTTCAAAATTAGGTAGCGGCCTAGAAATTGAAATATATTTTATGCTTTCAGAGCTAGTGATTTGCAAAATTCCCTCTGTAATATAATTGGTAGTCACATTACAGAGTGACTTTTCTATAGTTAAATAGCATATGCTAGCTTGCTTGATGGTCGTGCATTTTGTGAGTTGATGAGTTGAACAATTTGGTGGGTTGGCCAACATTTATGAAGAAATGAAAGGTCCCACTTATTAATGATGGTGAACTAACTAATACTCAAAATTGATACGAGGCAACGGGCATAAGCTAATCAGGATTTCTGATTATGACCGGCTCCTTGTTTACAAAATTGACATGTCAACCATGTAAGAAGATAGCCATAACTCCAATGGGGGCAAAAGATGCATCAACAAAAATGAGAAATATTATTGGGGCAAACAATATGCAAGATGTCCATCTGCTCAGGCTGATGATGCAACTCAGCAAGCAGATGGCATACGACTGCTATGTTTGTTTCACTGTACAGACATTCAGACAGGAAAATCAGTGAGCACACATGGTCTAATAGTTGGGATCAATAAGCTACAACTTATCATAATTGGAAATCCTTTTTCATATAAACCTTGCGGATCACAAACTTATGACCTGAGCATGTAAAAGGAATATTTAAATTGAAAGGGACCAACAGCAGGGCTTTTTTTTACCTTGGTGCTACATGGTGGTGTCCCAGGAGGACGCCAATGGTGTTTATTTCAAGTTGTTATTTGTATTATTATTTTTTCAGAAAAGTTGTTATTTTTTATTTTTGAGCTGGACATGCAGCTTGGTTCGTCTCATCTCAGCCCAACTCCAGGGCGCCGGACCGGTTCGGTTGCACCAAGCCACAACTGACGTGGCAGGGGGGATGGGAAACGTATTTTGCAAAGTGTACGCAGGACCGTCTCTGTTACATTTTTACAAATCTGAGGATTGTACAGGAGCATTTTTCGAGTACGAGGATGGTTTTGTTACATGCCAGCAAGTACAAGGATGAAACATGCAATTTACTCGAAAAAAAAATCATGAAATGAAGACTACCAACTTTTTCATTAGGAGTAGAGATGTTGGGGGCACCCTAGCACACATCAGACAATTGCTTAGCCGTGTGCGGTGCCCTCCTTCACAATTTACACCCCCGGTCATATTTTCGTAGTGCTTAGGCGAAGCCCTATGGAGAACACTTCACCATCACCGTCACCATGCCGTCGTGCTGACATAACTCATCTACTACCTCGACGTCTTGCTGGATCAAGAAGGCGAGAGACGTCACCGAACTGAATGTGTGCAAAATACGGAGGTGTCGTACGTTACTTGATCGGTTGAAGCACGAAGAAGTTCGACTACATCAACCGCGTTATGAAATGCTTCCGCTTATGGTCTACGAGGGTACATAGACACACTCCCCCCCTCGTTGCTATGCATCTCCATGAATAAATCATTGCGTGTGCGTAGATTTTTTGTTTTGTTTTCAATGCAATGTTTCCCAACAGATTGAGGCAAAGGGAGGAAGAGGTGGGTGGGCTCGGCTTGGAACACACAGAGAGGGAGGAAGTGGATGTTGCTAGGGCGCATGCCGTCCGACTTAGATAGCCAAACTTTGACCCTCGGACGACGAGTCGGATCGGGGGCACGTGGTGTTCACACTCCATCAAAGGAGACGACTGTGAGACCGTCGAGTTTCCGAGTGTTTTCCCGTGAGACCTCATCATTAATCCAACGTGACGAACACGCCCGGTCGTGCCCGGTCCGCCTCCCCATATTTGCCCTACATTTGGGCTAGATATGAGAGGTGCCAATCAGTCTGAACATTTGAGACTCGTTCGTGACGCCGGTCTGGGTTGGTTTTTTAACCGATCACTGTCCAGTCAGTCCACCCGGATATTTTAAGGGTCGTGGGCGGGGGTGCCCGTGGTAGATGCTCTAAGTTGGTGAGAAGAATTTTGTACTACATAAAATGTAGAGTACGTTATCGTGTATGGCACGTGTACATCAACCACAGAAAGTAAAAATAATAATAAACATGAGACATGATGAAGTTGAATAGAGTAGAGAAGACCCCGC